>JAGFZM010001313.1:167209-244709 GCA_017657215.1 Limnothrissa miodon
CGTCAATCATAACACCTACGTTCCTGGCTACCCGTGAGGGAGCAAGAAACAAGGAGCCAGAGTTGATGCAAATGTTGTGGTGAATAGTTGGTTTAGCTGGGAGGACCAGCAGCTCGGTTTTTGAGAGGTTCAGCTGGAGATGATGGTCTTGCATCCATGCAGAGATGTCAGAGAGGCAATCCGAGATTCGCGTTTGGATGGTTGGGTCATCGGGTGAGAATGACAGATAGAACTGGGTATCATCGGCATAGCAGTGGTAAGAGAAGCCGTGCTGGCGGATGATTTGGCCCAAAGAAGTGGTATAGATGGAGAAAAGAAGGGGGCCCAACACAGATCCTTGGGGTACTCCAGTAGCAAGGTGGTAAGGCGCAGAGGTGTGTCCTAGCCAGGACACTTTGAACAGTCGCCCAGTGAGGTAGGATTCGAACCAGCAGTATGCATCACCCTTGATGCCCATGTTTGACAGTATAGACAATAGAATACTGTGGTTTAGCCATGCAACCGTGCAGCTTTAGAAAGAAGGTTGGGAACTAAGTGAAGTACACACATAACAGTTTCAGGTTATTACACATTAGTGTGTGTGTGTGTGTGGTGTGGCAGGTACTGGTGGCTGAAGCTTACTGCCCTAGCTGACAAAGAAGACTGGGACGAACTGGAGAAGTTTGCAAAGAGCAAGAAATCGCCTATTGGATACATGGTAAAAAAAAAAAAATCTTTCCAGATTGTGCTTAGTTATCCATAAATTAAAATTACTTTATGACTAGTCATAACAACTGTCTGTCTTAACAGCCCTTTGTTGAGGTATGTGTTAAGAGACACAATAAATTTGAGGCCAAGAAGTATGTGTCAAGAGTAACGCCGGAGCAGAAAGTAAAAGCTCACCTGGCAGTGGGGTAAGTGTGTGTGTGTGTGTGTGTGTGTGTGTGTGTGTGTGTGTGTGTGTGTGTGTGTGTGTGTGTGTGCGCGTGCGTGCGTATCTGTTAAAATGCCACTCTTGGTATGTGTTTGTCATTGTGTGTTTTTATCCTGACAGCGCACTGACACACTGTAAACATTTATTCTTGAGCAGAAATTAGCCTTCTGACTATGTTCAGGATTTACTTTGTTTTTCTTTCCCCTCCCACGTCCTCAACAAATCATTCTTCCCTCCTATTCCTTCTGTTCTCCCAGGGACCTGAAGGGGGCCGCTGATGCAGCTATTGAGCGGCGTAACGAGAGTGAGATTAGCACTGTGCTTTCCCACTGCTCGACTACCACGGACCGCGCCATCATAGAACTCCTCAATCGAGCCCGTGCTGCAGGAACCAAGAAGTGACCACTGACCACCTTAAACCTAAACAAACACACGTGCATTGGTCCCCAGACGGGATCCTATTAGTGATGGGTATAAAGGGCAGTTCCTGTTTTTTTAGCATAACATATACCTTATGTGTTACATGCACTGCCAGGGAAAAATATCCCCTGGAACCCGATGACAGAACTGAACTGAGAAAGGGGAAGTCCTTCATGAACACTGGCAATCCTCTGGATGAAGTTGCGTTGGCTTAGCTTTATATTGTCCCTAATGCGAAAGCCTGTGCTTTCTACAACACTTGATTTTCTGTATTATGTCTGATGAAGAGTTGAGAAGGGTCAAAACTTGCACTTCTGCATTTTTATATATGCTTCTTGTCTGCTTTTATGTCTCTAAGTTAAGCAAATGAAATGTGCCCTCATTAAACGTATTATGTGTACTGCTTTCCACTATAGGGAACCTCCTACTCCTAGGATTAATTCAGTGGCCTGTTTCCAGTCGATATCAAATGATGCAGATCAAACCCTAGGCCAAGACTAGTTATTTGATCAGGATAAAAGAATGCACAGAATTTTCTCTGTTCCTGTGTTTTTTTTTTCTATGCCATTGATACATTGAGCATTTGTTAGCTTGCTTCGGAGAAGACAAAGCAAGCCAGTAAACGTCCCGGTCATGGGCGATCAGATCGGAGCTCTTTTACCTGCTCACTTTTAATCAACTTATTTTGGCCAACCCGATTTTCATGACCAGATCGGCACTATCCGAAGCGCTTTAGGAAGTATGACAAGGCTCTGTTGATTCAGCTGACGACTGCAGTTTATTAATGGTTCGAGCGGTGCAGTTGGCAGCGACTCGCGAACCTTACACAACGCGTTCACTTCTAACTTCAGAGACACTGAAACTTGGTTACTTCAGCGGTGCTCTGTCAGGCTATTGGTAAAGGTGAGATTTCAATGATTTTGGTTGGACAGGTTGAGCAAGTAAACACAGCTCAGCAAGTAGCACTCTCTAAATAGTGGGAAACAACTTGTTACAGAAACCATAAAGTCGTTTTCGCGTGATTTCTTATGAGCTTGCTTTTTCAGTAAAGCGGAGTTCGACTTCCTTTTATTCAAAAGACAAAACTTTACGTAAGAGATCACGAGGCACGCTGTCACAGTCTGTTTTCAAGTTTGTATACGAATGTAACACATGCATGTAGCCTAGCCACAATCCTGAATGAATAGCTTTGTTTTGACCAGGAGAGCATGTCTTCAGTCAAAGTAGAGTGCGTTGTAAAGGAGAAGTGTGAAATTGGTGAGAGTCCAGTTTGGGAAGAGAAAGAAGGAACCCTGTTGTATGTTGACATTTCTGGACGCAGAGTGAGCAGGTGGAATCCAGCGACCAATGACATTCATAGTGTTCGCACAGGTAAGCCAAGAAGTTATAACATTGTTAACATGTGTGGTCATGGAAAGATGGTCACCATAGTGAGCACGAGGAACCGACTCCACAGGAAGTAATGCACAACATTCTTCTCATCTGCAGAGAAGTTTGTGGGTTCAGTCGTGCCCCGGAAATCGGGAGGCTACGTGATTGCCGAAGGCACCCGGTTTGCAGCCTTGGATTGGGACAAGCAAAAGATCACAACCATCGTTGATGTTCAGGGTGAAAATAGCAACAATCGCTTCAATGATGGGAAAGTCGACCCCGCCGGCAGGTTTTTTGCAGGTGTGAAATCAAATCAGGTCACAGCCATACAGTAGCCTACTATCATTCATCTACATCGGGTTTCTAGCAATGTTAAGCCTGTGTTCTGACAACTTCTAATAGACAGAAACAAAAAAAAAAAATCAGCATGTGGTTTATTGTGACAATATTCAGTGTTTGTGAACTTATGCAAAATACATAATGCATGCACATTATCTTCATAAATATATTTCAAAACTGACCCTGCATGCATCATGCCATAGTATCACAAAGTAGGTGGTGCTTTGTCCAGGTACTATGGGGATGGAGAGCCGCCCTGCAGTGGTAGAGAGGAAACAGGGGGCACTGTACACTCTCTACCCCAACCACTCTGTGGTCAAACATTTTGACCAGGTGGACATCTCCAACGGCTTAGACTGGTCCCTGGACCACCGCACATTCTATTACATTGACAGCTTGGCATACACAGTGGACGCCTTCGACTACGACATCAACTCTGGCAGCATTAGTATGTTTTATTTAAACTTCTCTTCACATGGGATTTTCAGTTAATTCAGATGATTTTCAAGTATAAGGTTACTAAAGTGACAGAGTGCGAAAAAATCTAGGAATGGCTCTTTGCTACGGCCCATGTTTTTTTTGTTGTTGTTTGTTTTACCAAATATTTAATTAAAGTGATGTATATTTCCCTGTTAGTAGAGTGGCAATATAATATCTCCACATACAGACATACTCCTGTCTGTCTCCACATATAGTCTGACATACATACTCCTCCCTGCCTGTGTTTAGTACTAGTCTATTTGTTAATATGTGGAAAGTGGTTGGGTCACTTTAAGTATAGCTAGATTAACATATCTGGATGTGTGTGTGTGTGTGTGTGTGTGTGTGTAGGTAACCGGAGAGTGATTTACAAGATGGAGAAGGAAGATGCTATTCCTGATGGCATGTGCATTGACACCGACGGTAAACTGTGGGTGGCCTGTTATAATGGAGGGAGAGTGCTGCGCATTGACCCACAAACTGGTGAGTGTGTGTGTGTGTGTGTGTGACTTACCTAACAAAACTTTTTTGATTCATCACCCACTGGAACACAGACTGGGTGTCATTAAGACGTCACAGCAACAGGCAGACAGTATGCCATTTAAAATAGAAGGAAAAGAAAATGAACACACACACATCATACACAAACATGTGGTTTTCTCAACTGGATCCTCACCCAGGACAGGAGAAACAGAAAATGAAACCAAAATACCAACAATGACAACAATAGATTGCTCCTTTTTTTCTGTCACTCAAGCCTGAAAAAGCCCTCAGCCAGAGACTTGTCCACCCCATGGACAAAATCCAAAACACAGCCTTCACATATTTAAAGAAACTAGGCAACAACTTCACAGATGCATGGCAAAACACAGGAGGGCAACTTCACCAAGACAAGATTCAGAAGTACATCTATACTTAAGTTTAACTAATAATGACACTTAACTAAACTAAATATATATGTGTGTGTCTGTGTGTGTGTGTGAGTGTGATGCTTGTGATCGAGAATATGTTTCTTTTGTTTCTTGCATGTTTGTGAATGTGTGTGTTTTTGCATCGGCATGTGTGTCCTTTGCATCAACTCTGGCTCCTTGTCTCTTGCTCCCTCACGGGTAGCCAGGAACCTAGGTGTTATAATTGACGACCAGCTAACCTTCAATGACCATGTTGCTTCTGTTGCCCGGGCCTGCCGCTTCGCACTATTCAATATCAAAAAGATCAGACCATACCTAACTCAACAAGCCTCCCAATTGCTGGTTCAAACTATGGTCCTCTCACGCCTTCACTACTGCAATGCCCTTCTGGCAGGACTTCCTGCCTGTGCCGTCAAGCCACTTCAGATGATCCAAAATGCTGCGGCGCGTCTCATCTTCAATCAGCCGAAGAGGACGCATGTCACCCCTCTGCTAATCGAACTCCACTGGTTACCTCTGGCGGCTTGCATCAAATTCAAATCACTGATGCTGACTTACAAAGTGCTTAGAGGATCTGCCCCTTTTTATCTAAGCGCTCTCATAAAGGCTCAGGCGACCCCCCGACAACTCCGGTCCTCCAATGACTGTCGACTGGCAGTCCCGGCACCTCGCCCAAGGCAATCCAGACTCTTCTCATGTGTCATCCCACGCTGGTGGAATGACCTACCAAAAACAATCAGAACAGGGCCATCTCTGGAGGCCTTCAAAAAGCTCTTAAAGACCCAGCTATTCAGAGAACATCTTCTATCCTAGCACTAAAATGAACTGAAGCACTATCCCCTAGCACTATGCTCCTTAAGGTTTCTGCTATGTAGCTTGATTGTTATCCTCGTTTTGTAAGTCGCTTTGGATAAAAGCGTCTGCTAAATGCATAAATGTAAATGTAAATGTCCTTGGTTGATACGCTACCTCAAACTCTCTGATTTGCCATCTCTCGTAGGCACTCGTCTGCAGACGGTGAAGCTCCCAGCAGAGAAGACCACCTCTGTGTGCTTTGGAGGGAAGGACTACTCTGAGCTCTATGTCACATCAGCCTACGCTGGCATGGATGACGCTGAAATGGCCAAGCATCCTCAGTATGGCTGCATCTTTAAGGTGATGATATTTCCTGCTCCACTTGTGTATTTATTTTATTATGGATTTCAAACTGCAGCAGACTCAATTTCTTCAGCAAAGATTGACAGACAATTGTACAAAATGACTTAAAAACATAATTTCCAGACAGATTCACTGGGATGGTCAAGTCAAGTCAAGTCAGTTTTATTTGTCAATTTCTTCACATGTACTTGACATACAAAGGAATCGAAATTGCGTTTCACACTTGTCCCATGCGTAGACGTTGACGACAATAAAGTGCAGATGCTTTACAGAAAGAAGTACAGAAAAACAATTCTAAACAATAAGGTAATGTTAAGTAAAAAAAGTGCAAGTAGGTTTAAGGCATTATACTTAGGTAAACATACAGTATAAGACAAGACATAACATAAAGTAAGTGTTCCAGCAGCGTTGGTTTGTTGTCTTAGTGCAACACAAGATTGTAGCAGCAGTAGTAGTAATATAAATAGTAGTAAAAAAGTGAATACTTGAATATATAGCAGCAGGTGTGTGCAATTTGCAATGCAGAGGTAGTTATTTTTCAGTCCAGAGTGTTGTTTTGGTTCTTGGTTCAGAGTGTTTGTTTCCTTGTTGGGGAGTGTGTGTGGTAAGGGGGGGGTCCAGAGTGTTTGTTCCTTGCTGGGGAGTGTGTGTGGGTTGGGGGGGGGGGGGTAGAGTTCAATCTGTCTTCCTATACTCCTGCCAGTCTAGCCGGTAGGGGAGAGAGTTCAGCAGTCTCACAGCCTGGTGGATAAAGCTGTTGGCGAGCCTGGTGGTGCGGGAGCGGAGACTTCTGTATCTCTTACCAGAGGGCAGGAGGCTGAACAGACAGTGTGCGGGGTGGGTTGCATCGCTGACGATTGTGGTGGCTTTGCGGGTGAGGCTGGTGGTGTAGATGTCTTGCAGGGAGGGGAGTGGTCCGCCAACTATCCTCTCAGCTGTTCTCACGATGCGTTGTAGAGCTTTTCTGTTGTAGTCAGTGCAGCTACCGCCCCACACAGTGATGCAGCTGGAGAGGATGCTTTCAATGGTTCCTCTGTAGAATGTGGTCAGGATGTGTGGTGGGGCGCTTGCCCGCTTGAGTTTGTGCAGGAAATAGAGGCGCTGTTGTGCTTTCTTGGTCAGTGATGTGGTGTTGGTAGTCCAGGAGAGGTCCTCACTGATGTGCATCCTCAGGAACTTGGTGCTGCTCACCCTCTCTACCGCAGCGCCGTCGATGGTCAGCGGGTGGTGACTGGTGTGACCTCTCTGGAAGTTGACAATAACCTCCTTGGTCTTGCTAACATTTAGCAGGAGGTTGTTGTCTCTGCACCACGTGGTCAGGAGCTCAACCTCTTTCCTGTAGTGGGTCTCATCGTCCTTGGTGATGAGCCCCACCAGCGTTGTGTCGTCTGCAAACTTCACAAGGTGGTTGGAGCTGTAGGTTGGTGTGCAGTCATGTGTCAGCAGGGTGAAGAGCAGCGGACTGAGCACACAGCCTTGGTAGTCATTGAAGCAGGCTGGGGATGATTTCTTTGGCATGATTTGTCTCTGGCCTTCAGCAACCTGTGGACATCTCCTGTCAGCCATGGCTTCCGGTTGGCTCGAGTTGTGATGCTTTTTATTTGTGTAACATCCTCAATGCATTTGATGATGTATGAGCTCACAGTATCTGTGTACTCCTCAATGTCTATGATGTTATTGTAGGTGGCTGCGCTCTTGAATATTTCCCAATCAGTTGATCCAAAGCAGTCTTGAAGAGCAGAGGTGGCCTCCTGTGGCTACACCCTTACCTCTCTCTTAACGGGTCTGATGACTTTCACACTCTGTCTGTATGCTGGCATTAGCATAACAGTGAGGTGATCAGAGGTGCCAATGTGGGGGAGGGGGGGTGGCTTTGTATGCTCCTTTTTCCTGTGTGTAGACCAGGTCCAATATGTTGTCTCCCCGTGTTGGAAAATGTACATGCTGATGAAACTTTGGGAGAACAGTTTTAAGGTCAGCATGATTAAAATCTCAGTCAGTGGGTTGGTCCACGTTAAATGGGGGAATTGTTGAAGTGGTTAGACTTTATTTTGATTGACTGGAAAGTTTTATGTTATGTTGAAAGTTTTATGAGCTACGCATAACATATGCATAAGATGTGCATAGCTCACACTGTGCTGCACTGCCAGCAGGAGTAAGGCCTACTTCTGCCTGCATCAGAATGTAAAGAATATTTAATTTATAATGTTTAAATGGCATAGATTTAGGCTATGTAATGCTTACTGGTATGCATAACAATATATTCTTTTTTTAACCCTGAGCCTGAATTATGAGCTCAGGCTGAGAGTATTGAAATCAGAATAAAAGTAAATTACCATCAAGGCTTTATTTTCTTTCATTATTTCCTTGCAGAATCAGTCAATAATTCAGTTCATGATTAAATGAAATGCACAATGCACATTGCATATAAACAGTTATTTCTGTTTGTATTTCAGGTGACTGGTTTGGGAGTTAAAGGAATTCCTGCATACTCATTTGCTGGATGAACCGGACTAAAGGGACACAGAAGTAGGCTAAAAGTGAAGGAGAAACATGTCAGCAAAATCCCAGAAGTGCCACAACCATTATCCAGTTAAGCCATGTCTTGCAGTTGAGTAATAAACGAAACAGGATCAGTGATATAATATAAAGCTCTGGTCAACAACTGACAATTAAGATTAATATCACCTTTACACACAGTAGCCTATGAACGTTTTTCAAGGTCGAATGCTCTGCAGTGACGACAAGTTTTAATCTGTAAGATTACTATGTAAACAATTTAAGCAGGGTTGTACTGGTGCTTACTTTGACAATAATATGAATTTCTAAGGTAAAAACAACTACTGTTAAAATGTATCACAAAGTCTAAATTACATGTGACATGATTAAACAAGTTTCATGATTTCACAGTTTCTGCAGCAGCTGTAGAGCTTTGTTCTATTTGCAGATTTAACATGACAAGACTGAAGAAAAAATATCTTAAAAGTTTCATTATCCCTTTTTTACTAATTAGTAAATTCAAATGTCAAACAATGAAAATCCCAATTTTCTATGAGCTGTGCTTCTTTCTATGTTTGGCCCTAAATCAGGGGCACTGCAGTGGACAGTTGTGTTGTAGGTCCTAATCCATACGATATGGTTCATCTTAAACCAGGTCATTCCTGCACTTAGTCATGATAATTAACAGGAATCTGGATCTTTTAAGTACTAACAGACAAATCAGCTTTAGTTACAGACATTAAAATTATGAACCGTCTAAACAATTTTTGATTTGATATTGTACCCAAATATAGATGTAATACTCACAACAAACAGTATTAATCTATACGATCCTGAAATAAAGATTGATGGTTAGGGCATACCTTTATGTAGCCTGAAGTAAATTGGACTTCCATCCATCTGACCATACATCCACCAAAACCAGGAGACACAGAAATGGAAAACTGGAATTTTTACTCATTTTAACTCTTTGCACGTTTTTCACGAACCTGCAGGTAGCCTAACTCAAAATCAGGTGACTGTCATTGCCTTTTAAGCTTAAATAAAGAATTTGTTGAAAATGTTAAGCTGACCTTGGTCTTTTATGACTGTGAGACTAATTCAATACTAAACATGACACACTGTGTTTTCATAAAATAACTAAAACCAAAGATGAGGAAAGCAAATTGAAGGAATTTGTAAAAAATGTATGTATGTACAATATCATAATCATGCTTACAGTACATGAAATTTGCATTTTGTTGAATCACAAATGTATTTGCTGATGACGTGAGGAATGATAAATAGCATATTAAGAGTCAAAACCAAAACTTCAACCTCCTCCAACATGTAAATTTCAAACTAGTTTTCACCTTGCTGAAATGGGCCAATCTGAAAAGAGGTGCGAAGACACATAACTCCGCTAAGATACACCTCCTACATTTGCATGGTTCAACCAAAGATCATTTGGAAACGTCTCTGGTCCAATCCCCTGTTGCTTCATGAATTTGCCGGGGGGGGGATGTAGCGGGTGCAGGAAATACGAATCGTTTTGTTCTAAGCCTTTTAAAGGCCCACTATGCAACATTTTTCATTTAATTAATCCGTTTCATACTGTTTATGATGCTAAAATTAGTCATTACACGGCAAACGAACGGTGTAGAATGCGCCACTGTGGCCAATAGCGGTAGATACAGCACTTGCAATGTTCAGCAGCGTGGACCGCCTCCAATAGAATGCAGTGCAATACAATGCAATACAGCGGGCTTTAGAGGGAGCTTGTGAGAGAGAAAAACAGGATGTTGCTTAGTGCCGGTTTAAATGAGTCTGTAAATGACGCTCTAGCAGTGCTCCTGGGTCACTTTCAGACGCACAAATTTGCATACACTATTACTGAGCCTCAAATAACTATTTCTGATGGTCAAAAATGTGTTCTATGACTCCTTTAAAAATATATAACATATAATAAATAAATAACATATTAGATTGCAGGTCATGCATCTTGGACAATTGACCTCTCTGATAGCACATGTGTCGTGAAGGAGTGCCCGGATCCCGAGCACAGCATGCAGCTCATATTGTCTGTGGATCAGCACCAACTAAGGGCTCACCAGAAAACTCTACATTCAGCATCAACAAAGTCAGAAGTCAGTTGCATTTTGTCAGTGCATATAAATAGATAAAACTCGAGTAAAACACAAGAAAGTGGATCTGCCATATGAGAAGGTACTGTAGGAGCCCTTTTGACAAACCTAATGTCATGTCAATTCTCAACAACATGTTAACAAACAAAAGTCTTTGCCTGACTCAGGATAGATGACATCCCTGCCATGCATAATCCTCAGGCACCTAGGATTATTAACATCACATCTTGTGCAATTGAAATCTATTATGTTAAACTATAGTTAACAAACTGACTGATGTCTAGTTACTAAAACTTTAAGAAGACATATAACTTTGCCTTAAACCCACTATGTGTAAGTTTTATTTTTTTCGTATGAGAATTTCTCCCATCTATCGGCGAAGTGGTATACTGCATACGTTTGAATAAAATGTATTAGCCCTTCCCTTCCCACGGTCCTCATTTCCCATGGTCCTCATTTTGAAAATGGCGGCGCAAAATGGATATTCTCATTTGGTACCCAGCCACTTCTATATATAAATGGAAATTACCAAGTTTACGGGAACACTACAAATGAAGGTAATTACCATCGTTTTACATTATAATTTTAAAATAAAAAATTTATTTTTAATAAAAGACGAAGATAAATAGAAGATAAATCCTACACATAGTGGCTTTAAGACTATATGCACTTTGTTGTTCTTTAAAATTAAGCCCTACTTTTAAAGCTACTGCCCTGAGCAAAGACAATACAATACAAATGGTTAGGTGATGTTTGACAAGTTTTAATTGCTGTTTGTGTGTATGCACATGTGTGTGTGTGTGTGTGTTTGTAAATGTGTAACCATTTTATGTGGCCCTCTTGGAATTATCATTGAGCAGCTGAATGCAGGTGTTCAGGTCTTTATTTGAAGCATGTCACAGACCAGCACACCACACTTGCACTTGCGGAGGTAAAAGAAGAAAACAAAGTTGAAGTTGAACTCAACTTTTTTAAACGTGCAACGGAGCCAACTAAACATATTTGAAATGCTCAAAAATATTTTAGAATACTGATCTGCTGCTTTGGAGAAGAACTTTTGGTATAAAGTGAGGTCCAGCTTCTTTATTTTTTTTGTATAATTGTTTGTCTTCATCTAAAGTGCTTTGTAGAAAAGCGCTTAACACAGTCTATTTATTTTTCATGCTGTTGTCATCTTTCATAAGTATTTGCACACACAAAAAGTTTTATCTCATTATTTATATTTTTATTAAGTTTTTCTGTTGACAAGGCCAGCATAAACTGATAAAAACAAATAAATAAATAATAATAATCTTAGGCTAAAGCATCTGCCCTCTCTCAATATTGATTTTTACACTCTAAATTCCACAGAATAACTTTTAACATAATAATCATTAATCAATACTCACATCAAGAGTATTCATGTGACATCACTGTCATACCAGACAGACAGATGGTCATACTGAATGTGGAATCATGATCAATGGGCACATTATGGGTCGATGCATGTTCATTCTAAACTTAGGCTAAGCCTAAAACTAGCCTATTTTTAAGCAAAAATAACTCTGTAGCCTAGTTTGCTGATGTTAGAACACTAGCCTTCGAAATGTGCAATTTCACACAGTCCCTTACTTGCTTCCTAGTGACATGAGTGGTCCGTTCACCTGATAGAAGTCACGAGGGTTTTTTATTTTTTTATTTCTTCGTCTTGCTACTACGAGTTGGCATGCTTTGTCGCGAGCTGCTGTTAATACACAGACAGATGTTGTAGTGTCGCTAAAATCGTCCAGTGTCTAGTTAGGTTAAGACTGCAGTTTGAGGCTTCTCGTCCAGGTAGGTTTGGCTATGTCCAAAATCGACTTTGCATTTTATACCAAGAAAATCAGCATCCGTTTCTTCATTAGCCTACCTCTCTTCACAACAAAAAGGACACCATGAGGACAAAACTGGTTTTGTTAGTACGTGCAATACAATTCATGACCATTTAGTCTAAGGCATTACAATTTAGGATTTCCTACTAGACTACTGTGCTGTCATCGTAGGTAGCGAGAATGCTGTATATGGTCTGCATCGGGCGCTCTCAGAGTTTTCGGTCCGATTGGTGACGAAAATCATTTATGCCGAGATCAATCTTATTTAACGGAGTATGAACTTATATGAGAGACGGTTTAACGTGATGGACGAGACGGACTGTGCGGATTGGATGTCCCATCTTCCTGACAAACTCTGGAGGGTACCACTGTACAATCTTGCCATCCCAGGTAAGACTTGCACTGAATAAATTATTACATTTGATACATTGTACATACAGCTTATATTTATTTTAAATGGAACAGTGAATTTTAAAGATAATGAGTACATTCCTGAACTTGCCATTCCGTTAAACATGCTCTTAGATAGACTTTGGTTCATTTCAGGAAGTCATGACACAATGACATATCATCTGGATGACCATTCACCAATAGTTCCATCTGCATCCTTCTTTTTGAGACTGTTTGACAAATGTTTCCCCTGTTTAACACGCCCATATGTAAAGAGATGGGCCACAACCCAGGTAGGCTACATCTCATCTATGTCTTGTAATCCAGGTTTTTATATTTTGTGTGGTGTTGACTGTCATTGTAGATATTTGTCTGCTAGACTAAGTAAAGAGGAAAAGCGGATGACCAGTGGTTCTTTACTCTTGTATACCCCTCTAGACATGGGATATTTCCGATCAGCTTGATGCAGGGATTCGGTTCCTGGATCTAAGGGTTGCTCATAAGAAACACGATGACACCAATAATTTCTTTTTCGCCCATGGCATCTACTCCAGGCAGAATGTGAAGGTCAGGACAACTGGCCCCTTTCAAACAAACACAATGACATTTAATCACTGTTATCAGAGTTCTGATATCTGTATATATCAGATATCTGTAATATTTGCTAATCGGTTTATGACATAGATTGATTTATTAAACATTATGCTAAAATATCCTACAGCTGTGGCCATTTTCCATAGCTTTGTGTATATTGTGATATAATAATAACACGCAACTTGTGTCCCTACAGTATATACTCTGTTGTCTTTTTGGCTTCAGGACACAGTCACAAATGTGGCTGAGTGGCTAGAGGAGCATCCCAAGGAGGTGGTCATCATTTCATGCTCAGCCTTCGATGGCATGAATGAAAAAGAACACCTGGAACTTATTCACTTCCTGAGAAGACTATTTGGGAAGAAACTGTGCCCCAATGACGTAAGTTATAGCGCCAATAGCTGAAACATACATGGTTCCCATGGGTCTGTGAAATCTCTGAAAGTTTGTGAGTTCAAGAAAAAATAATCAGTAAATAGGCCTAACTAAATTATTACTAATAATCAAGCTAAGCTTGATAGTGTAGCTATCTATGCTATTAACAATAGCAAATTGGGACCTAAATAGAGAATTTGGCCAGATGGGATGAATCGTATAGGTGCAAACTTTAAACTAACAACATTATTCTTTCATTAGAGTTTTTTAATGTATTAATATATATTATAGTATACCGTAAATTATATAGCACATCAACCCTGTCAACAAAACAACTGTCTGACACTGTGAGATATTTTCCCAGGGAAAATAAATTCAGAACTCTGACTGTCCCCATATCTTTAGAGATTTATAAATGTTTTTCCTTTCTCCCCGGAAAGTCACTGTGACCTCACATTGAATTATATTACGTTTCCATCTTAAGCACATTAATGTTTGTCAGGTGACTTAGCCCCACGGGTCATCCTCTTGATTACAGGAAACCCCCTCCCTCCTTTTATGCTGGGATCGTGGCTATCAGGTGATACTCTCGTATGACAACACAGCTGCACAGACTTACAATGATCTCTGGCCAAAGATTGAGTACTGGTGGGGCAACACGCCGGACCCAAAAGATCTCATCACAGTTCTAGAGGGGCTGAAAAATGATGGAAGGCCACAAGGTTTGTGGAATTCAAACTTCGAAAAGAATCAGAAATATGAATTATCTTTGACACAGAGGTCTTTAAAATAAAGAAAAATTAAGACAGACCGTTCTGCTGTAGACTCCTGTCTAAAGATAGATCTATTCTGTTCAAATGGAAGACACATTATCTATTCTGATTTTCTCCCCACAGAGTTATTTTTTGTGGCTGGACTGAACCTCACTGAAGATTTTAGATATGTCGTTCAACATCCTTGCCAGACCATGAGGATTATGACTCTGAATGCCTATAAGTTTTTACTTGACTGGGTCAAGAGACAGCATCCTGGTCCAAGCAAAACAGATCTTAACATAATCTGTGCAGACTTTGTGGGAGACAGTGAGTTTGTTCGTACTGTGATTGCACTCAACAAAGTTCCTAATCAACAACTCAAATAATTTCAACGAGGACATCGATTTGCACAATATTCTCGCTTGTCTGATAAATATGTAGCCTACAAAAACAGTTTGCACTTTATTGACACTCCCTAGAGTAGCCTACCTTGTCTTCGTCACAGTCCTTTTCCGGAATCTAACTTTTAATGTTTTGGGAAGTACTGCGAACCAAAATATAAATATCCGATTGCTTATTTTTAGTATCGAGTCGTTCCACGTACATTTTCGGAGATGGTACGTGCCGTGCCGTGCCGTGATGGTGCATGCCGTTATCTGTTTAACTTATCGCTGGATCTGATATATCGGACAGAAACAATGTTAACGTGACGGGTTGAAACATTGTATTGTGGCGTTATTCAGGAATCAACGCCATCTAGTGGATGAACTGCAGAAAGCTCCTGCCTCAGAGAAAAGTAGCAATCAATACGCATATATGAGGTCAAACAAAGAAGAAATTTATATTTCTGTCTGTTCTGTGTTACTGTAAGAGATGAGGAAGTTTATACTTTTGTTAATGAGGCCTTCATTTATGTTGAAACGTGAAAGGACAGCTAACCTAAGTTTAGATGCCCCCTCTCTTTTCACAGACTAAGGTGCTTAACGATACTTAAACGATTATCTTGTTCAGTGCTTCTGCCTACTACTGGGTCCTCCTGTTTGTTTTGATGATCATCATCATAGATAATAATGGTAAATAAACATAGACATATAAACAAAATATGTCACTGTTCCAAGCTCAGGGTTGTTTCAGGGGGAAAAAAAATAAAATAATTATTTTTCTAAAGCATTCTGTGTTTCTGTTGGTCTGTTTCTTCAACACTTAAACATTGAAAACTAAGTTATCCACCGTGACTTGATGTATAGGAACTATTATTATGATTCTAGACAAAAGACAAAAACAGACTAATATCAGACCTCTTGCTGACAGTTTAGGAGAGGTTAGGAGTCATTCCATCTCTGGTTCTCTATATCTGTCACTCGCTCTCTCTTTCCCTCTCACTCTTCCTCCCCCTCCTCCTTCCACCCTTATAGCATAAACAGATTACCACAGATTCACTGTTGCTGTTCGAGGCCTGAGCTGCTGACAGCTTCAGAGTGCATTTGAATTGGCTTACAGTGAAACAGACCTACCAGATGGTTCTGTTGAGAGCCTAGGGGTGTCTAATTGCTCAGGGCTTAATCAGCCTACCCCCTCACCAGAAGCTGACCGCTAACCCAACATTAGGACTTCTAGTCTGTCCCAGGTGCCTCAAGGAGTCCTGCAATTTCTGGAACTTTCTACCAAGAGGGAATAACCCTTTAAACACGCTGGAGCAGCCAGTCAGCTGGCATGGATAAGAATGAGGAGGAGGACGACAGCATCTTCACCACCTGGGCACAGGGTTTCAATCAACAAGAGGTGACGGAGGTGACGGAGGAGCCGGACGTGGAGAGGAAGTGCAGCTTGAACATCCCCAGGCCAAGTCGTTCCATTGCCAACCGCCGAGCTTCACTGCCCTGTCCAGTAAGTTTTGTGTGTGTGTTTATGTGTGCATGTAATATACCCGAGGTAGGTGCATCCATATCAGTTCTTAACCAAAACTGTTGAAAGGTTTTCAATTATATTCTGATTTCTGTGAATAAGGGAAAGTAAAGAAGACAGAAGAGAAAGTATCTTGCCTATGCAACGTGATCAGTCAAGGGCTTACTGGCCATAAGATTGTCAGCTGAGTGATTCCACCTTCACCTCAATGTCAAACCTGCATAGGCCTGTCTATTTTCATCAGATGGCTTCTTAGCTGCAACTGCTGGAGCACTACACTAGCAGGAGTGTTTGCAATTGCAGAGTACTGTGGTAGTTATGAGAATACAAGTGTTTTATTGTTGTTTTTTATTATGATTGATTGATGTATTTATGTATCCAAATAGTCTTTGTGTTTAATGTATTCTAAGCCCATGCATTTGCAGAGTCAAATTATTCAAATTAAAATTATTGTTTGTATTTACAAAAACGACTTTCATGTTTAGAGGCAGTGCACAGATCTAAGAAGTGTTTCACTGTCTGTTAAGTAGAAGGTCATGAAACTGCCACTTCTGGTAGTTCAGCTCAACCTAAGTAACACAGATTGTTTTCAGTATTCATAAATATTCATAACAGAATATGTTGATGGTTTACATTCATAAAACTAATTCATCACTAAGTTAAATTAAATCACATTGAATGTAATGATCAAGTCAAACAAGGTTTTTATAGGTTTGTATATACATTGATTGAAAATGCTATAGCCCAGTACATTAATGTATACAGGTATATGTTTTTGGCACACCACTGACACTGTTGCGCTGTGTGAGGTAAAATGTGTTGTTATTCATTTGGATTATTGTTAGGTTTCCCTGGCAAGTGTCCATCAGAAGTAGGCTGAGGTATGGGTTAGCCAGCCATCTTAGCGAGGTGTACTCCAGGATTATCTACTGTTGTTAATGTTGATGTGTTGTTGATTGTTTGCGTCAGCTTGTTGACAATATACTCTTGTCCCCAATAAGGGGATAAAGGTGTTTTTATCAGGTCTGTTTGTTTTATCTGTTATTTGTGCTGTGTGTGTGTGTGTGTGTGTGTGTCTGTGTGTTTAATCCAATCAAAATTAATACTTAACTATTAGTATTTACTATTATTGTAAAAAGTGATTTTTGTCACAGCAACACATTATCTACATTCTCAATATTTTATTATGGTCAGATACAATCTCATTCTGTGACCAGCCAAGCAATTATAAACACCTGAAAGTATAGAGCTACAGCTCTAGTCCAGGGAATGTGAAATACATTCTTTAAAGGCGCTCTAAGCGATTGTGTTTGATGTCACTTCTTGTTGACATTCAAAGTATTGTCAAACAAAACGGAGAATACCTCCCTCCTCCCCCTCCCTCCCATGCCTCCTGAAAGACTCACGCGCACTAACCCCCACCCAACCCCTCCTCCAAATCCTTCTTGTCGTTTATTGGCTGGAACAATGTTTGTTATGTTTCATTTCGTTTGTTATGCTAGGTTTGCCCACTGTGTTTTTTAGCCGTTTGTGGAGCCTGGGCTGTCTACAGAGACCGCGTTTTTTTACAGTGTGTTCAGGGGATAGGCAGCTAGCAGATTGTGAGGAGATGTTTGCTGTATGTAACAACAAATGTTTTAGTCCTAAAAACGCATCACATCGCTTAGAGCACCTTTAACGTGATGACTAGCAACTCAAACTTTTGTTTAATTAAAAGGTTGCACATCTATTTGGCTCTATGGTGCTGCTAAACACATTCTGAGTTTAAATAAGAATGTAGCGTTTTTCTGCAAAAAACTTGTTCTAAAACCATTATGATCAGATTTCATCACTCAGGGACATCATAATCATGTGGCATAATCCTGCCTGTTTCAGACAAATAGGAAAACATTGGTATTTTTTGGTATAAATTTGATTCCATTTCATGATAACAACTCAAGTCGAGTAAGTTAAGTCAACTGTCGGATGGGACAAGATGTAAGGCATTCTGATCAAAAAGTGAATAGCATGCCTAATTTTGAAATAGTTTCCACTCTAAATATAGCCTCCTTGTTGTCTAGTTGTCTTGAAAGACATAGGGCAACCACAGCTCAGTATGTGTCAGTTTTTGTGATGGATAAAATGGATTTTTACAGAATATGGATATTATTCAAAATTAATTGTTCAGGTGTAACTCAGTCTAACATCCAGGGGAGTATGATTTCAGTGGACTCTGCAGTGAACTTATATCCCTACAAATGGGTGTAAACAAGTGCTGAAAACCACTTGTGATTTTTTGTAAAATTATCTGGAAAATTATCTTTTCCAGATATCATTCCTCTAAAAGAAACATCCAACTGAAGTGATTATATTATTCAGTATTTGGAATAAAATAATATAAAACCAACATTTAATTTTGACACATACTGTTTGTATGTATGTTGGTGGGTCTATGTACTATATGGATGTATGTTTTTATTAAGAACTATTATCTGAGCTGTATTTGGGCAGACACAATAAAATCACATGTGAATAGTGTGAGAAGTGAGTAACTAGGTGCATCTTCTTACATAACACCCATTGCTTTACATCATTTATGGATCAAGAAAATCATTTTGGAGGTGTTGGGAGCTAGGTAACTTGACTGCATCTTCCAAACCATTATTTTTCAATAGTTAAATTATCAAATCTTCTGTTCTGTTATAGATTGTAGAGTTGTGAGTAATATGTATAATGTACGGTAGATGAAGAGGTTTTCTTTCATACTTTTACATTTTTTTCAGACGCTTGTTAACTGACACTTTCTGCTGGTATTCTATGGTCTTCTTTTCTTCATAGGCCACATTAAATGCCATGCAACTGCAGCGTCTGCACAATGTCACTCAGGCCCCCAATGCTGCCAGCCACAGTGTTAGGAAAGAGGGTGAAACACGACAGCAATTCTGGGCACGTCACACAGGGATCAATGGAAGCGACGTGTGCCCCAAGGCCAACAGCACCCCCGAGAGGGAGAGGCGGGCCCCTGGCATTCCCACAATCCCTGAGGTCACAGAGACCCCAGAGAAGAAGACAAGGTTCCGGGGCAGGAACGTCATGTCTCTGGTGAGTCCTCTGTGCTGTTCTGATAATTATCGTTTTCTATTTTATGCCCTCTGTTTACATGTTACAAAATTAGCTTGTATGTATGTTTATAACAGTAGGATTCTCTTTTCTGATTGGCTGATGAGGTGGTCATGAAATCCCTGTGACTGGCTACCTAAATCACTATTCCATATACCAATGCACTTATGAATGGTAACCATAACAACCATAGTAAGGTAGCACACAGTAGATTTCTGTAGTTCATGCACATGGTGCTTTCTATAGTCCATGCATATGAATCCTAGCTATGTAAATAAAGTGTTAATCCCACATATAAACAGGAGTTACAGCAGGAGGCCATTTACATGAAATGAATTAGCGGAGGAACCTCCCTTGGATTATAATAATAGTTAAATATTTTAATTGCAGATAAACATTACCTGGGAATACTTAAATCACCTTTTCTGATTTAGCATTTTTTGAGTTAATTTGGTAACTTCATGAAAGTAAGTTTATTGTGCCCAGTTCAGTTAGCATTGGCTGCCGGTGTGCTATTTATATTGAAGCATGTTATTGTTCTTTTTCCTACCAATAGTAATTTGTCACCTCGAACAACAGGAGTATGATTTTAAAATGCTCCAGGACGTTTCTTTAAGAGGTGTCTGGCAGACTTGATCAGCATCTTAAAAATTTACAAGATTATCTCTTAAACCACCTGTCTCTCTCTCACTCATACGTTCCTTCATGTTCTCTCTAGAGCGATGCAGACAGCATCTGCCTCATCTGTCATGATGATCTCCACAAAGGTGGGGGAGGTGTGAGAGAACTACATTGCACACACAGCTTCCACTCTGAGGTATGTGCCAATTCATTTAACTACATTTTTTTGTAGCATTGTAGAAACTAATGTTGTCGATCAGATCTTTATTTTGTAAGTCCAAAAGCTAATGAAATCTACCTGATGCAACGACTCTGAAACCGGTACTATGAGTTGTTGGCATGCAAGTTAATCCTGTTAAATAAAATGTGTGTGTGTGTGTGTGTGTGTGTGTGTGTGTGTGAGCAGTGCATAGAGGAGTGGCTGTGGAGGAAGCAGGCCTGCCCCACCTGTCGTGTGCACATTGCCATGCCTGAGCCACTCTACTGGACATCCACTCGTGTCAAAGTGCCCTAACTAATCCACTGCCCCCACGCCTCATCCCAACCCCAACCCCAAAAACAGCAGAAATCTGGACCACAGGAAATCTTTCTACAGAAAAGACTCATTCCTGACAATCATTCAGCAGAAGAGATGTTCAATGGATTTTTGTCTTTTTTTTAAAGCCCATTATGATCTTTTTTTGCAACAATTTGAATGGAATGATTTAGTCTCAGGCCTGCAATGTGTCTGTTTATCCACAGTCCAATGGACATGAATGTAAATATGATTGTATAGATTTTCTGATATTATGTTTATTTAAAAGTGGTGTTGACATCAGGTATACTAAAAGGCTTGTTTAACTCAATGTGTAAGCCAGAGGTGACATACAGTAGGCCTACTGTGCAGACTAATACAAGTTGATGCCACTGAAATGTGTTAGGGATGTGCCAAGTCACATCACAATCAAGGCATTTATTTTTCAGTGGTAGCCCATGCCATGGTTAATTAATTTGCCTGTAGTGTAACCAGAGGAAGAAATACATAAGTAAATGTACTGAATATGTGATTTACCTCCGTATTTTTTCCTGTTACTGTTGCATTGGCTTAAATGATTTCTTTATTATGTTACAAATCGTTGCGCTAATTTCGCATAATTTGTTCAGTGACTGAATTTAATTACTGCATCCCAGTGCAAATTGTCATTCTCCATTTTTTTTCTTTTACTGTGACTTCAGAGCGATTTAAAAAAAAAAACATACATAATTATGTTTTTGAACTTTTTTTTTTTCATTTCACCTGATGTTTGATGTATGTAAAGCCATTAATAGAAAAAAAAAGCAAGACAATTTGGTATGACAAAGACCATATACCAGATTTTCTGGCACTTTTTCCTACCAACAGAACAACAGGGATAATTGATAAATGGATGTTTAAACATGGTAATGAGAAAAAAGGACAAAATAAACATTATTAGAAAAAAAGATAAAACTTCAATATTTTCTTTAAAAAGGCCTTATGCACAAGTAGAAATTTGATTGGGCAGTTTTCGTTTGCAGGGAGAATCCTGGTCAAAGAGTAGGCTTTGTCCACCTCAGTGTGTAACTGACTATGCCTATGTAAACCCTGGTATGTAGTTTTTTTTTATTTCAAATCAATACTGAAGTCAATACATGGCAAACAATGCTTTATTTTGACTTGAATAAATAAAGTAAGTTTCAAAGTCTAATCATCCCAAGAGTCCAAAGCTCACTTGTATGTTAGATGGCGTGCACTAATGTACGTGATGACGTAGAAAGCGTAGCACTGATGTTACCGTGGCTGCACGCCGACGAGGTTTTCGAATTCACCTGTTGCACTCCGACCAGGAAAAGAAACAAATTGTTCAATTTTCTCCGTTTGTTAAGACTTTTTGTCCATGACCTTGCATTTCTGCGTAGACCACTAAAAGTGTTTGGCAGTACGTCGAAATTAGTTTAGTTGTGCCCGATCTACATGGATAAATTAAAAAAAGTTTTGAGCGGACAAGATGGTAACGCTAATGACGACAGCAACATATTGCAGGTACAAGCCCAGTTTTTAGTGCACTGCATAGGCTATAGCTTGCTTCATGTTATTTCAACTCACTACCCTACATGTGTGAATTTGACATCGCGTACTAACTAAGGCCTGTTTTATAAGTTAGCTGTTCCGACTAAAAAAATCAACTAGAATTTTAATGTGTTCCTGTTCCTCAGAAGTCTTCTGGCCACACATTATATAATGTGAGCTAACGTTAGGTTTAAATATAAAAAAAACATTAGCCAAATACGAAGTGCTTGTGTCTGATGAGGGTCTGATGATCAACTTACTAAAGTCACTGTAACGTGGGACACACATTAGTCTTGTGATTTGCTAACTTCATAACGCTTGGAAGTTCACACTAACGTTAGGTCAGATTTCATAGAGCAGCTAACGTTAGATGGGCAAACGTGACAAATAGTTTGTGTGAAGTGGGCGTACCGTAGACATATCACTTTATCCAGGTAACGTTCAGGATCGTCTTAGTTCAGGATCTTCACTGGTAACGGTATTTCTCTGAGTGAACAGTTTAAAACGGTGGTTGTGAAATGTTGCAGGCCGTGAATGATGCTTCCACCCTGAGCTGGGGCACCCGCGTCAAAGGCTTTGTCATTTGTTTTGTTCTGGGCGTTCTCTGCTCTGTGCTGGTAAGATGCATATTGGTTTACTTTTCAGTTTCTCTGATAAGGCACTGATCTTTCTTTTTGTTATATGAATGTGTTACAGAATACAGTTTCTTATATAAATATAACACTGGAAACTAAACTAAACATTTAAAAACCTGTCTCTCTCACATTAGACAACTGTGTTGCAGTAGTTCACATGGTGTTGGCCACAGTCAGACACTAATGGCAAGCTGGCCCTTTACAGGAATTCTGATGTTTGTTTAAACAGACAAAATAACATCACACATGCAGACATTCCAAAGAATATCCATAGTGATATTAGTTGACATATGTGAATATCTATATATTTTTAATTTTATCTCAGGGAACTTGCTTACTATGGATCCCGGGAGCAGGACTGGCTGTTTTTGCAGTAATGTACACAGTTGGAAATGTAGCCTCTCTGGCCAGGTTAGTTCCGTTGTGATTAAAACATTTATATTTGAGATGTTTACAATGTTGGAGTAAGCCGTGAGGTGTTTTTGACAGAGTACTCCGTGTCACCCGTCATGTAGCCTACACTACAAAACAAAGATGAAAGCCCCCATTTTCACTTACTTCAGGATTTTTTATGTGTGTTTTCCAGGTTAGTGTACCAGCATACTACTAATCTGATCTTGTAGAACATGCTCCTGCATGTTTTTCTGCCTGAGTAACAGAAATTCCTGAACATCGGTTTGTCATCTAACCTGCCACTTCCACTAACAGTGCCTTGAAATTAATCACATTTCCGTGAATCACTTTTTTTGAGGAAACACAAACTTTGCTGCAAGTTTGACACTGAGCTGGACTAAGAAGGGCTTGAGTTCCTGCTTAAGACCAGCATAGTGTAGATTCCCTAAGCTTGGAACAGTGCTCATACACTGTTGAACCACAGAGTAAATGTTAAAATCAATTTACATAACTTTAAAATGAATATCTGAATATGATGTTTCTGCTTTGTCTGAAACTGTATTTGCTGGATTTTCTGTAAAATGTTGACCTAATTCAATCCAAATCAAAACTTTAATCAGTTTTAGATTAAATGGAATTCATTTCGAAACAAATAATTTCAACTTGTTTGATTTGTCTGTTTCTTCAATCAGATAATTCTAAGATGAACAGTTTCTAGCAAACTGTTGCCTCATTGGGGGCTGCAGCTAGTCCAAGTCTTGTCTAACCATAATTCCAAATAAAAAACAAAATGAAAATGACAAATCTATTGATACATTATTGTGATAAACAACTGTAAAGATTGTAAAACAAATTTCTGAAAAAATTATGTAGTGTCCTCTGAACACCAATCTTACTGCGTAAATAACATTTTACTGTCTTAAAATGAAATGTATAGCTATTTACCATTCTGTTTGAGCTGTTTGACACCTTTGATTAATTTGACATAGCAAGCACGCATTATTTATAATGTATTAAAAATGATATTGTGTGTGTGTGTGTGTGTGTGTGTGTGTGTGTGTGTGTGTGTGTGTGTATGTATGTGTAGCACGATGTTTCTAATGGGGCCACTTAACCAGCTCAAAAGGATGTGCGAGAAGACTAGAGCACTGGCTACAGCTATTATGCTGGTGAGAAAGACACAAACACGCATACAGACACATGCATTAAGACAAACAAGTAAGCGATCACATATACTGGGGCAGAGGTATTGAAGCGCTTATGGAACTTGGCTAACATGCCTGTAGCTTGGAAATTGTGGCTGCCACTGTTGGGCCCTTGGACAATGCACTTAACCTTAGGTTGCTTGCTGGCCCTCAACTAATTGATAGTTGAAATATTTGCATCATGCATTAGCATTTTCTGGCCTCTTGTCTTGACTGCTCCTAATGATATGGGACAGTATCCTGGGATTATAATGGAACTATTATGTTGCTATATTAACACCACAATTTTCTTATGATGTCTGCCTTTATACTATGATAATTCTATGGTCATGACCTATTAATACCATGGACTTAATTACCTGATGGATTGATAGATTGAATGGATCTGATGGATTGAAAACCTGCCCTAGGTTCATTGGGTCATTGGGTTAGCCCCTTGAGCTGTCAGAAATGCCCAAGGTTTCTTCCTTTACTATTACAAGTAAAAACAAAAAATTATAGTCCTGTTGCTCATTGGTGGTCTTTGTTGATAAGTGGTATGAGTGCTATATTTTTATTCCATCTGTTTTTTTTGACAGACATGTCTCGTACTGACCCTTTGTGCTGCATTTTGGGTAAGGTAATCATCCTGGTAGTGGTGACACATCCTCTTTTACTTCATGGACCTATAAATATATATGACTTGAATGATAAATAATCTCGTTCTTAATTCATCGCCAGTGGAAGAACAATGGCCTGGCTCTGCTCTTCTGTGTCCTCCAGTTCTTGGCCTTCGCTTGGTAAGCTATGTGATGAGTTTGGTTTGGTTTCTTCTTAGAGGATGGTTGTCTGGATATGTCACTGGTTAACTGCAAAAGTAGTATTTATCAAAAAGGTTACCTTCCATTCCTCATACAGAATATAACCTCAATTTTAGCTTGACAAAGACATGGGCTGAAGCATATGCTGTGTGTTCTTCCCTGTGTGAAACATGGGGAAAAAAAAAACATTTAAAAAGTTTATCTAGTCAGACAGAAATGATTGTAGCATGTGTACACATTTTGCACCAATGCCAATTTGGCACAGAATAGATTTATTTTGGCAATTATTTATGTTGGAATAGATTATGGGCAATTATGTTTGTAGGTTTTAGCCAATTTGTAGCGGGGTCAGAAATGGCCCAATGAGACCTGGAACATCATCTCCACCCTCCTTTACCATGTCATTGAGGAGAAAATAATCACTTATTACAGACTTATTCTTTAGACTCCAGGCCATAGTGGCTTTACTTTCTTTCTCTCTCTGAAAGTTTTGCCAATCTGTGTATAGTACCAGTATATTAATAACCTGCAGATTCAGACTCTTCACTTCTGCACACAATCTGGACGATTATTTAGTATGTAAAGGACAAATTATAGGCTAGTTAAATATCAAACATAAATATAAACTTTAACTATATTTGATGTTTTGCTTTTCTACAGGTACAGTTTGTCCTACATTCCTTTTGCAAGGTGAGAGTTTTGATTGTATTTATGAAACTGAATAAGCATTATAGGGGAGGATGCGCGAAGCCAAAGAAACCCAGCGTACTCTCTCCAGGGTTAATGCTCTGCATAGCACCCCAGCCTGTAAATGGAGGATTTATTTCATTATTTATTTAAAACGTCCATTTCCACGGTCCTCACAGACAAAGCCAGTGCGCACAGAGCAGCGGTTTTAATTGATCTGGGGTGAGCTGGTCAGAGCTTTCATTCACTCAGCATCTGCCTGCTGGCAGCGATGACCACTCTGTGGGCGGTTTTGGCTGGCTGGACACACTTGTTTGTGTTTGACTTTATTTATTTATTTGCTCCATGTATGTGACTGTTTGCTGTTTGTATATATATATATAATTTTGAAACAGGGATGCCGTGATAAAGGTGTTCTCTGCGTGTTTGAACTGAGCTGGGCCTGCCTGCGTCGAGTGTTTGGTTGGGCAGGATGCTGAGGCCAGACCACAGGCTTGATGTCCCCGAAAGTCCCAGGTGCTGAACACAACTCTGATCGCCGACGCTGTTGAAGCACCCTCTTACCACCTGGCACAAACACGCATACACACATGCGCGCATTCACACACACACACATGCCACACACACACATACACACACCTAAGTGCCTTTACTAAGCTGCACAACTGGACCCATTCCAGAGGTGTGTTGGTGTTGGCACACAGTGCTGAGGATGCACACATACACACACAAAAGCGCATACACACACAAACAACACATACACCTGAGCAACTTAAAGGTGGTTGTTTTGCAGGAAGAAGGAAGGGGATATGGACATTGTACATTTACAGCCAGCCTCAAATGTGTGTTAGCTGTGAGAATATCTTAAACTTACTTGCTACCTGTACCTAAGTGCTAATCGGTCAAGTAATTTCTGTATATAATATAAATTAGATTTAGATCCATCTCATGCACAGATTGATAATCGTGATCTTCAGTCATTTCTGATACATTGTGTTTTTATATATTATGTATGTCTAAACCTAAAATCATCATCAGTCATTATATTGTGATTTTATTATATTATCATAGTTATGTAAATATGAATAGTGTATGAATAATGTTTTTTTTTTTTAAGTTTGACATTTCACTGGGCTAACAGGGTCTGTTATGAACGTCAGTTCGATGTAATGAATTTTATAGGGGTGAGTTACATTAACTGATAAACCTTCGATCTTTGTGCTACGTACACAATTTTCCCTTAAGAATTTATGTGTATAGTTATAACTTGAAATGTACTGTCTGAAATGCAAGGTCTCTGAACCAGATCTAGGGCGTACACTGCATGTGCATTTTTTTCCCTTGGATATTCTTGTGTTAATTTAATGACAAAGGAAATCTTGTCCACAATTCCTGCAATTCCTAATGACTTAATGTACTTTATCTGTGAAATGTTAAATGTGTAGGCATTATTATACCACTTTACAAGGCTTTGGTAATTGAAGCTTATTTAGATATATGTAGATTTAGATTATGTAAAGCATATTTCTTACTTTTCTTACACTGACATTCCATCTGTGTCTTCAATGTCACTAAAGTCAGATTTGTCATTGCTGAGATTAGATTTCGGAAGATTGCATAATTTTCCATACGAATAATATTCTAACATTTTATTGTCATTATGATAAATAATAAAACGAATGTGTTATATCGACTTAGATTAAAAAAACTTGTTATTTACTGTAAGCCTAATAAATATGTAGACTTTGTGAATATGGTTAAAATGCAGCACTTTAATTTCTGTGAGTTGTGTAGTTGGTTACTGCAAAACGCGCTCCCCTTTGGACGCGCTCTACTGGGTGGCTTTTGAAAGGTCACAGATTGGTGCGTGCGTGTTTAAAGCCTCTGCCTGGATTGTTCATATTTGCTTATAGAGTTCCCCGAAGAGACCTTTTATGTGTTTTAAGTCTGCAAATCCTCTAATCTCCGCGTCCGAACAGTCTGTGATTAGAGGAACACCGAGGCAGCTGCGAGAGCTTCGGTCTTCGGTCCTTACAGACCTAGCGAGAAAACCCGGGAGTCTCCGATTTCCTATTTTCTCTACAGAAAGCCAGAACAGAATGCGTGCGTTTCTTCCACACCTGACTCATATTGTGCAAAAAGTGTTCTCCTTGTATTTTCGAATTTAGTGGGTCATTCCTCCTGTGCCACACACTAGCTCAAATGTCACTCGACCATGTGCAGAGTTGCGCTGTAAACAGTATAGAATGACATGAAGTTTCCAAACCCCGAAGCATGTCTCAACCGTTGGCTGGCATTATAGTCTGTCAATATATCTTGATATAGAGGTCTGTTTAATGTTGGGGATTACTTTGAATGCCGTAATTAAACTGCTCTATATTCTTTTTACTATTTTGCCAAAATAGTAAAACTATTTGTTAGTCTACTAACCCAGATTTTATTAACAAATATTATTATCCCTTCTATTTGCTATTTGAAATACGCTGGTTTTACTTCTGCCAAAATATCGTCACCTCCTTGGCGCTGTCCAGAGTTCTGAAAAGAAGGGGACTGGATTTTTTCTGGTAGCCTACTATTCACAAATATATTTTTGTAAAGAAAGAAACGGTGCACATAAACTTTTCAAATTTATGCATGTTAAACCAATGTCAATGAACAGCAAACTTTTTTTTATTAAAGTAATATTGAATTAGATATTTAAAAAATTATAAGTTGTTTAAAAAAATCAAATGAATCATAACAATTAGGCTACTAGAAAAATAAAACGACCACATTTCTGTCGCTTTGCCAAACCCAGTTTTGTTCTTGGGATCACGTGATTGATATTGCCCCCTTCCCGTGGGAGTGAGCGCTGGCGTCTTCGTATTACATATATCTGTGAAAAATGGGAGATCTCAGGGAGATGATTATCTTTTTCTGCGACATTACACCTTTCGTACATTAAAATTAAAATATGATGACAACGACAAGGGGAAACTAATTGTGTGCTGTCATCCGAACTATTTTCGCACCCCAGTTGGATTTTAAGTCAGATTAACACTAACCAAGTTGACTTTCTCCATGAAGGTTGAGGGGAATATGGGAGACAGCGGGGCGGGTGGTCGGGCGGCTGGTGCAAACGACTGCTGTATCACCCGGCTGCTTAGCGTGGTTGAGAGTGAACTCCAAGCGGGACGGGAGAAAGGAGATCCCACAGAGAAGCAGCTAAAAGTGAGCCTGGAGGAGGCAGAACTCTGGAGGAAATTCAAAGAAGTCACCAACGAAATGATAGTGACAAAAAATGGCAGGTGAGTTAGTATTTGTGCCTTCTGTAGATAGGCTACCAATAACTTTTTCGTAGAGCATTTGTAGCTTTTCTCTTTTTTTTCTTTTTGGACGTGTCGTTTTAACTATTAGTCAATTTGGCAGGCATGATACAGTTTGCGGACTTCTCATAGTTTGAGTCATGCACCTGTGCCTTTGGTATCCAGCTTGAGAATATGCTGAATATTATTTAATTTGTACACTTGACAGTAAATATATGCACTATTGTTTTTAATCCAGTGTCAAAACAAGTTTTAGTGTGCATCTCTTAGGCCTACCTTATAAAATGTAATACCTTTGGAAGCAATACTCGAAGAAAGACGGTGAGGAATTGTGTTCACGTACTTGACTGTTAGTTGAATGAAGTTTATGTCAGTAGGCTACCATAAGAGACGTTCTGAGTTTATGTCAGTACCATAAGACACTCTCATAGTTTGCTTACCACAGTGAAATAATTCGTGACACTAAACTATTAATGACAGATTTTTTTTTCTAAACAAATTAATTTATTTACGAGTTCAGTGATTAGCACTTGCCCTGTTCACTGGGTAGGGTGGAGTAATTTATTTGGATGGGACTCCCATCATTCAGCATGTTGAAGGGTGTGTTGACCAGCTCAGTGTAGTGAAGGGCCATGGCAGCAGGTGGGTGTCCTTCCATTTGCATGTTTCCCAACAAACACACTTGAAACTTGTTTTCATCCAAAATAAATGTGAATAATAATAATGCAAACACAATCACAGGCAGGGACATGTCCTAAAGTTTTTGCAGCTGCGTTGTATGTGTGTGTGCGTACGTAGGCCTATGTGTGTGTTTTATGTACTGTATGTATAATAGTGTGTTGGCATATGATACATAAATGTCATTCACCTAACTGAGAGCATATTATATGTGTGAGTCTGTATCTGTCACTATAGAGCGCTCCATTTCGCATGCTTTTTCAAATCCTTTCCCAAAACCAGGCGGATGTTTCCTGTCCTGAAGGTGAGCGTCTCCGGTCTAGATCCCAACGCTATGTACTCTTTCCTGCTGGACTTCATCCCGGCCGACAGCCATCGCTGGAAGTACGTGAATGGAGAGTGGGTGCCGGCGGGCAAACCGGAACCCCACAGTCACAGCTGTGTCTACATCCACCCCGACTCTCCCAACTTCGGTGCCCACTGGATGAAGGCCCCCGTGTCCTTCAGCAAGGTCAAGCTTACCAACAAGCTCAACGGAAATGGGCAGGTGCATCTGCTAGAAAGGGTGCATGTCTGTCTGTCCGCCCGTTTGTCTGTCTGTCTGGTATGCGTCTGTCTGTTTGCCATTCTGTCTCTGACTGTCTGGTTGGTTGTCTGTACATCTGGCAGTAGGCTAGTATACACATTCAAAACCAAGGTTACTGTTAATACCTCTTTCTCTCACCTACCCCCTTGAATCTCTCATGTCCCCTTTTTTGGTTTTCAACCACAATGCATAATCTTTTCCTGTAACTACTTCACTGTAAACATTTGACTGTGCAACTTTCCTTAACTCAGTTTGCCTATTAAAGGCACTATTCTGTAGTGTAGACAGGAAAAAATCATTGTAATCCTTCTCTCCATTTTACGAAATGTCTATACTTCTGCAACAAAATTGTCCTACCACATGCACTTTTAATCTCCTGCTTTATGATATCCACCATCTTTTCTCTGCCCACACTGTCATGCAGTATTACTTCGCTCGGTTCAGAAGTTCTGTTCTGTTTCAAACAGACAAGGGTCATACTGTACCTTTGCTCAACAAAGTTAAACTCAATCCAACACATATGGAAGACAATAAATTTGTCTTTCTTCTTACCGTTTCACAACACAAAACAAGAAATTAGTATTCTGAAAACAACTGCCCCAGTCAGTGAGGTTAACAGATTACCTCAGGTTAACAGAACCTTATCAGTGACTGAAGCATTAAAAGCTTCTGCTAAAGCTTCTGCTCAGTCTGTTGATCTGTTTGCAGCTTTTGACACAGTGAACCGCGGCATTCTCCAGCAGTGTTCATTTTGTGTGGTCTTCATAAGACAGTGGACATTGTGGACTTTGAAACTTTGGACCAGACTCTAGCTTCATAGAGAGTCTACACTTAATAATCATATTACGCTAGTTTCCAGTCCTTTGTGATATCTCATTAGTCCTTTGCAGTTCTTTGTGATAGCTCCAGTCTTCTAGTAGCCTAGAGACTTATTATACTAAGTGTGTAAAAATTGAAAGACACACTTATTCACTGTATCTAATTAATTTTATTCATTGAATTGTGCTGTATGTTGAAGTTTTTGTATGTATTAACATTTTATTCATTTTTATTGCTGGTATTCTTATGAATCAGTAGTCTATTTTGACAACTTAACAACTATTTTTTTAACAACATTCTTAACAACTATTTTGTAAGTTGCCCAAGACAAGCAAGCCTGTTGTTTAGTATAAAAAAATACAGAGGCACCATCTATGGCTGCTCAAAGCGCCACTGAAATTACCTTGTACTGTTCTGCTTTTAGTACCTTTCAGACTTTGGGAGTACTTGTGGCTTTTAGGAGCCTCGTTTTCCAACCCTGCCCTAATCAAAGCCCTTCTCCGGCCTGCGGGGAAAATATCAAGTGTGCATTTACGTATACAATTAGAGCACAGTTCGCCCGGCACTTCACCCATGCAGCCTCTTTGTTCTGGAGACAGGGTGGGGGGTGGGGGTGGGGGCATGCATGTAAACAGGAATAAACATCTCTTAATTGCCTCCTCCCCTTAATTTTCCTATTTTAATGGACTTCCTGCCTCTCGTTTGTAGCCTCTCTGTTTTGTTGAGGAAGGGGGTAGCAGGTGAGTTCATCCTGGGCTGGGAGGGTAGCATAAATCAGCTTAGCCGGCCAGCCACACATCATTCAAACTCGGCTCATGAGTCCAGCCAATCACAGTGTTTACATGAGCTACCCCCTGGCATCTAGCACAACCAGCCACGCACTACCACCGACAACTACCCCCTCCCGTCCCACCACCACCACCCCCTCACAGGTTTAAATGCAGTGTTGGCAAGCGGGAGACTGGAACAAGTGAGAACTAGCTCCAAATGAAATAATTGCTGTGGTTAGTTGAACATTATGGTAATTACCCTCGTGTGGCTCTGTATGTGTGTGTGTGTGTGTGTGTTTGTGTGTTAATCTGTGTGTATGTCTGTGCATGTCTATCTGTGTGCATCTATGTAAAATTAATTTTGCCCATCAGTCCTTAGGAAAAAAAAGGCAACATGTTGAGGCCTTGGTGGGGAGGGAGGGAGAGAGACGGGGAGGGGAGGAGGGGGAGGGGGGGCACAGGGGAAAAAGCCCCCGCTTGCTCAGTGCCACGCTGATGAGTGTGTGCTTCTCGTCAGCCATTGTGATGTGAAAGGTGAAGTAAAACTCTCAATTAGAATGGAAAACAGTTTGTTTCCTCTCTCTCTCTCTCTCTCTCTCCCTCTCTCGCTCTCTCTCTTTCTCTTTCCCTCTCTCTCTCTCTCCTTCTCTCTCTCTCATGCTACTGCCTGTATCTTTAGTCTTCTATCTGCATAATTGTTTAATTGGCAGGTGCGTTTCCATCATGTAGGGCTCCAGCTCTAGACTGAAATGCACGCATGTGCACGTGTACGCACACACACACACACACACACACACACACACACACTCACTAACACATGCGTGTTTACAGTATTTGCCAACAAATACAAAGACAAAGGTTTGACTGGAGACAGATGTGTTCTGCTCAACAGGAATGAATGAATTTCAAGTAAATCAAACATTCTTGTACATTCTGCAGTCCGCTAGATGATTTTCAAAGTATATTATTTTATTATACATTAGTTATTTTCTTTTATAAATCTTTTTAATTCTCTTTACTTTCATTAATTCATTAGTGGGCAATGAAAAAGGTAAAATTTCCGGTCAAACAGGAGTAAGCACAATGGAATATATAGCAACAAAAGTAGCTTGAATCACTCAATTTAATGAAATTCTACTCAATTCTTCTTTTGTATTCCAGTCAAATTTGACTGAAACCACATTGGGTTTACTGGATTATGTGGCTCCATGGCTATCTAAAAGCATAACACACATTTTAAGAATTTTCACAATATTTGATGGGTTTTTTTTTTCATAAATTATAAGTAAATGTACAAAATAGTTTTCAGGCACATGGTTTTACCTACAGATTAAATGTAAGTGAGTTTCTGTTGATTTACTCAAACACAAAAACACCTCTCCCTCCATATTTTTGGTTCTTGTGACAACAGGTCAATAACAGGTCAACTCCTGACCCACAAACCTTGACTGAAGTGCCCTTGAGCAAGGCACCTAACCCCTAACTGCTTCCAAAGCACTGCTCTAGATGGCAGCCGGGGGAGTGTGCTTCACCTCACTGTGTGTTCACTGAGGTTTCAGTGTATTCTACTTATTCACTGGGTGTACTGGGGTAATTTACAGTGACCAAAGTATTATTTGTTGTACTTTCCATGCATGTTCCCTAAACTCTGTTTTACATCTCGTATGTGTGCATTAACATTCCTTGCCTCTGTTTCTGTGTATGGATGTGTGTGTGTGTGTGTGTGTGTGTGTTTCAGATCATGCTAAACTCCTTGCATAAGTATGAGCCACAGATCCACATTGTGCGTGTTGGTGGCAGCCACCGGATGGTGACCAACATCTCCTTTGTAGACACACAGTTCATTGCAGTCACCGCCTACCAGAATGAGGAGGTCAGCAACTCTTTCAAGAAAACAAGCAGAGTTATATGATTTCATTCATTGAATTTTCTTTTTTTTCAATCTCTATACAGAGATACGAAAGTAGATAGTCTTAACATTTCCCCATTAACAAAATGGCTTAATAATCAATATTTCTCTGACAGATAACAGCACTAAAGATCAAACACAATCCTTTTGCAAAGGCTTTTCTGGATGCCAAAGAAAGGTATGGAAACCTATTTTTTCCCATTTCATTGCATAAAATGGAATCTTTTTTTGTTCTGCTTTTTTCTTTTACATAAATGTATTCACAATCGAAACATTCTTTCAAGCAATGGGAGATCAGTTTCAGAGTTAAATGCACTCTTGTTTTTTTGGGTGTTCGTCTCGGCCAAGTACGGTGTTTATGAATGGAACTAGGGGCCAGGTGAAACCATTGAGGAAAATGCTGAAGCGAAGTTAGTCTGAATATGTCAAATCACAAAACAATTAGAGTGTAATCATTAAACACTTAAGCGTCCCGATGATATGTGTGAGCAAGGAGCTCATTGAAGAGATAGTGTGAAGTGTGTGTGTGTGTGTATGTGTTTGAGAGAGAGACATGTCAATCCATCTGCAAAGAGTATCTGAGATAATGTCTGCATGCGTGCACACGCTCCAAAAGTAGACAAAAAGACACACATGCACACACACACACACACACACACACTCACTCAGTCGTGCGCACACACACATTTTAAAATCAGTGATTCATAGAAATATAAACACACAGATATACCCATACAGCATTTGCCCACTGATACTCACACACACACACACACAATTAGAAGAATGTTGAAGCCTAACGTTAAATCCAGTCACAACCATGTGCTAACACTGTCTGTCATTACCACCATTACCACATTAGAGAAACATTCCTGTCATCTCCCACAACACATTATACTGTATTCCTTCCCCTATTTTCATTTATTTCTGAATATCATTATAACCATGTTCATAATTACTTTTTCCATTTTACTCAGCTTAGCACACTTCATCAGAAGCAGCTGTTTAAAATACATTTATTGTAAATCTTCTGCCATGGATAGTTGGAACTGATATCAGTGTGTTGCAAAGACACTTGACAAAGACCCTTGACTGGATCTGGTTCTGTTGTTTTTGTCTACAGAAACCACCCAAAGAGCATTCTAGAGGCTGCTCCTGAGAACCAGCACGTCGGGATCCCTCACTGTAGGTTGCTATGTCTGTCCTAAATTACTACGCATTTATAATTAAATAATTTATGTGTATACACACCGTACAAGAATCTGTGTGTGTGTGTGTGTGTGTGTGATTATGAGGACATGCATTCACCAGCTTACAAAGTTTTGACCCTTGTGCTGTTGCATGTGTTATTTTAGGTGGTTGGCTTCTTTCTAACCCGGAGTCCTTGTGTTCCTCTGGTGGGGGTAACTTCCCCTACCCCAGCGGTCTGCCTCTCGCACCCCACCACGGGTACAAACCCTATCACGGCCTGCACGGGCACCGTTCAACCCCCTACCCCTCCACCTACCTCCATCACCGCTCACACTCCTCAGGTAAGATCCGTATGTCCAGAGCTTTTTTAAAACCATGTACAGTATATATTGACTGATTGATGATTTTCTTTGGTCCTTGAACTGATTCTCCACAGAGATGTGCAGACATGCCTTACTCATACAATAGTTATTTCAGCGCTTTTTACAGCTGCTTAGCCAAACATGCTCATTTTCAACACTTTAAAGTGTCGTAAGAAAGTGGTCAAATGGGCCAAATAAGGTCCTAGAGCACATGAATGGACATGCAGTAAATGAATGGGACTGAAACAAGTAGTGTACAAATACTTTAACATTTTTTTATATGATGTGTGTGTGTGTGTGTACGTGCACACAATTGTTTATAAATTTCATGCAAGTATAATAAGAAACAGTAGTGGCCACAATCCAAACTACCACACCCTATCCACACTCTCAGCTGAGTGATCTGATAAGAGCATGTAAATGAAATGACATCCTTTCTCCACCTCACTCGCTTTTCTGCAGTTGCCATCTCTGAGAGTCTGAATCCAGGGGCACGGCAAGTGTTTTCTGGCCATGACAGCTGGGGGGGTGTCTCTGTGTCCTCACCTGGGGCCCTCGGAGTGCTGCCAGTCCCTCCACCCACCTCACCCTCTCCAGGGCCCAGCAGGTACGCTGATATGCATTACCTACAGCTCCTTCATTATTTACCATGTGTTTCTCAGTTGCTTTGGTGCTTTTTTCAGATCAGAATGAAAATTTTCATAACATTTTGTCATATGTGCACATCATAGTAGCAGTTTCTCCTTCCTGTGAACAAGCTAAAAATACTTTTGGACGTCTATCAGTTGGTTAATTCTGCTGTTTTATAACATCATTTGCTCATGTCATGTCAGTCAAATGAACTATACTCTATATAGTCTGTAAGCCTTCATTTCATTGCCCAAGTCATTACATACAAAATTGTTAAATTGATTTTTTAGACCTTTTTTTAACAATTTCTTCCTGGAAATGTCTACTAAATTTACTTTCCTCGATGCTTGCAAGAGATGATATCCGTGATGTAGGTGAAAATATGTGGCCAGACAGACAGGAACGTCTGGATGTGCCAGAATGATAAAATGATAAAATGGCTGTACAAGTAGTGTATAGTGCTGTTTTGAGCATTTTCAGGTAGCGTCACCTAGTTTTTTTTGCATTGAAAAACACTGAAAGAATAAACTGTCCTAATGAAAACATGACATCACCATCTTGTTCATAAAGATGGTGTCAAGACTTCTCATTTTGATGACACTAGCAGTTTCATTGACCGAAATACTTGCTTTTGAGGAATGGATTATTGATTTTGTGCAAGTGACGGGCCAGGTTATCCACCAACTGTTTTGAGAAGTGCACAAACTGCTGTGCAAATGTTAATAGTGATGTGAGAAAAGCACCAAAGAAAGTGAGAAAAAATAAAATAGATCATAGTAAAGGTATTCAGTTACATGCCAAAATAAAAGCCAGTTGCCTACAGTATAACTGACTACTGCAGTAAAACATGATAAGCTGGGTTAATCCTTTGGTTTATAAACAAGACCCGTGTCCTGGAATGATTTTATAATGTTGGTAAAACATGAATTATGGAGGAGCCCATAATTAACACAAAAAACCCTCTGAAGCAGCATAGCACCCTTAAAAATGTACAAAAGTACAGAAATTATTCAATTGAATTGAATGCAATTCTATGTACACATTTATGTTTACCTTTTATCCACAAAGATAGGCAAAATCTTCATAATGGCAACTTGCATGTGATCTCTAGTCAGTACCCCTGCCTCTGGACGGTGAGCGGCTGCAGTATGACCTCCAACGCAGCGGGGGGACCAGGGAGCGGTGGCCAGGAGGCCCGGGTGGATGGGAATGACGATTCCTCTTCTCCATGCTCCTTACTCCAAGGTCATAGGTCAAGCAGTATTGAGGCTGGTGAAATACCATCAAGTCATGTCAGACTTGGTGGGCCAGGTTGGTCTTGTGTAACCACCCACTCATTCTGATGGCTCCGTTTTAGGTTGTTGCTTTAGCACTGGATCTAAAAACAGTCAGCCTTATGCCCAGAATTACTCGTAGCTTGTTAACTGAAGTCTATCTACAAAATGTTATCAGCCCCTGTGTACGTAATCTATTGTTCAGTGCCTAAATGAATATGTTACGATCAATATAGTACTGTAATTTTCTTGTGTCTGTAGATTTGCTCAGGCGGTGAGGCTTTACTGTGATGTGTTCTGATGTGATTTGTGTTCAGATGTTTATCATGATCATGAACTTAATCCTGAAGTGTTTTATTAAATGCCTCAGATGTTTGGATGGGTATCTTTCTTGACTATTAACTTTTTGTCTCCCATGATCTGATGGAAGTTCTGGGAGATGAGACTCCCATGTGTACAATAACATTTGAATGGGTATGCATGACAAGCCCACCAGCCTCAGACAAACATGCATAGAGAGCTTAATAGTGCAAAAGAATCTGCAATAGAACATGCTTCATCCTGTTGGCTTTAATAATGGAATGTAAATATGGAAATTGTACTTTTGCTTGTGGCACGTGATCATATTGTTTGATAAAGAAAGAAATAAACATTTAATATTAATAATAGTAATGTATAAACTATTATCATTATCTTCTTTCACACACAAACAAAAAAACAACAACAACAAAAAAAACATTGTTTTGGATGTCAGTCCATTTTAAAGCGAGCAGAAAAATACCTTTGTCCAATTCCCGGTCTAGTGCATAAAGCCCATCTAGTTATAAAAAAGTCACAGAAATTAAACACTCACAATAACAAACCCATTGCAAATGGGGAGACCTGTTTATTTGGAAATTTAAGTAAAACTTAGACTGCCATTAGCTCGCCAGTAATTGGCTATTGCAGTAACCCAATTAAATCCCACTCCGGCAGTCTCGCACAGGCCAGATCCCTGGCACGGACTCCGTTCACTTGCATCTGTCTACCCCTCTCCCTCACTCTCTCTCTCTCTCTCTCTCTCTCTCGTTCTCCTCCACTCTCCTGATGCCATCTCCCCTCCCTTGCTGCCCAAATGGGGCCTTATTTATGCTCCCCCTGTAAAGCCATCCATAAAGAGAGTCATTATACCTCCATCATATTTTCCCCCTCTTGAAAATGTTATTTTTAATCATGCGCTCTGAGTGGGCCCACTCTGTTGTTTTCACATGTGCGTAATGAAATAATGACTGGCATCCTGTGAATAGGGACCTTGGCACGGGTCCGCAGTGCCCCGGTCTCGATCTCTTTTACATGCGCACACACACGCACACACACACACACACACAAGCACGCGGACTAAAACTCTTTGACAGAGAAAGTTGTTTTACTGTCAAAGAGGTCTTTCCATCTTCAGTTTCACTCTTCACATCAAACCGAAAATGAGACTTTCACACCCTCCTCATGTGTTGCCACAACAATCCACAACAATCGTTACACACAAACAGGCAGCATTTTCAATTTTTCAGTTTTGTTGCTGCTCATTCCATCCCTGAGCCTGCCCAGTTCTTGTACAGCAATATGAGGACATAAATGTGTGTGTTCAGTCCACTGTACTAGACTGAACACAAACTGCACTAGACTGGACACACACACACACACACACACACACACACACACACACACACAAACAACCACAGCAAGTTCATGTTTGTACTTCCCAGAGATAAACTTCTGAGCTGAGAGGTATTATACATACCTCACACACACACAGACGCGCACAGACTCTGTGCACCAATCATTGCGTTACTCGGATTGACACTTGACCTCTGGGCATTCATATCTTGTGCATGAGTCGGGGCCATGAGTCACTCTGGTGGTTCTGCGTCCTCCCGTATGCCACCCAGATAGAGTCTCGCCACCTCCAAGTCCACCTCCCCGAAGTTGTCGTCGTCGCTGCGGATCTGAAACAGGTCGGCGTGGGCACACTCCTCGGTGAGCTTCCTCCACCAGGGCAGGGTGGCTGACTGCACCATGGCATTGTGGCACTGCCTGGCGCGTGCCGCAACAGGCCCCGAACGACTCAGGAAGCGCTGGCTGTCCTGCTGTGTGGCTTCCGTCAAGGACGGGGCATCTGAATGGAATGGAAAAGAGGGACATCTGAGTGAAGAGAGTTCCATTACAAAGACAACAAGGTGTTCTTGTTACTAAACTGGATGGCATTTTCAGCCATTAAACAGTTGAACTTTGTTTCATAATGAATCATGTTGAAATAACAGCCACATTGCAACAGATATAAGAGGTAAATCTCGAGGTCTTTTTGGCAAGTTTGTGGCAGTGTCTGGTTATGGGTCGTGTTGCTAGTGTTGTTTTTGTGTTTGTTTGTCAGCGTACTCAGCAGCAGCTCCATGTCTGTGTTGATCTGGGCCAGTAGAGCCTGTGTGTGCGCCTCCTCTCTCTGCGCCTCCTCCCTGGTGCTGAGCCAATCCCGCAGCTCCTGCTGGGCGCTGCCGTGGAGCTCCCGACAGTACTGCTCCGACACGCCTCGACTCTACAGGACGAGAGGACGTCAACTACAGCGACACATTGCATTACATACACATCTCCAAAACAGGAAACTTTTCTTCACCAGCTAATTAAGAGTTCAGTAATGACATGCTAGTCAAACAGAGAGATTATACAGAAATGTCCTTTAGAAAATGTCTTGCCATTTATCCAGCTAACTGACTAATGTTGAATGACGCCAAAAAGCTCAAAATATAAAAACGTTCAACACAAAATATTAAATGTTAGCAAAATTAAACTCTGTGACTTTTACGTGTTCTCTATTTAAGCACAGTCCGGATAACAACTGCTTTTCAGACTTTTTTTCATTTTGCGGCTCATTACTGTTGAAGGCAGAAAGCTCTTTTATGCAACACACAACACAAATACAGCAATACTAAAAATGATTAAAAAGAATTTACATTTGAGGCCCTTTTTCTTTTTTTTTGAAGCCTCCAACCACTGAGCATTAGGAGAGTGTCTGGGCTGTCTGTATGGTGTATGACAATGTTAAAAATCTGAATTATAATTGTGAACAAAATTTTTATGGCTTTTGTGTCAGCCAGGGATTACTGTGGTAAGAAAGGCTGGGCTGTCTGTGTGATGATGTGCTAGGAGACGGTGGTCATGGTTGCACTTACACGGTGCAGCTCAAGGTACTCATCCACCTCCTGCTGCAGCTCCGCCTTCTCGTCCTCCGTTAGCTTCGGCAGACCTAGCGAGGGCATGGCACGAGCCTTGTGGGCACGCCGGCGCTCCAAGAAGCGCAGGATCTGTGAAGATGTATACAAACACACACACACAGAGAAAAATTTGCATTTTAAGGGAAGATAAGAGAAGTAAAATAAACAGATTTTTCACAGGCCTCAGCCCTTTTTACAGGTACTTTTTGTTAAATAGTATTTAACTAGTATTTAATATTATATTAGTTCAACAGTCAATACTGAACAGAATGGTATTGAGGAGTGCGCCCACATCAATGAATACGTGGCATCTAACCCACTACTGCTTCCTGGGCACTGAAGCGATAGCTGCCCACTGTTCGCTCTTGCTCTTTCTCTGTATGTGTGTGTGTGCGCGCGAGGCAGGATTTACCACAATAGTATCTACAGTAGCCATCTACCTGTGACCTACCGTTTCATTTCAAGTTTAACTGCATTCATGGTGGGCTAACTGGTGGACTGCATTCATGGTGCACTAAATCAATGGTTTCGGTTATTGTTACAGTGTGTATTTATTCCGGTTTTACAAAAATTCTGTTTGTTCAGTCAGTAAGTTTTATTAAGTAAATGTATATGATGTGACAACCTTTTTCCAACCATTTTCAGACCACAGTATCCCAGTATAACAGTAAGGGTTATACATCACTGCAGCCTTGTGTGACTGACTGCCTAGTTGCCCACTCACGGCTCTCTGGATGGTCACGGCGGCCTTGTGGCGCTTGAGGTGGTATCTGCGCTCCTGGAGGAGTCGTCTCTCTCGGTGGCCCCTCCACACGCGCTGAATGAGCAGGGCCGCCTGCCGCTCCACCTCCCCCAGGTAGCGCTCCAGCTGGGCTGGGACAGAGGGGAGACAGAACACGGGTCACACGTCTTGAGACAATCTGGATATAGCTCTAAGTGACCAGATCAATCTGGGAAAGGGGATCAATCTGGGAAAACGACATTTTGATTTAATTTGAACGCTAGATAGGTAGTCCCAGGACACTGGGGAGCCCACTTCTCATCCCAAACGCAACGGTCACCGCCTGTGGCGCAGTTGCCGATTCAACATGTCATTTTAGCCCAAAAAAAAAAACTGCAGCAGCTGATATTGGATGGGCCAGAGAAAGTACAATCACACTGTGACATGAGGATGTGTTGGCGTTAGAAAGCCAGATTTGGGAGCCCACCTCCCAGTGGCGCCATTGCTGATTCAACATGTTAATTCAGCCAAAAACTGGTCAGTAGCTGTCCGCTGATATTGGATGGACCAGAGACAGCACAGTCACACTGTACGTGGGGATGTTCTTAGGACGTGAGCAGACAAGGTGGCTGGATGTGAGGATGTGTGGGAACTTGAGCAGGTGCGATTTTTTTTTACCTGCAGGGACAATCTCCATTAGCTGCAGCTGTCTCTGGCGAAACAGCCGATTGGCTCTCCGCCTGCGAAGCTGCACCTGCATGCGCAGCTCCTCTTCCGCCCTCTTCCTCTCCTGCTGTTCTTGCTCCCTGCGTTTCTTCTCTCTAAACATGCACAACAAAAATAAACATCTGTTCAAGATAGTTTGCAAGCTAAAAGCTATGTAATTGCCTAGCTGTTGTGATGTGTGTGTGTGTGTGTTGTTTTCTTTGTGTGATACACAAGAAACAGACATCTTGGGTAATTGAATTGAAATAATAGCGTCAACCTTTATAGTAAAATAACTATTATGTCAGAGGCACATTTTTGCCCATTTTGCACATTTTTTTAATGTTAATGTTAAGTGCACTTTTGAATTTTGAAACTCATCAGAAATCACCCCCTTTGGCAGATAACCTTTGTGCTACTTAGTACATGCGGTGAACAGTGAGCCATGCCAGTGTGGCTTTTAACAAACATAAATGGCAATGAATGTGTGCGAGGTCTGGTGAGAAGGCTTACCTGAAGCTCCTCTGCAGTCGGGTGACAGCTCGTGGGAGTTTTTTCAGTCTCCGTCTCGTCTGGTGGGCCCTCCAGGCTGCCTGGATCACACATGCAGCTCTGTGCCGCTCTGCTGGTTCATCCGTCCCCTGAGACATCACAGATTCACAGCCCATTTTCATACACATCACCATCACATCACACAATGAACAAATGACCAGCTAAGACAGAGAACAATGACCATCCATGTATTGGCTGTGCCTGAAATGGACAGAAGGGCTATTAGAGTTCCGTAGGAGCAAAACATCAAGGAACGTCTGAACCAAAACATACAGTAGGTGTATCCTTCATTCTGCTCACTACCGAATTATGCAGAGTAAGCCAGGCAGCGCATAGAGTAGAAGTAGCCAGTGCACACTGGCCAACATGTTACTATGATCTTCCCTGACCTTGGCGGCAGCGTGTTTCAGCGGCGGTGACTTCAGCAGGCTGATGAATCGCTCCAGGACTGGGTCGAAGCCTTTCCCTCTCCAGTCTTTCAGGGTCAGTGCGGCCAGCCCTAAACAACCCAGCACAAGGTGTTCACACACATTAGTAAGGCATATGAAAATATGACACATACAAGAATTTTGAATATTTTTCTTTACTTTCGTAGTTTCCTCAAAACTGTCAACATGAGGTGAACATGACGTTCACTTGTGTCTGCCAAATGCATCTTGACCTGCACTGATCTTGCTTCAGTGCCACTGTGTTTCTGCTGATGCCCGAAACATTAGTTATCACAATTGTGAGCCATGTTGTGCCAACACACATACCAACAGACTTTTATACATTAAAGCAAAAAAAAAAAAAAAACATGCCCTGATTAAGTCTTCAAAAATTTTCTCACCATTGTAACGCTTGACAATCACTTGGACCATTTTGTAGTCATGATTCATGATGTGCATCAGAATTTTCACTGAACTGTGACCAATAACAGGATTCTGGAAGCTGGACATCTTGTACACTATATCATCCAAAATAGTAAACAAGGCCTGCTCCCCAATGTCCTCAACAACCTTGGATCTGTGAATTGAACGTATTAGACAGGTTTTACCTACAAAAGTAATTCTTAAACTGTGGTAATGTAAAAGGATCTGGTTAGTAAGCACCTTGCTGAAAGATCAATCATTACCCTACTTCAATTATTTTAAAAGTTTAGAAGTAAAATTGGCATAAGATGAATGACATTAGGCAACACAGCAAGAAGTAAGAACCTTAGCTAAATGTCATCATCTCATATTTGTTTCTAAACAAGTATTTTACTCAAACCTACCACAACAAGTCTTGAACAATTACATGAATAATTATTTTTTATAATACTCATAGCATGTATTAGTAACACTTTCCTACATTCTATGAAACATTCACTAAGGTAATTATGAAAAACCCTGGACCTTACCTTTTCATACCAAGCAAATTTAACCACAGAGACAGCAGGACCACAGCCACATCCTCATCCTCAGACAACTGTATGTTTTCATAATTCTTGGAACTAAGAACTATAAGCAAATTAATAGAAGTCAGAGTCCAGGCACGGGTGCAAGCCAAACTATTGCAAATGTGAACAAATGCAGACCTGTTGGATTATTGCAATGGAGTTTGGGATTTGCAATGTTAGACTGTGAGTAACATAAGGCTATGAGTGTGTGTTTAGAGTCAGTCGTGACAGAGTGAAGGCGATTTCATACCATGTGCAATAAGATAATGGTTAGCCCTCAGGAGCCAGCTTAAGGAGTCCATCACTTTCCGGAACATTCGGGTCTTCTCATTTTCACTCTTGTCCTTAGAAAGAGATTAATCTATATGAATATTCTGGACGTAGTTCTCAGGCATTGCATCATATTTGATTAAATAAACCTGTTTAATCCCGTTTGTGGCCATATAACTCAGTGTTACAATATTACCCGCAGAGCCCTTATCATGAGTGTGTCGGCGAGCGATAGGAGGTTCTTCAAAACCAGAGGCAGAAATTTGTGAAAAGCTTTGGAGTTACCGACACTGCCGATACCGACACAGCATGCACTGTAAAAAAAAAAAAAAAGAATAAAAAAAAGACTTCTTTTATCTCAAAACGCATGCGTACATTTTATGTCTGTAGCAATATGAAAAATGACGTAGCTTGATACCTAAGAATGTCTGCCATCTGTACAGCAGTTTTGTACCCTCCGTTTGATGTAGTAAAATTGTGCTTCAGAGCCATTGCACAGTAATTAAGTATGCCATGATGAAATAGGTCCTGCTTGAAAGTCTCTAGTTCCTCTTCGTCTTGCAAGGATTGCTTTCCTAAACATTCTGTTACAAGAAGACAAATGTTAGCCCATTGTTCAAGTTACAATCATAAGCAAATGAAAGTGCGTTTTCTTACCAGCCAACTTGGTCAAAACGTCCTCTATTTCATCCCCTGGTTTATCGACACGTTTTGTTGCAGCAACCAGCGCTTGAATGTCAGAATTCATTTTGTGTCACTGTAAGCTAACGTTAGTAGCATCTATTCAAAGTGTTCCGTTTTAAGCATTTAGCTACCTGGCTATTTGTACTGCTAATAATGCGATTCAATTAACTTGAATCCTTATGGCGTGGTTCATAAATTTCCACAAAAGTTGTATCAGAGACGTTTTATTTAACGCAAGTGCCAAAATTACAATCTTGCGAAGCTACTTGGCTAATCCTAGAGTTCGGACGTCTAGCACGAGACGCTTCTTTGGTTTCTAAAGCAACGATGACATCATTATTATGCGACATACAGCATTTTGTCACTTAAAGACATTTGTATGTTGCAATTTCATATAGTCTATAACTATGTGGAGCTTTTCTTTTTTGCACTGCCCTTGCTATTATTTGCTGTATGCAAAAATACATATGGCATGGGCGATTGTATTGTAAATTGTATTCATAAATAAAACTAAACGTGTTCCATGAAATTCTGTATATTTTATAGTTAGGCCTACATGTTGTATTCTAGTAATTCCTTCTTCTTTTTTGTTTTTAAATCTGATTCCGTTCCGTTTCGTTTTTCTTTCCATCCATATGGTAGGCTATTACACTTGTTGATATTGTTTGGAAGTTGTGTTGCATCAACTGAATTCTGAATGCAAGGTGCAGGTAAAAAGGCTATTTGTTTTAGGCTAGTCAAATCTTACAAAGACATCAAAAAATACATCGTGAATCTTTTAGATTTTTTTATTATTAAAATTCAATAATTTAAAAAATGTGAATATTAAAAAAATACAATAGCACACGCACAAACGCAGACACACAAAACAAAAAAAAAAAAAAAAAAAAAAAAAAAACACAACCCTGATCTCTACTTTTATGAGTTACTCACAGGTCTGCGAATAGAACATTGCATAAAAAGACAGCATTGTCATCTCTTCAAATCAATCGCCAGGGTTCTCTGTAACCTGGCTATGCTAGCATCCAGAGCTGCCATGCCAGTGCGGAAGACTTCCTCGTCTCGTGTGTTGAAGGTTGAACAGGAGTTCATGCTCCAGTTTGTGGTTTGTGACTCACTGGACGTGGACGAGGAGATTGAGCTGTCCATCACTGAGGGCCTCCCTGTGTATGATGCTGGAGTATCGCCAAGGTCCAAATGTCGTTTAGAAGTTGGTGGTGGAATGGGCAGGACACCAGGATTAGCTTTAATGTGAACGGTTGTGCCATTATTACTAAAGGGTTTAGTAGTGTTCTCAATCTTTAGGCCTCTGGCTGCTAGGGCCATTCGATCCATAATTTGGCTTAACGACGTCAGAGACCCCTCTAAAGCCTGATTCATTCTGACAGGAGGCTCTGCCAGTGCAGTTTCTTTCAGAGGGGCAAAATCAATCCCACAACCTAACCTTTGCTCACTACCGACCCCGTTCGTCTCCCTACCCAGTATACCTGTGCTCTGATGTCTGGGTGACCGCAGATGATTTTCCTGTGGAACACCGAGCCCACCATCTCTGCGCTGTGCACAGGAGCTACTCGGGGTCCTCGGTGGACTCGGGCGAGCAGACCTTGAAGGGGAGGAGGTCAGATTTTTCTCCATGGACTGAAGGTAGTTTTTGACTGAGTCGGACATGTCATCAGATCCACATGTGCTCTTCTGTTCTTGCTGATGGATTTCTAGTACGTGCTTCCTGAGTTGGGGCGTTGCTTCAAGCGGCCCTGTAGGGGACCCTTGGCTTTTCCCTTGAAGATTCCTATAGGGTGAGAATATAAAATGTAATAGATCTGCCAACAACAATTGTGCTGGTAAAAATGTATAATCACAGCAGAAAAAAAGACTAAATCAAATTTAGCTGAGTTGTTGAATCATTCAAATCATTGGCCGTTTCTCAATCCAAAGAACGCCAAGAACAGACTTGTGTTCTTGCAAGTTCAAACTTATGAAGTCAAGAACTGGAATGCAAACTTACAAGAAGGCAGGGAAACAGTAAGCCCAAAAAGCAGTTGCTGAATAGCCGTGATTCACGTTCTGTTTGAATGTAGAAATGCATTATGGGGCGGAATGATCCTTAAGATAACAGAAGTCACCATCTGATGCAACCTTGATAAAACGGCTGAATCGAGAAAACATCTTGCGAATGTTGTGCGTTCTTGAGTTTATGTGAACTTTGGAACAGTACTTCAGCTGTGTTTTATGACGTTTCACAAGTTCAGGAGAAAGCAACAACACAAAAGAACGGATATTGAGAAACGGCCATTCTTTCCTTAATAAACTGAGTTGTGCTGCACTCACCTAATGATCTCCTGCAATCTGCAGACCTCTGCTTCCCTCTGCTGGAGAGAGTCAGAAAGTGCCGCATTCTCCATCATGGAACTCTCCAATTTACTCTGATAGCTTTTCATTTCGGATAATGCATCACTTACATCTGTAAATGATAATCAATTATACAGTTAATTTGACTTTATTTCAGCTACAGAAGACACAATGAACAGCTATGACAGGCTGCATTACCAATCCTTATGCGACTTGTCTCTGCTTCACTTTGCTGCCTACTCAGCTGCAGCTCGTTCTCTTTGTCCTCCACAGCTTGCCGTAGCTCGTTGTTCTCCAGCTGCACCTGCTCCATCCCCTTCTGTGCCTCCCGTAGCTGGAGCTGCAGGGTCAGGTTGAGAGACTGCAGCGAGGTCACTACACACAATAGAGGATGACACTCAATTAAAATCTATTTTGGTGTAACAATACCAGCAGGCCATACAGTCTGTTAGGTGACGAAAACTCCTTTCCAACACATCAAGGCATGTTGGTAATAAATGGTAGGACCAATGGGCTTTAGTCTCCATGCTAACATGCCGCCATCCCGTCAGGTAAGAGGTGCAAAAAGTTTACAGGCTCTAGCCAGGGGGTACATATACGATGTAAGAAGCAAGAATTATTTAACAGTGGTGCTACAATGCTACACCAAAAGTAACGATTAATATATACCGTGTTGTCACAATTTCTCTTGATCGAAAGTGAATGGCCATGTGTGTAGTGCTTCCAGTCCAAAGTCAACAACCAGGGCCTGACCGTGTTTAGATAAACATTACTCAACTAGACAGTAGTAAACATACAGGGTGTGATTCAAAACAGTTAGAAGATTCTGACTTTGAGAAAGATGCTGTTGTGCGTCAAAATGTCTTTGTAATTGCAACTCCGAGTACAGTCTGCACAAAAGTGGCCCAGAGCCTGTTGATAAGAGTGTGATTCAACTTCATGGTCATAGGTCATGTTCCAGGAAAGTACACAAAATTACACATGCAAATGATGTCTGAGTCAGAAATGCTTCATGGCTAAAGGGGCCCCACTTACTCTCTAGATCACAGTCCACAGGCCTGGCCTCTCTCTCTGCTCTCTCTCTCTCCATCAGCTGTTGGTTGAGGATCCTCAAGCGCCTAGATCAATAATATCACACACACACACACACACACACATCTTACCATTAATGCCCACTATACTTCGTTATTAAATACTTGTTCATTACAAAAGCGTACATACTACACTAATACTGACGACAAAACATTTATCCAGTTTATTCATTAGCTTATGTAATTTTTGAGGGGATTCGGGGGAGTCATTTGTTTCCAAAGGAAAAAGCATTTGCAGTGCTCGTGTCCACAGCTTGAGGACACTAATCTCACTGAATCAGTTTTGAATCCAATTTTTTTTTTTTGCTTAACTCAGCACACAGAATGCACTTTAGTAGCCTTTGGGAAGCACTGTCCTTTAACTGACTCTACTCTGCAAGGTAATGTTGGATAGTGTGCAAAGTGATGTTAACTATACGGTTGTGTGTGTGTGGCAAAGAAGATCCTAGATATAATGTTAGACAACTAAATACCTACTTGAATCTATCTGTGTGTAGGAGTTTAAATTTAATTGTAGAGGAGTGTGTTTGAGTCTGTGTGTGTGCACATGCAGAGGTGTGCATTAACAGAGAGCTAGTAAGTACCTGAGAGGACAGTGTGTAGAGTGCATGTGTGCATAAATGTCTGCAAGTGTGTGTGTGTGTGTGTGTGTGTATGTATGTGTATACACACAGTACTTGTTGGTCTCACCTGCGAAGTTGCACATTCTCACTGCGGAGTGGCTGCAGAGCTAGGGCAAGCTCAGCCTGGATGTTGGTGGAGCCCACCATGGCTGGTAGGAGAGAGATGCTGTTCTCCACCTCATTAATGAGTTGCACTGCTGCATTGTCTGAAATGGCATGCCACCACAACAAGCAAGATGGGGAAAACAAACACAGATATCCAGGGCTGATTAAAATTGCCATAACAAACATTTCAGGCAACAGTTGTCAGTAGAAACTAAATTATATGACTACTCAACCCTGAACAAGCTAAACATTTAATAAATGTCAATGTTTAAAAACACACACACGCAAACAGAAATACACACTAACAATCTTTTTGTGTGCATGAATCTGTCCAAGAGCACCAGTACAATTTGCAGGATACTATATCCAATTGCACTACAGACAAACAATCAATATTTCACTTTGCCATTATTAATATTTTCAATTATCATTAAAACCATTGATTGGCTGAAACGGCAAGTAAATTTATTTGTAGCACAATCATTTAAAAGAAGTAGATTGGATATTTTGCTGTGTGCAAAAAAATGAGACAGTCATTACTACTTCTATTAAAATGAATACTGGAATGCATGGAGAGGCAATTTTGATTTAGTTAACAGTAATGGAATGATCAATATGAGTCTATCTAGGTTGTCTATTACTAATACAATATCATACAGTAAATAAATTATCAACAAATATCAGATGATCCCTAAATTGTGTGTGTGTGTTTGTGTTTGTGTGTGTGTGTGTGTGTGTGTTAGAGAGAGAAGACTCAATGAATTCAGCTGCCAATCAATTTAACCTCCTGTCAAATAATCTTTGTCTTACCCTGGTTTACGACCATTGCTTTCAGCTCCCCCAGGAGATTTTTGACGGTCATGACCTTCTTGGCAGTCTTCTGGGGGCTCACTGGCTTAGCTTTCAAGATGGCTGGTGTGCTCGCCCCGGAGCCAGCTCCAGCCTGGCAGTCGCTGTCTCTCACTGGCGTGATGTCCACTCCGTCCGCCTCCTCGTCGCTCGTGGGACTATATTCCGAACTCGTCCCAGACCGGCACCCCTCAGACGGCCCCTGATTGCCCATGGCTTGGCTGGGAAGCTGGGGCATTGGTGCCACGACAGGGTATGGGTTGATAACTCCAGTACTCCCGGTAGCTGCAGGGTTTACGCTGTGTTGCATCTGGGGCCCATTTGCCAGTGCAGTGGGATTGGGAGGAACAGGCATACCTTGTCTCGAGGATAAAACTCCATGCTGGGGCTGTAGAGGCTGCTGAGGTGGGGCAGTCAAGACTGCTGTGTGACTGTATAAAGGGGCAGGCATGTTTGCAATGGCTGCCGGCGGGGCAGTGGTTGCTACTGGGATGAGAGGAAGTAGGGAGGCTGGCATGCCTCTGAAGGTGGGCTGCTGTGCCATAGGCATCTGTGGCGTGCTGGTAGTGGCCATAACTCCATGCGAAACAGACGCAGCTGCGGGAGCAATGACCCAGTGCTGGGCAAACTGCTGCAGCGCTGCATCTTGTGTAGGATGGATTTGCATAGGGTGTGAGGAACACTGAGAACACACACATAGACATCAAGTCTATAACTAACCGAACAACATTAAACACAATGGAAAAATCACAGCAGTCCAGTGGACACAATCAAAAACGTACATGCCAACTGCCTTCTAACAATCATTCTATGAAAGGTTTTGTTTCTGTTCAGTTTTGTCCCAAAAGAAAATTACAGTATGCACCACTTGAGAGGCTGGGTGTAACAGGTGTTTTAGAATTACCTAACCCCACGTGCAAATGACCCTGAGGGACATCTCTTACGACTGCAATTAGGCCCACTGCAATCTTAGTTTGTTTGTGTACAGCACATTTTCAAGCTCTCCATCACAGAAAAAAAACACTCAAAGTACATTTCATAGAAACTTACAGGCTGGGAGGGGGATGCATCCTGAGGTCCAAGTACCGGAGTGGAGGTAGCCAAGCGAGAGTTAAAAATAGTTGTACCCTGATGACCTTTAGAAGACAGACAAGAAATGAATGTAAATGGTGGCATCAGACATTATGAAACAAATCCTGTTCTACGTTTTAGAGAAAAGGAAAAGGGAACAGCTAATGGTGTGAAACAAATTACAGACAAACAGTTTGAAGTCTAGGACTAGTTGTGTTTCAGCAAAGAAATACATTACTATTTGCCCTATATGCATAGATATGAACACAAATTGTAAATAAATATGTGTGAACCTAGGGTTCACCTGCTAAATGCTGGCTGATGCTGCCACTCTGCTGTGGTTGGTAGGCTTGGGGTCTACCCTGTGTGTGCATGAGTTCCCATGGAGCAGCCGTAGCCACAGGCGGGGCCATCAGAGGGCCCCCTGGCTGCTGTGTTCCCAGGCCCGTGTCTCCGATACATCTGGGTTCTTCAGCATAGCAGTGCTGCTGTTTCCCCAGACAACGTGTGGATGAAATAGCCCTCTGCTCTGAAGCTGTGGAGGTAGTGCAAATATTATACTAAGAGCAATCTACTCACTCCACTGGTAAGACATGATTTTGCAGGGTTTCATTCATCTTGGTTTATGAAACAGCAACACTATTCATGACAATGCTTTTCACTTTGGTAGGTTATGTGTGAAGTCGGTTCTACAAATCCAATAGAATGTTGCAGTTAATTTGTCTTTTACCTGAGACTGATGCACAGCTAGGTTTCCTCACAGTTTTTTTTCTTTCTACCTCCCTTCTCCCCGGAAAAGTCTTTGGTTTGGGTTTTGAGGGGGCACTCTTGGAACTTTTGGAGGTGGCTGTTTTGGATTCTGTGACATAGAATACCATTTGCATTGGTGTGACAACTTTCATGGCAGAGAATGGCAGATATATTACATGAAACCTTATATTATTATACCTTCATTTTCAGCTTGAAGAATGCCATGGAGCAAAGCGGCACAGCGGTCTAACCCCCTGTGTATGGTTGTGACCTAATTAATGCATCAGAACATGATTTAGTTATTATCAGCGGACCCATTTCTATAACATAAAAAGAAATAAGCATTGCATCTGGATATTTACTTGATCTTCAGAGTCCGTGGAATAAAGAGAGTAATGAGGTTCAGCTGCAGGTGTTGGTTTACTGGCTATCCTGAAAGAAAAAAATTAATTGTTAATCACTCTTTTTCGACTGAGTTATGCTAACAATCACTGCGGCTACACATGTTACACTGACTTTTTCTTGACTGGCGGTCCTCGACTGCTGCTGGTCAGTCTCCCCGAGGAGATCACCTGCAAATGACAGCTCAACGTCAGAGACGCGTTAAGTAACGTTAACTAGCCTAGTGTTATGATAAATAAATCACACATCTCATAACATTCTTCTAGCCCAAAGTAGCTTTAATGAATTTAATCCATGCAATAACGAATTATCTTACCATACACATTATTATTCTGAACAGAATGACGTTGACACGGACAGCTAAAAGACGGTACATTAACGTTACAAACTTTTGGGGACCTGACTGTTGATAATAACCCTGCAACAAGCGCTGCTTCTTACCTTGTGTTTCGACAGTCCTTGTCTTGTCGTCATCCCACGTCGTGTAAACTCCAAAAATGCATTCACTTTGAATAGATCAGTATGAAACTCTCAATGGAAGAAAGAATATCACGCATGCATCACGGAACACTAATAATGATAGACATAAGTGAGTGAGAGCTAGCTAACTAACAGCTAGTTAGCTAACCAGACTACAAAGAGAGGCTTAATTGCCAACAATTTATTTTCACCCTTTAGATAGCCAACTGAAAAAAATCTACTATAAAATATGTTAAAACAAAAATGGATTTCAGTATAACAAGACAAATCCTTTTAAAAGTAAGCACAAAAATGTTGAAGGCTTCTTGAGTGTTGGATGAACTTTGTTGTTTGAAACGGAAGGCATGGTGAGTTGACCAATACGAGCACTGTTATCAGATTTTGAGGAATCTCATTGGCTGGTCATGAACTCGTCTGCGTTTTGCCTTACCCTATTAGTTCGTCGGAGATGCCGATCAAATTCACAGGTCTCTGTCTAGCCAATAGTGTGGTTTGGGCGGTGGTGGCTCATTTAGAGAGAAATTCTATGGACGCTAAGGTAACTATGGAGACGTATTGTAACTACATAACCATCGCGGTTTATCATCAGTTTTCCCGCGGAGCAGAACTTATTTAGAGAGAATTTTTTTTAGCCATTTCACTGCGTAAAGTTAGAGCATTGTATACAAAACAGGTATACAATGTAGCCTAATAAATATCAAATCACATCAATATCTAACCATACATATGGCTAAGGCGTGTGTGTGTGTGCTTGTGACTAGCTGTGGTGTATTTTGATTAAACTGAAAATATATGGGTGATTCTTGTTTTGGAGTGGACCACATATTTGGCTGTCTTTTTCCTGAAAAAAATTGAATCATTGAATTTTATGATTTTAACATTTTGTCAGGACCATACATGAGGAATGCATGTTTGCCAAACTCAGGGGTTGAAAATATTATAATTATGAGATGTGTTTTGTATATATTTTCCCATTCGTTTTCCACCCTGTTAGGGAAATTTACACAGTAATTACAAAGCTTAACTAATGTGCTAGTAGCCTATGCTGAACTTTTCTGGGATATAGCCTAATGTGCCCCTTTTGCTATGATAAAAGTTTAATTCTTGTAGCATTAGCAGTTTTAACTTTAATTAACTTTTACGAAGCCTAACAGGGTGGAATGGAATATAACAAGGTGGAACTGAGTATTATTTATTTTATCATGCATAGTTTCCTTTGTAGGCTATTTCACAACAGTACTACAACAACAACAACTATAACTACTACTACTATAACTAAAACTACTACTACTAATAATAATAACAACAACAACAATATAATTATCATAATATTATTCATAAGAATAATATACCATTATTTGTCATTGTCATAAAAAATAATTAAGAAATGCATTCAAATAATACATATACGTCATTTTAATTTAAATAATAAACATTTGTAAAAATAAAAATATAAATATAGTGCCATCTCTACTCAATACGCTGCATATCCCTTACATAGCCTAACAGGGTGGAACCTAACAGGGTGGAACATTTCTAGCTAATTTAGCTTTAGCTCTTTGTGTGAGCAACATTTAGCTAGCACACACTGCACATCTTATCAGCACTTAAATTGCTACTTTTAACATATTTAAAAAAATATTCTTTTCAATAAATATTTCCCATAATATATACTAACAGGGTGGAACTTTAAGAGTTCCTCAAATCGGTTTGTTATATGAAATTGCAAAAAATACAGGAGACAGTGATGGCTACAGCTTCTCTAAGTTTTCCAGGTGAATTTGCCTCCAAAAACAAATTATGTCATATCTGGAAATGGCTGTATGAATTTGCAGTCTATTTAGGGAGCCAATAGGCTAACAGGGTGGAAAAGGAATGCGGGGACATATAATATATATAATTTCTCTAAAGGTGGTATACCGTAGCCTATAAAAATAATAAAGAATACATTTTTTTATTTTATTTTATAGTTTATATTTACTGAGGAAGTTGAACACATTGCATTTGGGACATGCTAAAATGAGCGCATATTCCAGAGAAATGGTGCCTTAAAGAGATGAAAACAAACAAACAAAAATAAAAATTATAATTTTCCTTTGTTAGAGCTGTAGAAAACACCTAAACACATAATAAAATAGGTTTGTTACAAAGATTTGTCTAATTTTATAAAAGAATAAGAGACAGTTAAACATGAGGACACAAATATGTGGCCCAAAACAAGAATCACCCATATAGCATTTTTTTCTGTCAGCTGTGGGACCACAATCATAATGGAAATTTTATTTATTTTTGTGCCGAAGGGAAAAGAGACTTCTTGAGGTATCAGTAGTGATTCACCCCAGGCGAATTTTACGGCTGTCGATGAAGTCGGTCACCTTGACCACACCATCGTTGTCTCTCCTAAAAATAAATAATAATAAAAAAAAAAATAGATTCATGGATATCAATTCCATTACAGAGATGGGTAGATTTATAGACCAAAGGTTGGTATGCATAAAAACAACTCAAAAACAGTAGAACTAAATGTGTAAGCTACTTACGAAAGTGACTCTAACTGGGAGAGGGCGCGATCCAGCTGTGTCTGAGCCACCTCCCCGTCCACTGCCGCCAGGTAGGTGTACAGGTAGCGGAATGTGTCAAAGGGGATGAGTGCATTAGGAGGTATGCAGTTTTTGTCTGTGTTGAGGATGTAACAGGCATTCACCATGGCATTCTTGATAGTCTGCCAACAATAAGAGAGAAAATGGATTTAAATTTTCAATAGTAACTGTAATAGTAACAGTGAGGAGGACCATGATGTTACACTGTATGATGTAGGTGTAGCCTACCCTATAAATTCATATAATGATCAGGTAGTCCTATAGATTATAGCATTATAGCATGACTCTGTTTTAACCCATACTCACCCCTCCTAGGTAGCTACAGCCAAGAGCAAAGAATTTCATCCATTCAATCTCATCACCAAATGAGCCAACAGTGAAAATATGCTTCAGCAGGTCTTGTGATAGGCCGAAGGACTTCCATACCTCTAGAATCTGCTCTTTTGTAACTTTGGTGTTCTCCCCCATCTGAGTCAAAGAAAGGGAAACACACTACACATCCAATATATTTATCTATATATATATATTTAAAATAATTATGTTTATTCATTAGGTTTAGGTCTACCTGAGAATGCATAGCTTTAAGTGCCTGTGGAGTGAGATCCATAGTGGTAGGTGCAGTGGCCTTCTCCAAGTTATCCCTCACAGGCAGTGGTTGTCCTTGGACAAGGGCAGCAAAGTACCTGAGTGGAAATCATTTAGTCATATTTTCAGTGTCAGAAATCATTGCTCCATATACCATTTCAGGGCTAATCTGTGTGCCAGGACATATGTGAATAGAATTTCTGATAGACGCACAGTGTGGACCACTCGATCAGATCTTCAGGCTGAGTGCGAATGGCATCCTTGGTGAACTGCTTCAAAAGGTCTGGCAGCTCAGGTGGGATGACAACTTTCTTCCCCGTGTAAGGCATTGTAGTCGTGTGTGGTTTGAAGCGAAGTGCCACAACGCCAAAAGAGGAGTCGTCAAGAAGGAAAAGTCAAATAATGACACTGTAGCTAACTTGGATTTATGGTCGAATTCTCCTTTACAACTACCATTATGACGTCTGTCTGGATTGTTACAGTTAGATTCTACCTATGATTATGGATCATTGGCCGCATGAGGGCGACATAACGCCTCTTATCTCTAGTTCTCCAAGCTTGGAATAATGCACTTTGCATGGGGATATTTATTCAGGCTCTGAGGCTATAGGCTACTCGCAACGCTCATATACCAGATCATTTTGAAACAAAAGGAATTATGAGCGTTTTTGGAGCTCGACCTACATAAACATCAAAAAGCACAAGAATCACTTATCAATGGTATTCGATTGGGTGGTATAAAGAAATCATGTTTTTATTAATCGATAAAACCAATGATTATGGATGTGACTTACAGGAAATATATGTTTCCTGTCATAGAACAGCGACTGCAGCTGATCTCTGAGCAATCAAGTGAGGAAGTGCGCGGGAGCGAAACGGCTAACAACTAATAGCCAAGTCAAAAAGAGAGTGGTGAACAGTATTTTAAGTCACATGGATCCTGTTGTAGCCAAACACACGTGTTCTCCCCTGTTTAATACACATTTGTAGGTTACAAAGCAGTCGCTCGACGTAGCGACAATGGGATCATCAACTCATCTTAACACATTTCTCGGATTTCAGAAAATCAGCTGATGTTTCTCCGTTGTGCAAAGTGATGGTGGGGGCAATGTGATGCCCCCCCCCCTTTAAAAATGCCAATTCAATGTGCTCCATTGGAACGATTGTAGAACCAGTCAAAGAGACAGTGGGCGAAGGGTGTGTTTTGGAGTCCCTTTCAATGACATACTCCCCATTTTTACAACCTAGTCTACGTTTAAACGGTGCGACAGCTGGAGGTGCCTGCTTAATTGACCGCGGGATTTATCCCAGCATAATGTGCAAACAAATTATAACCCAGTGTATAGGGCCCCTAACCAATAGGTTTATAATATCAGTAATGGCTATTATTCTGATTTTCGTTACATCACTACTATGGAACCTCCTTCCATGTTACAGCACCATTTGAGGTTGCTGGCCGCGCTCCCAAGCCACGTTTATCAGCCAATTTAGGGGGAAGACCGCCTTTGAATGCGCTGACTGAGACACCATATGGACGGACGGACCGATGGATGCATGACGTGTGGATGTAGTCCAGCAGTCCGCGAAAGCCATTTTCACGTCCTGCATTTGAGGGAGCGTTAACAGAGCTGATACTACTAACACGGGCATCGGGTCTGTCTGTCAAGAGGGTGACCAGACTCTGAACAATAGCGCCCAATGCAGCGCGGGTATCTCTAGTGTATAACGGGAAAGCCACGGCAGGACTAGGGCTGCCAGGGGTTTCTGCTTGGAGATGGCTGCACTCTGATGTGGGTTACTCGTACAGATTAGTGGACTTATTGATGTGAACATCGTCTGCTATCAGCAGCAGACCCAGGTATTAATGCAAAAGATGAATTCTACCGATGCCGCCGAGGAGGGATTGACGGATCCGGATACGGACCCGTTTTTCAAAACAGGTAGGCATGTTTGTCGATTAGCTTTTGTCCAATACCAAGAAAGATATTGATGAATGATCGGCTCACCGCTATTTGTGAGGCAATGGTTGCAGCCCCCGCAAGACTGCGATGGGTTCGGAAAGGCAGCCTTAGTAACGGGATGCGCGTTCTACAAAACTGCTCTGTAACCTACAATGATTTTCAGTGAACAATTAAACGCCTCCGACATATTTTCGAGTAAGCACGGGCTATGTTCTTCGGTATGAGCGTAATCAATGCAGGCACACCCACCATAGCACCACTTGGTAGGCTACAATAGCCCTACCTGGATGATGGAGGATGTTCAGAACCGTATAGGATTGAGCACTGGCGCTTATAGTTGGTCATCATGTCTAGACTGCATTGAAAACCATTCAAATTGAGAACATCCATCACATGATCACTTAAAGCCAGATTTCACTCATTAGGTATCCGATGGATAGACGGTACCTATTCACCACTATAAAGCGTTTACTATCCCGAACTGAAGCCTTCCAACTCTCCCCTCTCTGATAATCATCCCAAGTATAGGGGTTGATATGCTCTTGGAGCTTAACGGGAGTGGCTGGCTCCTGCCTTTTTGACGGTCGTGACATTGATTCATGTTTCACGCGCTCTGGAGCCTGTTGATTCAAACCCAAATCGCGACAAACGCGCTTGACACCCACATTTGGCCTCAGCTTATCAGGGCACGGTTCCATCTTTTGTATGTTACATTTACTACTCCACCATTCCTTGGCTGGGGGAAGAGGCGTTTTTGTATAGGCGGGTACAGTGACGGTTGGCAGGAGATGCAGGCCAAGTCAAACCCCGTCATGTCGCTCCAAGTCTCCTTGGCGTGTATTTATCCTACTTTGCAGATCCCTGATCCAGACAAATTCTGATCTTTGACATTGACCCACTTATTGACTGTCCACCCGCAGGACCCTTCTCCCCCACCCGTCGTCGTCATTGCAAGGGACCATGTCTTAATGAGGCAAGGCTCTAAGCTCTTTCAACACATGCTCCAGTGTGCTTGGGGAGAGAGGCTAGTGTGCAAGCAAGCACGCTGATTGTGTAAATTAAATGAATGTGTGTAGGCCTATGCGTGTTAGGAGAAGAAAGGCCAAGCACGTCTTTGGCACACTGGGATGATTGAGAGATAGATTGATGGTGTGTGTGTGTGAGAGAGTGAGAGAAACAGTTTAGCGGCCATGTACCCAACCAAGAAGGGCACATTCTGCCATGTACATGTAAACCCAAAAGAAAAAGATACTTTTGAATGTGACATCAACGATTAAGTGAATGCGCACTTCCCACACTGCCCATTTTCTAACATACTGTAGATGTGTAATCTTTAGTGTTCTCTCCCACGCACACTCTCTCTCTGTCTTTCTGTTTGTTTGTATGTATGTTTGTGTGTGTGTGTGTGTGTGTGTGTGTGTATGTGTGTAAGTGATTGAGCCCCGACCCCCCAACGCACACACACGCATCCAGAGCTTTATCTCTTAAAAGCAGGAGAGAAAAGTGTGGGAACTGAGGGTACAGTTCTGAGAGCTGTGCCTGTGATCTCTTTTCACCCCACTGTGCTGCAGGAGGAAAACGCTCCTTCCACCACCTTCTGCTCCTCTCCTCCGCCACCCCCCATCCCTTTCTCTCCACCTCACTTCCTTCTCCACTACCCCCGTTCTCATCCACCACCTCCTCCTCCAGTGCCCCCTTTCCCTTTTCTCCACCAGACCTCCTGCTTCGCTTCTTGTCTTATCGCAAGACCTGTGTACCGAACATATTAACACCCCAAAAAAATCAAATGGTGTTCACAACCTTCCTTATGTGTGGGATGTAGATCCTGCTCAATCCACTCTGAGGATTAGCTGATTCACGCGCACACTAACACACACGCACACACACACACACACACGTGCATACACACACCCTGCGGCTGACGCCCGTAGGCCTGGCACAGGGAAAGTGGTGGCGTGGCAGTGGCATGGAGACAGAAGATTGAGACTGACCGCTGCCTTGGCTACGACAAGCTCCCATCTCTCTCGACGGGGAGCAGATAAACGGTCTGCTTTGCTCCCTGCCTCTCTTGAGCCCCTTCCAGGAGCAGAGGGAGTCAGGTCAGCAACCCACTGACCAGGAGACGGAGCAAGGGTGGTGGTGGTGATTCACTGAGCTTATGCTCTGATGAACTCATTGGAGGTGGGTGTCGGATCCTGATGCTTCAACACGTGTAGGGGGAGTTTGAATGATTTTATAGCCTGTGGGGAAGATGGCTGAAGGGTAGGAAAGATGCTGGTGGTCTTGATGGTGGTGATGTGAAACCTGTGGTCGTCAGTAGTCTGGTGGGGTGAGTGCCACAGTATGGAATCAACTTGATGTCTAGAAAAAGAGCAGAAATTGCTCAATGATTCCAATACTGGTGCTCTCACCAGACCCTACCATGATGCTGACTGACAGTTGCCATTGGTTGATTACTGTTGTTGTCTACTCAACATGTTAGACCATCTGCAAACAAGACAGCAGAGGTCTGCCAAAATGTGCCACAAATCGTGGAAGCCTGACACTCAGATGTTTGACGCTTAGATGCTAGCTTTAAGGCATGAATAATAAGAGTTTAGGGTTCTTCCTTTGCACCGGTTGAGTATGGTTTATAGGCGTTCAGAAGTTGTGATCAGTCAGTGCATTACGCTGAGCAGTGAACTACGAGGGGTGTGTACTGTATGATGAAGAAGTCCATGTTCCTTTGTGTGCCTCTGAAAGGCCTGCTGGGTTTGTACTGATGACCTAGCATTGTGTAATTGATGGTGTTCTAGTCATACCGTATTTCTTACACCTAAGCACACAGCTGAAATGAGTTTTGGGGGTGGAGAGGAGTCGAGGTGTGTGGAGGTGTTGTTCAGTGCTGGACTTGAAATTCAGCTTGGTGGAAATCCATTCAGAGCCTTATAGTTGATAATCTATGAGGATGAAGAATTTTCACACAAAACTTTGCAGTGAAGTGAAGACCTGGTGCAGCCCGAGGGTGGTTGCTGTGGCAACGGTTGCCAAGCTCCATGACTGGGGACTTGAAATTGCTGCTGCCATTCCTTCTACTTTGGAGCTGGTGACTGAACTGGCCCAAAGCCCCCCAACCAATCACGTAATTAATTTGGCAAGGCTAAATTCCAAATCACGGTTGATCTGAATTTATGTGGCTAGACAACATTTGCTGGATGGCATGATCTACCACTTCAAATAAGTCTGCAGGATGAACTAGATCTTGAGGATAGTACTCAGCCATCTCCCAGAGTGTGCCAAAAGAGATTCCACCATTACACTGATAAAATATCAGCTGCCGAAAATATCCTCCACTATCCTCCTTCACTGTCCATACTGTGGCAACTATCAAATAATGTGGTCTGTTCAGCTGTATTCAGATAGAATAATCCATCATCATAGAACCCACTGCTCTAAGGATAATTCATAATAGCCCACTGCCTTTTTCTGTTGTGTAGATGTATGCAAGATTAATTAATTAGGCATACAAAGGAAATTAATATGCGTTCAAGTGCCCATAGTTAATTCCCATCACTGATAACATCTGTACTTGCTGCCTCTATTGAACCGGTAGTAGACTACTTTACCTAGGGAGACAGCGTTGGGCACACGCTGTATGGGCTTCAAGGTCCTTTTGCAACACTCGATGCTTTGCAGAGAGCTTGATGTAGGCTGTGCAGAGAGCACTTTCCTTGTGTTTGTGTCCATCTCTCTTAGTTCTTCCCCAGGAAGGCTGGTCTGGTGCAATCAGTGTCGGTGTGGGCCGAGCCGGCCGTGGCAGTGGGCGTGCGGCGATACGCTAGCCGTCCTTGGCACGGTCCGTGCACCGCAGAATGGCTTGGCAAAGGCCCACCAAGCAATTCTTTTTCATTTCATAATTACTGCGTGTGGGACTATAAAGCACATTTCCTGACGTCCTGAAACTTTCCTTTTGGCCAAGTTGAAGTGTGTTTTTTGTATCTGCAGTGGCCAGGCCCCTGTACTCAGGAAGTCCTGAATGTGTCACTTCCTCCCTCTGTCTCTACTCTTTTTTGCTTTGCTCCTGATTCCTGGTAATTTAGCATGAGGTTGCCTGAGTTAACTCTTTATAGGTTGGAATCAGCCTGTTAGTCTTGTCATTACCTACAGGTCAATATTAATCTAAAAGTTGTTGACCTTCAACAGCAAAATACACCTTTCTCTCCCATTCTCCTGAAGTCATGTGTGCTGATTGGATCTAATATTGTATTAATCACTCTGAGTGACTTTGCTTTGCATTTATTTGAACCAGCTTTCTGTACACGCATCCAGTTTGTACACACATCTGTCCAACCGTTTTGGAGGAGCAGGGGAGTATTTTTGCTGAATTTGGTGAAAGGCTGTCATGAATTATAATCTTATTATAACCTCTCTTTTAAATCACTCATCATGCTCCAAAACCTTTTCATTAACTAATATATAAACAAGGCATCTTGGGACCAGTGAGATGCTGGGTAGAGATGATTAGCGTCATTTAGCAGCGAAACCTGTCAGACGCATTCACACATTCTTGCGGGGGTGAGAGGTCCAAAAGCGCTTAGCAGCACGGAGGGGGAGGTCGCAGAGTCTCAGTGTGATAACAAGGATAGCTCCTCATGGAGTGCTGCAGTAAGGAGCTGGGAGAGAGGGAGAGAAAGAGGGAGAAAGAGAGGGAGAGAAACAGAAGAGACTCAAAGACTCAAGACCATGTGCTTCTTGAACAGCTTTCCCCCTGGGATCAGCAGAAAGAGCCTTTCAGCCTTCAAGCAAGGGATGCGTGAGGGAGAGAGAGGGAGAGAGAGCGCGAGAGAAAGAGAATGATGTGCCATAGTCGGGGTACGGCTACGCATCAGTGTTTTGATCTCAGAGTGTGTAAACTTTGATAAGTACTCCTCTGCATATTCTGTGGAGGGTTGAGCCAGAAGACTACTATTTTTGTGTGGCATGATTTATTTTCATCATTCACTTTATGCCTTTCTGCTGCTTGTAGTTCATCCTTTTTAATGGATGACTTGTTTTTGGAGAAAAAGTACAGTATGGCAAATGACAAAACTCTCTCATTGTATCACCTTCAGTGCAGGGCTTTTGCCTCACAACAAATTTAAGTAATCAACCTTACCAGAGTTGAGTAATTGAACAGCGATAATATGGTATTGTAAGTAATATTTGATTTTTGAAAATATTTGAAAATTGTTTTCAAGAATGCAAGCAGTGCCATATGGTCCCCATTTCTGTTTCCTCTATCATATTATATTGATCATAACACTTTATCAGCTGGCTCCTGCATGTTACTGGATGTTATAAGACGCAACATTATGACTGGCAGACAGTCACTGATAACAGTGGAATTGACTCTCATGAAGACAAATGATGTGGATGTGGCACCACTTGCTTGTGATGTATTTGTGCCAACTTTAGTATGAAGGGCTTAAAGTAAAGGTAGGAGATCCTGGCAAAAATTGATATTTTTGTATTTCATTCATTGGTTGCAAACAGGGTGTGAGATGACTTTAAGGCAATTTAGCAAAAGGTGGCTACCTTTACCTTGCCCTTATATTACAATAGAATACTATTTCTAGTGCACTTTAGAATCAGAATCAGAATTGCCAAGTATACCCAAATAAACGAGAAATTTGATGTTAGATAGATGATAACTCGATACATACAGTATAGACATTTAGTATACATTCAACAGGAAATAGAAATACATAGACACGTACCGAGACACCAATATACATTTAAAGGCACTCATCTACATAATATACAAGGAATATACATGCATGAAGTGGGATGTGCATGTAGGAAGTGCATGTGTAAGGTACAACTAATAGTGCAACGTAGTGTGCAAGATCTTCATTGTCACATAGAGTTGAAGATATGTGTATGTAATGATAACCCAACTTAGCAGTTGAGGAGAGTGATGATAGTGGGAAAGAAGCTCTTCTCGTGTTTGGTTTTGGTGTGTGAGAATCGGTAGATCTGCCAGAGTGAAGGAGATTAAAGGGAGTGTGTATGGAGTCTTTAATGATGTCCCCTGCCCACTTCCTGGTCTATCTAGTGTACTGGAATCCTAGAGGGAGGGCAGGGGGCACCAATGTTTTTTTTTCAGCTGTCCCAATTATGCTCCAAACTAAACTGTGATGGATGAGCAGAGGATAGATTCAATGACTGCGGTGTAGATGGCCAATAGCTGTTGCAGTACAGGCCATAAAGCAGGATGATATTGAGAAAGTATGCTAAGGCGTGTGACTAAGTGGGTGGACTTTATGATATGATGTTATGACAAAATGAACCTGTTGGAATGTGTTTTTGTATCCTCTGCTTTTTGTGCTGTGCTTTTCAAACACAAAATGAATTTACCTCATGAAACTATCACATATTATTTTTTAGATTGAAAATATTATTATAAAACATATATGTCATGCCATTATGACAACAGCCCGAATCTGAATGAATTGTCTTTTATGTTGAAGCTACACTGTTAGCATATGAGTCATGAGTGTTTTTGTTAGTTTGGCAGAAATTGTTGATAATCAAATGCATTAAAATACGAACTGTCACTCAGGGCACACTCATAGTCATTACATTTGAACTAGAATTTGTCATCCACGTCACGCTGTAAATTACCGCTTTTCTGCTTTATGACAAATTGACATTTGCCAACAGTTTAAAGATGCATACTTTTTAGAGATGGGATTGCATTTGGAATTGCATTTGCATTTATTTCCAGGTAGGACACTCACTCGAACATAAACACATAAACACACACACACACACACTTGAGAAATATTCCAGTAAAAAGTTTAGTTATATGTACAAGTAAATTCACATTATGTGTATCACAAAGCATGCATACACATACATACAGTTTACATACATACAGTATATACAATATAGACTTCTCTCTCTGACTCTCTTTTTCTCTCCCTTTCTCTCCTACACAAACACACGCACACGCACACAAATGCCAGACAGTAGAGCCTGATGTAGTCAGGGGACAGTGATGTAGTATGTGTGTGTGTGTGTGTGTGTGTGTGTATGTGTGTGTGTGTGTGGGGGGGGGGTAATTGAACTCTCCCCTGCTGTTTGCCCCCTTGGCCAGCTGTCGGTTGGGGGGATTACAGAGGCTGCAGATTACACCACTAATGAATTTAAACAGGAGAAGCCCGCCAGTGGCAGTGGCAGGCCAGCCTCAACTACTCCACAGACATTCAGCCCAACTTAAGCTCGTCACCATGTCATTTACAGCTAATTCAAACGCAACGTAAACTGGACCTAAAGGCCCCCACTTCAGCACCACCTTCTTTGGTCCTTTCTTTAAATTCAGTTCCACTTTATTTACACAGCACATTATACAGCTCATTATACAGAAGTCATGCCCTGAAGCACTTCCCAGCAGAGAGCACCAATGAGCAACAGGGGCAAGAAAAAAACTCGGCTACCTAGGGCCAAGGAAGGTTGCAAATTTGCAGTCACTTAGATGGCAATTTGTCCATGGTGTTAATACAGCATCATAATAATCCCTCTGTATTTTTAAGGACATTATTAAACCCCTGGTGTTAATATAGCATCATAATAGTCCCATGATAATCCCTAGATAAAATCCCACATCATTAAGAACAGTCAAGCAATAGATTGTCAAAAGTCCTGGGCAGTGTAGTAGCAGCCTGACATGATGCTAGAGTTCAAGGGTGAGATAAATAATAGGGGAGTATTTGGGGGGGTCCGTGTAGTGAAAAGCAATGGCAAGGGGTCAGTTGCAGGGCCAACTGGAAGCCTGATCAATCTTGTCAGGGGTCGGTTGTCAGTTGGAATGCAGTCAATTCAGGAAGTTAACGACGTGTGATCAGGCGGTTCGAGGCATGTATGGCTGTCAGCAGAGGTGGCTATGGTATGGACGGACAGAAGAAGCAAATGATTTAGGCCAGTCTATGTCGCATGTTAGTGATCATGTGTGTTATACCGCAAGTGCATGTATGTATCGATATAAGATATAGGGAGAGGAAGATAGAGAGGGAGAGGTTAAGTTGTATGAGAGGTTTCTGGCAGAACTAAGCAATAGCAGCCAGACTAAGGTATGGTGTATGGCTTACCAACAATATTACAGGTATGGTCAGTCCTAATAAGGCCCAGTAGGAGTGATGGTTTACCGTGCACCAACCCTAACTAAGGGAGGCAGTAAGGAGTAATGTTTAAGTCTAGACTTGAAGGTGTTGAGAGTGGTCGGATTATAGAGGGGAGCTTATTCCACTGGCTAATGGTAGCAAAAAGATTTTGATATTCTAGGAATGACATAAACCAGCATTATGTTATCTTAGGGATCTAGAAGGGTGGTAAGGAACGAGTATTTTTCTATTGACTTTTAATAGGGCAAAGTATTGCCTGAGCCAGTTGAGGGAGATCAGTAGGGATTGGGTCCAGTAAACACGTATAGGCCTTACTTGAGGAGATCAAAGTCATCATTTCTGATATATTGCTGGGTGTAAATGAGTCAAGGTATGCTACTGGTACTTGCTGTTTTGTAGGAATTGGGAACCAGCTGAATTTGGGGTTAATAAGGAGTTGTTTATTTGAACTCTTGTAGATGCAATTGTATCATTAAAAAATCATAAAATCATTGCTGCTTAGAGTTCTTTAGAGCTCTTTCTTCCTCCATGACCTTGCTGTTAGTCCCCTCTGTGCTCACTCCTGGAAAGTCTTGGTGAGCATGACCATCAATACTTTTGTATTGTATTCTCATTGCTTTCACACTGACCAAAAATATGCTTTGTCTCCATCTCTCCTTTCTCTCTCTCTCTCTCTCTCTCTCTCCCTTCTCTCAGTGCCATCACTGTCTTCCAGCTCTCTGCGGAACGACGGGATAAAAGCGTGTGATGTTCTGACAGTGCTGAGGGAGAAAGTTGCGTTTGTCTCTGGTGAGTCTGACTGTGGCTCTGTGCTGTATATGCAGCTCCTGTTTTACCCAGGAAACATACACCAGTCCTGCCCCAGGCGAAGCCGCCAAGTTAGATTGGCAGTAAACGCTGGGAGCTTAATACGTGGAAATTTGTATTTGTGCTGCGAGTTGAATAATTTACAAGCACATCATTATTTTTTCATTCATAGGTATCATTTATTTATTTACGTATAGGTATCATGCATTATATACTGTATTTGCTGCATTTCAGATCTGGCAGGTATTTTTCGGAAAAAAAAAAAAAAACTGAACTAAACAAAATGTTGATGGATAGGGTAGAATAAAGCATTTTTAACACAAGATTTACTTTGACTCCCATGAGGCCCATGCACCTGAGATAAAAGGTGATGTATTGAGAAATATAAGGAAATAAATAAACATCCACTACTACAACAACAGTGTTTTGTTGGTTAAACAAGAATGAGTTTAGATACAAATTTAGGCATTGGTATGAACAGTTGGCTTAACTCTGCACAGCATGCATACCCATGCATGTCCCCTTGACATTTGTGCAGAAGGAGGGGGTGTCTTTTTGGATGGCTGATGTCGTAATATCCCAGTGTGACCCTGCACTTTGTGTGCCACAGGGGGGAGGGACAAGCGAGGGGGTCCCATCCTGACCTTCCCCGCTAGGAGCAACCACGACCGAATAAAACAGGAGGACCTGCGCAAGCTGGTGACCTATCTCTCGACTGTGCCCAGGTAAGAAAATGGCTGTGATTCATCCATTGCAGTGGGCTTACCTGTAGTAGCGTGCGTGCATAGGGTCCTGTGAGACAAAATGTCACCGGTGAAAAATGCCTCAGCGCTTCAGATGTTTGCTAAAGCATATCTCTCTGGGGCTGCTGTCACTGAAATGTACAAGTGAGTTTTAGACCATTTGAAATATATGATTTGTAAGTAAATATTTATCAGCCATGAGTCTAGATTTCACAGACTGCTGGCAGGGGGGGAAAAACTGCTGATGTATTCCTATGCTAAGATATATTCACATTGGCTGCTGCAGGTTCAAATATGCATACATTTTCCCCGGATGTTTTTCAAACTCGGCAGAATTATAAGCATAAATCTTGGAATCCTTTATGTACATCTGTGCTTTTGCTGTTGCAGTGTATGGCGCATGTACATTACTGGGATGTAACATGTGTTCATGCCTAGAAAAACTGCTCGAGAACATGCTTGCTACTTTGCCCCCTGTATGCCAGGCCTGGGTAAACTGTAAGGCTTTATTTTAGTAGTAGGCTGTAAGCTTGATTGATTAAATCTTAATAACAATAAAAATAATTGGAGGAATGTATACATTGTGGTCCTAGAGAAAGACATCAATTATTCAATCATAGCTGTAATAGTACAAAGAAAAATGCTGTTGGATGAGGTACTGATGTGAGTGCATAAGGTTATGCAGGTATGGATGATATGTATTTATAGAGAGAGTGCTTTCATGGCCGTGGTAGGGTACAGTGTGTGAGCCTACATGTTAGGACCATTTTGAGCCATTACACCCCCACACCCACCCTGTGCTCTATTTGCCCAGTGAGGACGTGTGCAAGCGGGGCTTCACTGTGATCATTGACATGCGCGGCTCCAAGTGGGACCTGATCAAGCCCCTGCTGAAGACCCTGCAGGAGGCCTTCCCCGCTGAGATCTGCGTCGCTCTCATCATCAAGCCCGACAACTTCTGGCAGAAGCAGAAGACCAACTTTGGAAGCGCCAAATTTACATTCGAGGTGAGCTCCCGTCAGGTCAGACAGGGGTGGTGCTCTTTCTCAGAGTTTAATTGTCCCGTGAAACAAAACACAGCAGTTTTATTTTGACAGTTATGTATTAAAAGAAAGTGTGTGTCACAGTCACAGTTCTTGACTGTAATCTAATACAATGTCAGATTCAGTGAATCGCTTCTTGTGATCCTATAGTTTTCAATCTAGATTGTGTGCTTATTAATATCCTGGCAGTAAATGGGAAACAACAATTACTGTGGAATGGTCTGAACTCTGAACAGTTACGGTCATTCTACACTTAAGATAAGATGAGCCTTTATTGTGTGTAGATAGAGAATATGTACCCTGGACGTCGCTTTGGATGGAGCTTTTTGTCAGAATTATTAATGCTTAACCTTTGAGCCCTAGGAGCTCATTCGACAATGTGGTCACATGATCACAACCCAATAGCAATGATTTATTCTTGATGACACTGATGAATATTATATATCGCTGCCATACATATCTAACGGCCATTCATTATTGATGAAGACAGTGCACTATGTGTGTACTATCTGGGCCTTATATATATGGGTTTTGAAGAATCTGACCCTGATCTGTCACGTAGACCAGCATGGTGTCCGTGGAGGGCCTGACCAAGCTGGTGGACCCGTCCCAGCTTACTGCCGACCTGGAGGGCACCCTGGAGTACGACCACGTGGAGTGGACCGAGCTCCGCGTTTCCCTGGAGGAGTTCACGGCCGGCGCGCTGCACCTCCTCTCACGCCTGGAGGAGCTCCAGGAGGCGCTCTCACGCCAGGACCTCCCCGCCGACGCCGAGGAGTCGCGGCGGCTGCTGGAAGATCATGCGCGGCTCCGCAAGACCGTGGCCAAGGCGCCTGTGGACGGCCTGGACCAGGAAGGCCAGCGTTTGCTGCAGAGGATCCGCGACGGAGGTGACGGGCGGCTCTCGGGCGGCCCCGACTTCCAGAGCCTGGTGCCCAAGGTCGCCGCCCTGCTGGACAAACTGCAGGCCACACGCCAGCACCTGCTCCAGGCCTGGCATACTCGCAAACAGCAGCTGGACCAATGCTTCCAGCTCCGCCTGTATGAGCAGGATGCAGAGAAGGTGAGAGGGCTCCTACATAATTAATATACTGTACTGACTATATCCTAAAATATAAAACTGTCTCACTATTGGTTTCATGTATCTTGATATTTCCAAGACCTGTTTTTATTCATAGGTTTAGATTTCTCTTTACTTTTGTGTATGTTAGGTATGAGAAATAGTTTTTTTTATCGTTTCTGTAATTAAATATGTATGGGTCATCTGACATCCTTCCAGATATGGTAAATATAAAAACATCTGTGGTGTCTTAACCTGAACAAAATGTATTTTGACATGGTTACGACGTGTTGCAAAACAGATAATTTTTTAAAGTCAATATTTCTAGCTGTCTCATATGTGGTGTACGCTAGTCCATATGTTCTGAGTGGTCCGTCATTTTCATCTCACTTGTCTTTTGCCAACAAAACAATCCATCGCCTGGACTCATGGATTTAGAAACTGTGTTTTTATGAGTATGAATTCTGTTTACTGTATCAGATGACTTCGACCGGTCTTTTTTCACTTAGACAGTAGAGAGATGGCAGATGGGCCTACCAGATACGAGTTGGCAGTTGGCGGTTAGCTGTGGAACAGACTTGTCCTGATAGGGCGCCTTTCGGGGCTGGTCGCTGTCCGGCGTCAGCTGTCTCCTCAGTGGGCTTTCGGGTGATTTGGCGCCCGTCCCACACCATTAGGAAAACTCAGTCAGTGGCAGTGTGGACTTGCATGGAGCATGGCAGTATGAATGAAAGCAAAGGTTGGTTTCGGGCACAGACATTGCTTGGACAGTGACGGTGGCATGGCGTTTCAGCGGAATGTCGAGAGGTTATGCCCTGGATGATGTAATGGACATCTCATCTGTGAGGTATCAGTACGTGCGGTGTCAAATGGAGCAAGCTGATTTCACATCATGCAATGAGTACTGTAGCCCTTACTACATGCTATTTCTGTGCAGGTAGCCTCTGGTATTATTCCAGGGCACTGTGATGGAGACTGGGGAGAGGTATTGGACCAGCTGTTGGGGCCAAGGGAAAGGCAGCTACTCATAAGTCCTCCCTTTTAGTGCACTAGCCGGGCCGACCAGCGCTGTCAATCCTCTGGTAGTCATTAGCCTGCTAATGGAGTCATGTTCACCACTAGGGCTGCTGTTGTCACTTAAAACCCAGCTGTGCTGAGGGATTGGTGTGTGTGTGTGTGTGTGTGTGTGTGTGTGTGCAGGCCCGGCTGATGAAGGCCATCTGCTTGTATGATTGTCTGGGTGCGAGACGGAGAGACTGGGCAGGGAGGTGTTTTTTTTTTTTTTTTTTACTGCTCTTTCTGCGGAAGCGATCTACACTGGATGTAAAAGTTGCCAAAGTCAAGCAGAAGGAGAGACTCACTGCGCTCACTGATCCTCTCAGGGCCTCCACAGGTTTCAGGTTGGTCCCATTTTTACGAGCAAATCTTTAACAACCCTCGATAACACAGGGACGGGGACCTGTAAATACGTAAGCCAGTGGAGGTCTGTTGGAAGTCTTTGAAAAGTGCTGTTTTGGATGACCTCAGTTTTTTTTTTTTTTTTTTTTTAGGTGTGAGAATTAAAAAGAAATCTTCTGTTAGACATCATGGTCATAAATGGATTTTTATGTTTGTTTGGAGGCTTTGACGTCTGGGAAGTCTCTCAGTGTAATGGCTTTTTTTGCAGACCAAAATTACATTCTTAATTTTCACTTAATGTAATTTGCTTGCACATTGAATTTGTTTTGCAAGTAGAACAGAATTTCTATTTAAAACAATATGTTTTTGAGGTTGTGATGGTATTAAAGGTGTTTTGTTTCTGAAGAATCATATCAGAGACTGAGGAATAGGTTAGGTTAAATAGCGTTGGACCAGTTATTGGCCTGCCTGATCTTTAGCAACAACATTTTTCACTGTCATGGTTATTGCTAACACTGTATGAAAATGCAACCTGTGGTTTTTCACTGGGAGGAGTGTCGGGGTTAGAATGTGGGTGGCTGAGTGTACAACTCGCTCACAAAGCACCACTAACAGAGAGTCTCTCTCTCTCTCTCTCTCTCTCTCTCTCTCTCATTTTCCCTCTTTCTCGCTCTGATTTGAATTGATGTATTGTAGCCATGTTTTTTATTATTATTATTATTATTATTATTTTGCTTTCATTCAGCTGGTCTCACAAATAAATAAAGATTTGTTTTAAAAATCTTTTTGAAGCCCTCTTTTTCGCTGTCTTTGTGTGATTAATAAAGGTTGCATCTCTCCATCTATCCTTCTCTCCTCCTCTGTGTCTGTCTCTCCACCCCATGCAGATGTTTGATTGGATCAGTCACAACAGGGAGCTGTTCCTGCAGAGCCACACAGAGATCGGCAAGAGCCATCAGCACGCCGCCGACCTGCAGGCTCAGCACGACCACTTCGCCATGAACTCCATGGTACACACTCCTTCTTATATGTGTGTGAGGGTGTGTGGTAGTGTTGGTTAATGTATATACATCCCCTGCCGTATGTGTGTGTATGTATGTATTGTATTGTGTCTGTGTAACCTATAAATACATGTGAAATGGATTTGTTTGTGTGTGTGTATGTGTGTGCGGGAATGTGTATGTCTATCTGCCAGTGTGTAGGTGTGAATCTGTGTGTGTGTGTGTGTGTGTGTGTGTGTGGGTGCCTGCTTGTGTGTGTCTGTGCGCATGCGTGCTCACATGAGTGCATGTGTGTTCTCTCCATTACATGCAAGGTGTGTAAAAGTGTGTGAGTAATTCTTTGATGCAAGAGTGTGTGTGTGTGTGTAGGCGTGTGAGTGTGTGTTTGTGTGTGTGTGTGTGTTTGATGTTATACCTGCTTGCTATTCTCCCACCGTGCCTCTGTGGAACTCAGTCTGCAGCCCCAACTCTTCCACATCTGCTACTCAATTATACATAAGTGGACGGATTGAGGAACAAGACCCAAGAAGCAGCCCATCGTCACTTTCTTTATGTTCTCTGCGACTCTTGTTGTCTCAGGCTGACTGCACCCTAAAAATGAGCCAGATGAAAGAGTATTAGTCAGCTAAAGAGCTTTAAATAGTAAACCGTCTCGGGATTGGGTCTCTGTGCTAACACATTGGCAGGGTTATTTTTGTTCTCGGGAGTTTTGAATTACCATACATTTGAACTGCTGATGTTCTCGTAGTGGCTGAGATCTGTGTATCAATACATATTCATTCTCTGCTAGTAGCCGGCTCAGAGCAGCTCAACACTGAAGACTTGGCAGAGTCGAGGACAAAAACATGATGTCTACATTAGCATGAATGTTTTTCCCCCTAGATATAGGATTTTTTTTAGCTCACTTTTGTCAATGCCTATGAAATAGCTATTCTAACTTTCATTATTCACCATTGGGATATTCTACTTAGTTACTGATCTGTTTTTTTTTTTTTCAATCCACCCTCCAACACCACCACCACCAAAAAAATACCCTTACTGCTACAGAATGCGTATGTGAACATCACACGGATTGTTTCCGTGGCGACTCGGCTGTGTGAGGCAGGCCACTACGCGACGCAGCAGATCCAGCAGGTGTCAGGGCAGCTGGACCTTGACTGGAAGAGCTTTGCCGCCGCACTCGAGGAGCGCAGTGCAATACTCACCATGTCCTCTGTCTTTCACCAGAAAGCAGAGCAGGTCAGTAGTTATGTGCATGTGTGTGTGTGTGTGTGTGTGTGTGTGTGTTTTCGGGCTCTATGTATAGGGGTGCACTAAGACATGTAATTAGGATGCACTGCCCTCTACCAGCAAGCAGAGTAGGACGGTTGGTCCGGTCGGTCGACTGCCGCCTCAGGGGCCTCCTTTATATCCCTCACATAGAGAGAGAGAGAGAGAGAGAAGAGAGAGAGAATAGAGAGAGAGAAAGAAAGAAAGGAAAACTTCATGAAAAATGTGTAAAGAGAAATGAGTGCAAAACAGGCCCTGGGTTATATAAGCGGCCAGGGGTGATTCTTTCCCCACCTTCTGCTGCTCATGCTGCCTTTGATGGCGGCTCTTTCAGAGGAAGTCACATCCACCTGTAGTCATGACAACTCACCTGGGCCATTTTAGGTCAGAAACAAGCTGATTCTGCCTGATTCAACTGACATTTGTTAACTATGCACAAACCCACACCTGTTCTGCAGTTGGGCCAGGGTGAATGAAGAAGAGTATTTACAGTGGAATCGGTGAACCTCTCTGGTCATAAGCTCTTTGCAGTATGCAGTATGCACTTTGCTCTGTGCACTATGCTACATGAAGTAAATAAACTATGATAGGGAAATGGTAGGGATTTCAGTCTGTCTTGTGTGTGTGTGTGTGTGTGTGTGTGTGTGTGTGTGTGTGTGTGTGTGTGTGTATGTGACATGACAAGAACTGGAGTGCCCATCCTGGGCTTTTTAGTGTGTGATGTGAGAAGGTCAGTAGACATGCATGCTTGAGGCAATTTATTTGATAGAGATGTTATAAAAGGGTTACTGAGAGTTGTTTCTCTTAAGGCTGTGAACTAAATTAGTCTTTTATTTTGTAAAGGACTGCTCCAACTAGATATGTGTCATTGCCAATGTTTCCCACTGTGTGTGTGTGTGTGTGTTTGTGTGTTTATGGGAAGACTTGTACGGTATGTGTTTATATGGGATTAGGAATATAGTCAATGTTTTAAATGCCATGGTGTTTCACAATAACACTTTAACACAATAACACAATAACACTTGTCAGTGATGCACATCAATCCTAGCTAGCCTGCCTATAGCAACATGCAGCTGGAGTGTTTTCACTTTTTCTCGCGCAGATGGCTGTGCTGACTCAATGAGGTTAAGCACTCCCACAGCGCCCAATTCTGTCTGTCTACCGCTATGTTTTATTGTATGCCATGCATTTTCTGATCAAGAACACATTGGACCCGATAATGCACACGGCGCACAGTGCATTTTCGCGACTTGCGCAACCTATCATTGATATTTTGTGCGAGCGCATCGTTATTTCTTCCGTCAGAAATGTACGTTGTCAAGATAGCAGATGGCTTTGCGCTCTGTCGGGCGTGTCAGTGAAAAGAAGGGGTGTGGTGCGGCGCATAGCGCAAATTTGCTATTTTACAAGAAGTAAAAGTGAATTTGCCACTGACTAGAAAAAACCTGGTCAGGAATCATTCGTGCATTGTTCAAAGGCTATTTTACGGGCGCTTAGTGCTTTGGGATAAGGAAGGCACAGGCTGCTTATTTCATCAGCAGGAGCGAGCAGCAGCCCAGTCCTCGAAATATAAAATTCAAATGTACATCATATACATCAGACCATGGTTATTTTATTAAAATATATAATATTTGCAAACCTTAGTTGATTGCAGTTTGCACTGAGAATAAAACTGATAATAAAAATATTTGACCAGTGGCGGTTTGACCAGTGGATTGACCAGTGGATTGACCAGTGGATTGAACTTGAAAATCGGGCCCATTGTGTTCTCCTACTACCAGTCCATTGAGAACCATTGAAACAATTTCTTATTAGATTTGGATTAGAAATTACTGTGCTAGATTCAGCCAAATTGCACAAAATTGCAGATTCTGTATGAAGGAAAATTGTGTTTTCATGTCTAGATTCCACGGTTCCTTGGGCCTTGTCAGGTCAGGAGGTAGTTGTTGTCAAGGCATCCACCTAAACCTTAAAGCCTTGAAGAAAACCCTGAGTGTTCCTATTGCAGCCTTGTTACAATAAGTTTGACTGTGTGTGTGTGCGCATTTACCTGTTGTACATAATGCATGTGTGTTTCACATATGTTTGTTCATTTTTTGTGCCTCCAGTTTCTGTCTAGTTTGGAGGGCTGGACTAAGACGTGTAATGAGGGCGGCCTTCCCTCTGCAGTCCCAGAGCTGGAGGTGGCCATACACAACCACCAGTCTCTGTGTGACCAGGTCACCACTGCCTACAATGAGGTAACACACACACACACACACACACACTGAGCTCTATGTGCACTCATACACCACACATGTGGGGAAGCCCTGTGCTAATGCACTCCTTGTGTGGTCTATTGCATGTCAGATGTATCATGTTGCCAGATGCTGCAAACACCTCAATTGAATTTGCCAGGCCACAGTGAAATTCTAAACCTCTACTATCATGCTCTGCTTAATTGTTACTACTACTCCTGTATAAAGTATACTACTAGTACTGTGTGATTTTAGCAATGGGATTAAAATGGGGAATGCATTGACTGGTGAATAAAACTTCAGGGATCCGCAGGGTAATAATGCAGTTGAAGTCATTGCTTTGAATACTTTCAGTCATGGCCCCGTGCAGGAGGAGCGAGAGAATTTGAACATAGACAGAGTAGTGACTCTAGTGATTAGGACTGGGCAATTAATCGAAATGTAATTGTAATCGAACCTATTCAGAACCTACAATCTATCAAACTTTCCCTTTACAATCACTTCCCTTTAAAATCAACTCGGCCTAATGCACCCTTCATTCAAGAATGTTGTTTTAATTATGAGGGCAAAATAAATAAATTAAATTAAATTAAATTAAATTAAAAGGTTCAATTTACTGAGCTTTTGATTTTAGGCCAAATATCCCAGCCCTAGTGATTAGCACAGGCTACATGCCCATAGGATACAAAACTTAAAGGAAGCTTGTGGCATCATTCAGTTAGCACTAGTTTTCACTTCAGTGTTCAATCAATATTGTACTGTTGCATAGCTAAGGTTAAATACTAGACTGGATCTGTGTTTATCGCTAAGCTAATGCTAAATACTAGCCTGATGCTGTGTTTATTGCTAAGCTAATGTCAAATACTAGGCTGGAGCTGTGTTTATTGCATAGCTAATGTTAAATACTAAGCTAGAGCTGTGTTTATCAGTAAGCTCATGCTAAATACTAGTCTGGAGCTGTGTTTATCGCTTCTGTAAGAATGGCTAGATGAACTAGAGAAAGGTTAATCTGAATTGTGAAACTCAAGGGGAGGTAGAAAATGAGTATGTTTCCACAAAAAAATGTGTTCCGTTTATACACAAGGTATAAAAATATATATTTTTTTGTTTTTATTTGTTCCTAATATCCCACTTTAAAAACTCAATTTGAAAAGTGGGTTCTGAGGACAAATTTCTTTCTTTATAATGGTTTGTGAAAAAGGGCCATTTGTCATTTTTTCCTCCTCTACTCCAGGTCAGCCAGAAGGGAAAGACTTTGCTGGATGTGCTACAGCGGCCGCAGCCAGCCCCTGATTCAGGCTCGCTGACGTCGGGGGCGGACTACACACAGGCAGTGAGGGCGGTTCTAGAGGTGGTCCATGAGGTTCTCCACCAGAACCGCCGTTTGGAGGGGCAGCTGCAGCACCGCAAGCTCCGTCTGCACCAGCGGCTACAGCTGTGTGTATTTCAGCAGGATGTACAGCAGGTAAATCTCTCTCTCTCTCTTTCTCTCTCTCTCCCTCTCTCTTTCACACACTCACTTACACACACACACACACATACAGACACACACACACACACACACACACACACACACACACAAACCTAAAAACAAATTGTCAAGCAGCCAAAATACCCATATTGTTTGTATCTGAGTCAAAGTTATAAATATCAAGGCATTAGGTGTTTCTGGAGAGCAGAACATTTTTCTCACTTTCTTCATAAGAAACAGCCTTATATGTCCCTGTAGAGTGGACTAGTGGGCCGGTCATCCTGGCAAGCAAACCGTAACAATGTATCTGGCTTCCTGTGGCCCTTAACGCTGTCCTGAAGTGTTGTTATTGTGGTTGCCACTGAACAGAGCTGGCACTCTGGGAGTGTGTGCTTGTGTGTTTGTGTGTGTGTCTGTGTGTCTAAATCTGTTGGTACATGGAACAGCAAATTTGTGTTTGTGAGTATGTGTGTGTGTGTGTGTGTTTACTCGTATAGTGGGCCACGTACGGCCTGTCCCGAGTTGCCGCCAAGCACTAATGTTTCCTGAGGTGTCTCCCCGCCTCCAGAGTGGCAGAGTCGGCGCACAGCGCAGTGCCACTGCTGGGAGCTCAGACGGCTCCAGATGCCCACCTGTGTCAGGCTGCCATCTCCTCCCGTCTTCACAGACGGTTTCCCCTCCTCATTAGCTCCTGGGGGACTGGGCCTCTTTGCTACACTACGGGAAACAGGCCACAAGACGTGCCCGCCGCCACC
>JAGFZM010001314.1:6722-25758 GCA_017657215.1 Limnothrissa miodon
TGTGTGTGTGTGTGTGTGTGTGTGTGTGTGTGTGTGTGTGTGTGTGTTTGTACAAAGATGTGAAGACCTACAAGCCAGTAATTTAGAAGTGGCAGAGCTGTAACTCTGGTGGGCTACCTAGTGGATAGGCTAGCTTGGATGTTTTCTCACTCTGCTATCTCCCCTTCACCCACCCCCACCTTGTACTTCCCTCCACCCATCCCTATACCCTGTACCCCACCCCTCTACCCTCCACCAACCTTACACCTGCCCCCCACCCCGTCAACCCCCTGGCCTTCCGAAGGAATGAGGACGATGACGGTGACGAGTCTTCTGCGGCCCACGGCTCGCGGCAGCCTCACGATAACCTGTACCGTGTGCACATGCCCAGCCTGTACAGCTGCGGCAGCAGCACGTACGGTAGCGAGGCTAGCCTCCCGGCCGCGGCTCACACCGTCAGCAACGCGCCCGTAACCGAGTACATGTGAGTGTAGCGCTACGCTAACGCTATATGACTATACACACACACATGCCATGTATCCACACACTAAGCTGCATGAATGGAGAGGAAATAGTGGAGTTATGCTAACGCACCCAATGCCCCCCATAAGCCAAGACACCAACAGTATGCTAGTCATTGATGCCATACATTGTAGATTAGCTTATGCTACTTAGCAGTGCTGCATGATTGAAGACATAGGCTACTGTACCTTTTGCAAGAAAGTAAAACTGACCCTTAATAACATGAGATAAGCTAACATTGGTGCTAAAGCCATTTACCATGCATGGAGTATCACATACTGTAATAGCACACAGATAAGAGTCAACAGTAAATATACCTGTTCACACATGGCATTAGCATGCGCTAACAGCTTCAACTGCATGGAAACTTCCATTGTTACTTACTTACGCTTTTAAAGTTATGCTATTTTAAAAACAATGACCTTACAAATGTTATTATGAAGTTATTAGTAATAATCTTTCATAAACAATCTCAGATTCTTTACAGAATTGGCCACTGTCTGGATTTTTTGTCAAATCTATCACTGCCTCTTCCTATTGATTAAATAATAACTTTTATAGACAATTTCTCACTTAAAATGTTTTATATAAATATAGTAAATATAATTTACTATATATATATATATATATAGTATAGTATAAATCCAGACATTTCCTAATGAGCAAAAACTGTTAGCTGTTTAACTATAACCCTGCTGCATATTGGGTATGAACTTGTCTAGTTAAAAGAGAAATCTGATGTTAATCAATCAATCAGATCTGTATTTTGACAACGCTAAGTGCTCTCTGCCGAAAACAGAAAAAAAATCTCTGATACAAAATAGACCAAATACCCAATCTAGAAGCTAACATGAACTGAATGGGCTTCTGTGACTTATTTAGTTAATATTAGCTGTTCTGTGACCCATTTAGTAGCTGTGGATTGACTTAACCTCACCAAAAGAAAATCATGCCATACAGTAGTCTATCCATGACCCATTTAACCAACGAAAAAGCCATCTTCATATTAACCCACAGTAGCACAAACTGATCTAAATAAACACACCTTTTTTACAGACACACTTAACAGAGATAAGGAAATGCATTAGACCATCTCACCATCCATAATCTCCATTGCATGATCAAAGCTGTCAATCATTTCATAAAGGCCTAGATTGGCTAGATCCTTGTTTTTAACCCAGGTTGAGCTCCATGGGGAGTGAACCAGACAGGAAACTCCATACTGTCACAGTGTCACAGTATGGCGTTACTACCCTTTCTCAATACAGCTCAACTCAAAACAAGTTCCACTTAACTTAACCCTGCAACACATACAATAAACAAAAAAAAACTATATGTTTACATAATTATGTGTCAGAAACAGAAGTATATAGGCTAATTACACATACAGTATATAGGCTAATTATACATACAGTATATACAAAAATTAAACAAAAAATGTTCGATGATCGTAAGGTCAAACGTACATCGCAAATTGGCCAGTGTATATGTTACTCTATAGGAGTACAAAATTTGGACACCCATAAACACTGAAAGCAGTGGAAAATATGAAAAGTAGAAAATGTACTCCTGTTGAGTAACATTACACTGCCCGACATAATGCGGCAGTGTATATGTTACTCTATAGAAGTACATTTGACACTGTTTTTGGTGTGTCCAAATTCCGTAGTTCCTATAGGGTGAAATATCCATCGGCTTGTAGTCTAAAGCACTAAGGCTAGAGCTAAAGCACCAGGCACCATTCCCCATGTATGTGGGTCAGCAGCTGTTTTAGGGGGCTAGCACTCCCAGCCGTCCCACTTGGCTCGAGCGGCGAGTCGGCAGCCAGTGTAACCTCAGTCTCTCGTTTGTGACGCAGGAGCCAGAACGCTAACTTTCAGAACCCCCGCTGCGAGAACACTCCTCTGATTGGCAGGGAGTCCCCTCCGCCCTCTGTAAGTGCATACTTCGCTCACCTCCTCTTGTTGCGTGAACACACACATACATACACAATACAGTACACTACACTTCTCACCGGCAACCCTCCGTGAAGAATGCTCTAAACTGTTTTTAGTACATAAGACATGTGACCACACACACACACACACAGACCATACTTACCTACGTACATGCCAGTGAAGTACACACTAGAGACACTTTTCTAATGCTAAAAACATGCTAATGCTAATGACATGCTAATGACATGCTTTTAGTTTTATTGGGATTTGCACATGCACACTGGATACATTCTATGGTCTGTTCTATTCATGATTAGCTAATAGTTACTAAGTAATACCTTAGCATTTTTACACACTAAACACAAAATATGTACAACACAAAATATGTTCTGCTGCTGCATGCAGGACCCATTCAGAGATTTCTGACACACTTAGCTCAACTTTTGCCAACTCACATACCTGTACACTAGACTCGCCCCCCGGTCCTTGAAATTTCACACACTGAGCGAACACTTCACAGAGGGTTCCCACCCAACCCCCCCACACACACTCACTCACACCTAGGGTCATTTTGGCAGCCTGGACATCCATACACACATAGAATCTACCTAAGAGAGGGTTGATGGCGGACCACATGGCCTTTTGTCTGCTATTGCCATTTCTAAGGGAGTGGCTTATCCTTCACAACTCTCTAACCGTCAGCACTTCCTGGACAAGACCGGAGGTGGCTGAGGGTGTTTGCATGAAGATTGCATGTAGCCGTCCCACCCAACCAAAGGAACATTTTTTTTTTTTTCCTTTCTTTTTTGGGAGGGGCATTTCACCTCTTGCAGGGGGTGGGGTGGGGATTGGGCGTCTGTTTTGTTGCGCACGAAATCCCTTCTCCTTTATCTCATTTTCTCTTTTTGTTTCTATCGCTCAACTTCCGTCTTCACCCTGATCCCTCCAAGTACCCCACTCCAAAAAGCTGCAATGACAAACTCTTTACAAATATGTTTTTTTTTTTTGTTTTTTTTTTGGGGGGGGGGGGGGGGTGCATGCAGGGGGAATTCTTTAGACCTTAATTTTGCAATGTCCCACAAGGCTTGAAGGGATATGTGGGGACTTATATCCTCTGGCTGGTCTGATGATTTTATTGCTGTGCGCATGTATATGTATGGACTATACTTCTATAGTGCCTACAGTGCTGTATATAGTGGCTCAAAAGCAGACCATAAAACACACCATACAGTAGGTGGGTTTGCTCGGAACGGAATGCAAGTGACACCATTGTTGGCATCAGACTGTACTGGGGGCCTTGATTCCGTGGTTATGGTAGAATCTGTTTGTGTTTGTGCCTCTCTGCGGAATTCGGCTTCGTCTCCAAGACCGAACGATTCCACGGGATGATGTGCACTGCACCTCTTGTTCGTAGCTATGGCAACAAATTTGCAATTTCTTCCCTCCTCCTCCTCCTCCTCCTCCCTCTCCTCCTCCCAACGTCACCCCCTTCCCTTCCCCCTCCGGCATGTTTGTCTTAAGTGTTGTGAAGCCAGCTACCCCTTTGCCCACCCAACATGCCTCCCCCCACCCTCCCACCTTGGTACAGCCCATGGTGTGAAGCCACCCCCCCTCCATCCTTATTGATGTAGTCTAGTCCTGCAGTGTAACTGTGTGCTTATTTGCTTCCTAGAAGCGTCTTGCTTTACCTGCCTAACCCTCCATCTTTGCTTCCCACCCCTCATGAAGGCTGTCATGGCCTCTTGCACTCTCTATGTTTTGTTTTTTTGTTATTGTTTTTTTGCTTTTGTTAAATTGACCCCAGGAACTTTGTTTGAACCATGTTTGACCTCATGCTGTGCTGCGGCTGCAATCGCTTCCAGGTCATTTCGATGACCGACCCTCCCAACCCCACCCCTCTGGTTCATAATACGCCTCTTTGTATCCTGCTCCCTGCACCTCATCTTTCCTTGTTGGCCTCTTGCAAGGCCACCCTCAGCTTACCGTTCTTAACATCAGGCTGTCCAAATGACTCGTCGACTCTCTGTGTGCATTTGTAAGCGTGTGTGTGTGTGCGTGTGCGTTTGTATCTGTGTGTGTGGTGTTTGTTATGTGTTTGTTGTTGTCTGTGAGGTCTTTATGTCCTTTATTCCCTACCCCTTTGTAGCATTGGAAGTGCTTGTTCTTGCTTTTAAGCACACACGCACATTAACCTACACATGCATGCCTCTATACTGTACCTGGGACAGAACTCTTCAGAGCTAGGATTGGCAAATACAAGTATTCTAATGGCATATTCATTTGGTTGTTTGGAATTAAAAATAAATTACTTTATTTATGTGATTTTACCATAATATAATAAGCAAAACAACAAGCAAAAAGTACATCAAGGCCAAATATTACCTCTGTATCTGCAAAATGACAGATATGTAAAGAGCACCCTCTTGTGGTGACAAGACAGCATATCAATTGTAAGAATTATTCTAAGTCAGCTATGGTATAGAATATGCATTGAGTTTATACCCTCCTATTTCACTCTTTTTAGACATTTTGCTTTTGCCAGTATAGTACATGTCTCTCTTTCTCTCTGTTTCTCTTCCTCTCTCTTTTTCTTCTCTCTCTCTCTCTCTCTCTCTCTCTCAACCCTCTGTCCTATTTTACCCCCTCTCTCTTACTTGTTAACAATGGTACTCACCCTCTCCCTTTCTCTGTTCCTCTCATTCTTAACCATTTCCATCTTCTGCTTTACCTCCTTTCTGTGTGTCTTTTACCCTTTCTAACTTGTCCTCCTCTCTCTCTCTCTCTCTGTTACTTTTATCTACCTTGCTTCTACCTTGTCCTTTTCTGTCCCTTCATATCACGCATTTCTTATCTCCAACATGTCTTCTGTCTGTGTACATGTCTACATGTCTCTTCCACTGTCTGTCTGTCTACCTCTTCTTACCACATTTCCCACCCCAAACCCCCTACTTCTGTCTCTCTCTCTTTCTCCATTCTTTCTCTTTCTTTCTCCGCCCCCTCCACAGTACACCTCAAGCATGAGGGCGAAGTACCTGGCCAACAGCCGTCCGGACCAGCAGCAGCAGCAGCAGCAACCGACCCCCGGCCGCCGAGCGGACCAGCACCAGATCTCCCGAGCCGACCCGCACCTCCGCCCTGAGTCCCACAGTCGCTCAGCCCCCAACAGCCGCCCCAACTCCGCCATCCACCGGCCGCACTCCTCCATACACTAGCACGCCACTCTGAAGGGCCCCCACCTCAGCTCAGCAATGCATCCACTGCTCTGGCATCTACTGTCCACCCCTGGGAGCAAACGCCATCTGAACCCCGCACGGGACCACAACTCAACCCAGCAACCCATCCACTGCTCTGGCATCTACTGGTCATCCCTGGGAATAACTAACACCCCTGCCTGGCAAGGGACCTCAACGTAACCCAGTAACCATTCACTGCTCTGGCATCTATCGGTCACCCCTGGAAATAGTCCCCCTATCCACATCTTTTGGCGTCTTAGAGCATAATTGTTGACGGACGTCTGAAAGCAAAATCCATCACTCATAAGAGCTAATCCACAACTTGGTCATCAGGTGGTCATCTCCGTGGTGACGTTAGGAAGTGACTCTCTGAGATCGATTAGCCATCCGCAGAGGGCATCACAGGTCCTTTATCACCGCAAATCCGAACCGATCTCCGATTGATTAGTCCTCCTGAAAACAAACTAACGTTTGACCTCTGAGCTTCGGTCAACTCAAAGCAATTGCTGCCGTTTCATTGATAATCCTTAGAAAAACCAAAGTGTCCATTTCCTATCGGATATATTGGATATCCCAAAATGCCCAAAGTAATCCTGTACAATCTCTTAGTTATCTTAAGCCCCCTCATCCCTGCAGTTCATGTATTTACAAACTAAAAAGATTTTATCAGTCTTATTAACATGATTAACGTTAGCAATCAAACCCTCCTGACCATAAATGCATCAAAACCCTTTTTTCAGTTATCTTGGCTTTTCCACTAAAAGATGAATCATGCTGGTCATCTGTGTCCTTTGCACTCCCAACCAACTGATCACCACAGCTCCCGAACCCGTGGCTTGTTTTGTTTGTTTGTTTAGTACACCGCAGTTGTGTTTTTCTCGAAAAAAGCATTCTAGAGTTTTTTTTTTTTTTCTAAACTGGACCGTGTGTTTTGAAACACTCTCTCACACACACACACACACACACTCTTCTAATGCTGTAACGGTCTCAGCACAACAATAATGGCTCCCAGACAACAGTGGCCTGAATCAATACAAACTGAGATCAGATGTGATCATCCCAACTACCCCCCCCCCCCCCCCAAAAAAAACACACACACACACACACACACACTTAGACCTCAACCCGGACCTCTACAAAGCCCTCTAGCCATCTGACGGAAATCGAATTTCACCTCTGCAATCGATTAACCGTCCTGTTGAGCACCTGCTAATGACCCATGCCAGCAGCGGCAGCAGCAGCGGTTACAGCTGAGAGAGAACCCCAACACTGCCAGCCACACACAGCCACCTGGAGGAACAACAAGCAACGACCAAGTACAAGCCAGTCCATCGAAAACACTCTCTCAAGGACCTACAGGAATAACGCATACAAACGTACATATATATGCACAACATACATACAAATATATATATATATATATATATATACACACTACCTCCGCCTTCTACAGCCAACACCACTATGGCCCACTCACCCAACCAGGATGTTATAAACATGGTCACACACACACACCCACCCACACACACACACACACTCCCCCTCAGCTACAGCCATAGACAGTCTGAGCCATTTACTCTTTGCATATGTGCTGCTGTGTTTGTGTGTGTGTGTGTGTGTTTGAGTGAGAGAGAGAGAGGGGTCAAATTGTGACTGTAGGTGTACTAGTTAGACGGACTAGCACAGACCACCTACTGTAGTTGCAGTATATATAGGCCTAGCAGGATAACACATTTAGTTAGTGTGTGTGTCAGAGATTTTTGGAGGAATGAAGGAGGTGATGTCTACTTGATTGTCTGATCAGTGTGTGTGTTTGTGTGTGTGTGTGTGTGTGTGTGTGTTTTAACCCATAGGGAACAATATACCACAGCACATTAATCTCAACACGCTCATGTAAATACTAAGTGTTTTTATAGGTGCATAACGGAGAATGGACTCCACTTGTTTTGGTGCACTGCCTCTTGTTCCCTCTCTCTCTCTTTCCCTCTCTTTCTCTCATTCCTTTCCTCTCTTTCTCCCTCCTCACTCTATCCTTTTCTGTCCTTTTCCACTTTTCCCCCCCTTCCCCTTTTGATTCTTCTCTCTTCCAAGTCTGTGTGTATGTATATAGACTACAGAAACCGTGTAAGGGGACATTCTTCTTTCATGTTTTAAGGGCACCAAAGCCTTGGCATATATGATTAGGGTTGTGTGCCAGTCTGTGGTGGTACCTTTTCTTAACACTTCTCTTTGAAAAGAAAAAAAAATGAAAACAAAGACGGCAAAATATCTGTATCTACTTTGTCTGTGCAGTAACTGCATTGTGCACAGAGGCCATGTTGTACTATGCTGATTTGCAATGGATATTGCTCTTTGCTGATTTTTTGTTTTGTTTTGATTTGTTTTTTTGTTATTTGGTTTGTTTGTGTGTTCTGAGCACATACACACGTGAGCTGAAACAAACAAACACAGACACACACACACACACACACACACACACGAACGCACACACACACACACACACACACATGTATAAAACCTTTCCCTCAAAGTATATCAGCTCCATCAATTGAGGGGAGACAAGTAAGGACACAGCGAAGAGGAAATGGACAAACCGTCATCAAGACCACTGTACCAGGGAGTTCGATTGACCAGTGTTAATGTACATCGCATCGCCTCCCAAACTGGAAATTCTGAACGAGAGGCAAAGAAGATGCAGAGAACGTGAGTCAAGACATCCCAATTATCCTCTTCCCAAAGCCTTACTCTCTCCAAGGAACGCCGTTTCCACCCCCCCCCCCCCCCCCCGCCACCAGTTTTCTAGGACTAACTGAACATAAAAGACTATCAGAAGATTAAGATTGAGAAGGAAATTTGCAAGATCTCGCAACTGGAACATTTCTCTCTTTTGCCTCACTCAAAACTCAAAAGCACAAACTCTCTGACCTGCCTATGGAAGTGTGAAAAGGCAACAGGATGAAGGTGCGAGTTAACGTGTTGGTTGTTTTGGGGTTGTGGCGGGCAGGTGAAGGAGGCCAGGTGCTGGACTGTGTAAGATTTATAAACTAAACATAACAAAAAAAAAGGAAAGTAAAAAGAAGGGATTGAATATACATCTTTTTCTGTTGCTAGTTTGGTGTCGCTCGCTCACTCGCTATCACACAGTTTAAACAAGAAGTGGTCACCACACTTGGGTAATGCACACTAATAGAAAGGGTCTTCACATAAATACACACACACACACACACTCATAACACATGCATACAGGTTCACACATGCGTAGATGCATGCACTGTATTGTACATTTAATGACACACACACACACACAACTAGATACAGTATATGCATTCATACACATAAACACAAGAGTTTCAGTTCTGGTAAAGTGATAAGACCTTTCCATTGTCTTACCATGCAAAACACCACACACACACACCGCGCCTGGAGTTCTTAACTATCCCATTAAAGAGAAAAAGATAACAGAAAAATAACAACAAAAAACATGCACTTGTAACTTGTGGTTCTATCATTTCACTGTAATGCTCTAGTGATGATCTGTCAAAAATAGAATCTGCTGTATTAAATTTCAAGGGTGCTTATGGCATTTCTGTTTTCTTATAAAGAAGAAAAGAGTGAGCATTGTAATGATTTTAATGTCATTCGTCCGTTACCAAGTGTAAGACCACTAACAGTAAGAGTCTGACAATCTTTGCTTCGTAATACTACCGTATGTACAACGTATTAACAGGTGTTGCACGATGGTGATCATAAAATAATTATACATGGTTTTAAATAAAAAAAATGAATTGCCTTTTCGTAATGTTTTCTACACGGTTACATTTTTCGTAATACTTTACACATTTTTATGTTTATTTTTCGCTCTTTCTCTCTCTCTTCTTTGTCTCTAGATTTTTTAATTGTATAGAATCGTGGCGCCTGCGCTAACGTCGATCTTAATTGTCAATAAGAACTATCACCCATCTGCTGTTTTGATAACAGTTCTGTAGATTTTTTATGACTTATTTTTTGGTTTAATGTTTGTTTTTCATCGATTTGTGATTACTAAACTATTGTACATGTCAAAAAAATGAAGTAATGACCTAACTGAGCCTGAATTCAATGTTTTAAAAATGGAATTAAAGTTTTAACTGACAAAGACTTTGGTGTGTCATTTTAATGGGCCACACAACTGAAAAAGGCTAATTAACCCTTGTAGTGTTAAACTAAAGTCTTCATATTTACAGAAACAGTGTTGTTTTGAAGACACACGAGAAAAAGGATTTAGCCAAAAAGGGTGGATGGTAGGCTACACAAATAGCTACAAATGTCTCAAATGTATTTAATTTAGCTGTGAAGCCAATGTTTCCTTGTGACTGGTTATACCGTACTCAATGTTTTAACTAATTGTAAATGCCTTCAAAAGGATTATGTTCATTGTTTCCCTCAGTACACAACCAGTCATATCAGTGACTAAACCAACACTTAATAGAGATTGACTTGGACAGGAAGAAAATATTGTTACTAATGTAATAATATTAGTAATGTAACTGAAATAATATTAATAAACTTATTTGGAATGTGCAAATATGGTCATAAAAGTGTTTAAATGTCTATTAAATGGGGACACTTCGCAGGACACTTCAAGCTGTTTTGCAAAGATGCTAGTGGAAACCCCAGAGCGACCATTTAATGTTTGGTAGGCCTGTGAATTAGCCTGATTTACAATATATAATATAATATAATCAACATCACCTTTACAAAAATGAAGAAAATATTCTAACCCAAGTTGTTCTGCACTAAGGCCTTCATACTATAAATAACATCATTAAGTCGGCAGGCCTATTTGTAATTGTTTTTACACACATTGCGGGCGACCAAACATTTCCCTCTTGTGGCTGACGGTGTAATTACATGTAAACATGTTCAATACTAAAATTAGGAATAAGTAGGGTGTTAACTGTTAAAAACTGTTAAAAAGTTTTTTGTTGTTGTTGATTTACATTACGTTACATAAAAGTGTAAACTAAAAACGAAAATGCCTGAAAAATCAGAGTGAAATATACCCAAATTCCCTCAACAATGGTCTATATTTTAACTGGGACCACAGTTTAGTCAAATTCCATTGACATTATACTTTGTTATCAGTGTCTATAAATTGCTGAAAGGAGACCATTTTAGTAACGAACATCTTCCTGAATGCGTGCAAAAATAAGGCATGTTGCCTGTAAGTGAAAGATGCTCAAAAGGTAGCCAAATGATTACCGGTATATACAAGCGCATCGAAGTGCGCTCTGATACGGTATTGTGCCTCTAAAATATCAACTGTTTTTTTTTGTTGTTGTTTTTTTTTGTAGATATTCCGAGTCAGAATATAAATAAACCGCCAGAGCCGTGGGTTACCCGCAGATGGAGTTTGAGCACGCAGGACAGATGGTGTCTAGTGAAATGAGCAGTGTTACCACGCCAGGTAAAAACAAAAAGAAGTTATTCATGCCTAATTTAAACACCCAGTAGACTAACGGTCATTCTTGAAAACAGACGGGGACTTTCCGGCACCTTTCAAGTTCATTTCGACAACTGGATGGCGGATTTATTTTTGTAAATTAAATGTCGCCCGGGCCTTTATGAAAATCATTTTATATGCTACGGAGACGCCTGTTAACCCAAACAGTCACAGGCAGATTAAATTAGGCACAGATCATCAAATTTTGTAGTCATCTCTCTCTCAAAACCTTTTAATTTGGCGCGACATTACAATTTTAAATCTAGTTGAAACATATCTCAGTTGAATTACTTGATGGACATGTCAAAAAAAAATCCTTAAACTCGCACACGAAGGCTGAACTCGGTCCTTCTGTGTCATTCATTCTTCCACTCGTTCTTTCCCCATTTCATAAGAGTCCCTTGATTCGCATACCCATGCCTGTGCAGCCGCGTCTGGACGGTGATTTTTGGACCGTCCGTTAAGCCTCTGAGCTACAATTACACACGAGGAGGATTACCAGTGAAACATCTGTGATCCACATTTTCTAATTTAATTGGTTTGTTTTTTCATTAAAACGAGGCAGCCGTGAAAAAAATTGCGCTTTTACGCGTTTGTCTGGCATAGGGATGGGCAACCAGTTGAACTTCGCTCGCGCGGGGATTTGCGCGCTGGAAAACACACAGTCGCAGCAATGGGCAGATGGGAGAAGGCTATGGATGTAGCGGGCAATCAGCAAACGGCACGCTTTGTTGGAATTGTATACCGCTTTCTGCCATATGGATAAAAGAACAGGGGATCTCTACTTTGGCGTCATTTCATCTTTCAACGCTGTCAATCGAAGCAGGTGCTCTTGGGGTATGATTTCCTTTCCTGTAACACTGTGATTGTGTATAGTAAATCATTTGACTGTAGTTGAGTTTGGTTATATGATTACACACTCGATTTAGACTATTTGTGGACTGACATAGGGGTTCTACATAAAACATACATTTTAAATATCCAAAGGCCTCTGTGAGTGATGTAGAGGGTATGGGTTTATGTTATGGTATATGGGTAAAGTATTTAGGTGTGTGTTTAAATGAATGTTTAATTAGGGCACAGATAAATCTCACGACAATAAAAATCTAAAATCTATGTTCTACCTTACTAATCTACTGAGTATGAAGACTTAAACTTGTTAGTGTGCTTGTGCGAGGTAATACATTTTTCTGTTCCATAATTTTGCTTTGTCAGCCCAAAGGGCACGAGGCAAAATGAATATTACTTCATCGGAGCACCTATTGAGTCAACAATCCCTGAAGGGGAGCTAAACATAACCCCGCATTAGGCTTAAACAGACACGAACTTTTTAGTCTCGAAGATGACTCATGCTGGGAGGTAGTCGTTTTGGTTAATTCATGTAACGTCAAGCGTTTGTGGCTCGCACTCTACCGTGGCGGAACGAAGCGCTCGTTTTTCCTGAGTGCAGGACGCTTTGCCTTATATTCCAGATTTAATTGGGAAAGGGGCTCGCCAGAGAACCCATAAATAAGTGAGAGGACGCGAAAAGCATTTCGCTGTCGTTTGGGGATGCCGCGGCATCAGTAAAGCCACGGACAAAAAGAAAGAAAAAAAACCCTGACAAGCTCTTTTTCTCTCCCTCTCTCTCTCCCTCTCCCTAAACATCTCAGGTGATCTATTGGACTTGTTGGACTGACTGTAAAGGAGAGAATATAGTGTGGGGAAAGGAAAAAACAAACAAACAAAAAAGCAGGAAAAAAGTAACAGACATGGGCTTTAGAGAATGAATAATTGAAGTCACCACCTGGCTCCAGAAACCTGTCCCACTTGCTCAAAGCAAGCGATGTGACGCTCCTTTGTGAATTCCTGCGATTGTGCTTTATGTGAAACGATGGGATCTGTCGACTTCAATCCAAGCCCGTCATGAAGGCGGCTCCAGTCGGCAGCATGAATCTGACTCAGGACCAGCTACTGGCGGTTCTGGGCCACCTGAACATCATGCAACACCCGCTCAACATCACCAGCTACCACAGTGACACGACAGGGGCGGGCCGCGGGCACCCAGCGTTCAATCAGACAGACTACCTCAGCTTCCTCTTCCCGGATGTCGGCGGGGCCGATTCCCTCGAGTGGCAGCTGTTGCTGACCATCCACGAACCCAGCACCATCGCGCTGACTGTCCTCTACTCGCTGTCCTTCCTAGTGGGAATGGCCGGGAACGTCCTTTCCATCCGCGTGCTTTGCGGCCGTCGCGGCTCAGAGCGCCTGTCCAGCGTCAGCTCCACGCGCGTGCTCCTGATCAACCTGGCCGTCTGCGACCTTGCGGTGGTGTGCGTGTGCATGCCCGTCACCTTGGGCAGCCAGATCTACGTGCCGTGGGTGTGGGGCGGTTTCCTGTGCCGCGCCGTGCCCTTCACACAGGCCGTTTCGGTGGCTGCGTCTGTGCTCAGCCTGACGGTGATCAGCGTCAACCGCTACCTGAGCGTGCGCTGCCCACTGCGAGCGCGCTCGCTCTTCACCCGACGTCGCATCCTGGCAGCGGTTGCGGCCGTGTGGCTGCTGTCGGCGTCCATCTGCGCACCGCTGGCCGTCATGATGCGGCTAGACGAGCTGCACCTGCACGGGTTGCCCTCGGCGTTGCCCGTATGCAGCGAAGCATGGCCACATGCAAGGCTGCGGCAGGCCTACAACGTGCTGCTGTTCGCCGCGCTCTACTGCCTGCCCGTCTCCTTCAACCTGGCCGTGGGCTTCCTCACGGGACGACGTCTCTGCGGCTACGACAACGACCCCCTGGTTCCCGTCCCCTCCTCCTCCTCCTCTGCGTCCGTCTCGGGCTTCGGACGCTTCTGTTTTTCGGAGCTGGACCCGCGTTCCCGAGCCCTCCACGCCGCTCGACTCCGGGGCCGGAGACGGATCGCCCGACTGGTCCTAGCGCTGGTGCTACTCTTTGCCGCGTCCTGGCTGCCGTTCTACGTGGCTGACCTCTGGCTGGACTGCGGCAGCAGCGGTGGGGGCGCTAGCAGCCCCTACCAGCCGCCCGGCTGGCTCCTCCAGGCCCGACCCTTCGCACAGTGGCTGGGGCTCACCAACTCCAGCCTCAACCCCATCTGCTACTGCCTGGTGGGAGACCTCCACCGCTCCGCCCGGCAGCTGAGGGCACACTACCAGCAGCGCATCCTCACGCTCTTCGGCGGAGGAGGAGGGGGAAGAGGAGGAGGAACGAGCGTAATCGCAGGCGAGGCGGCAGGAGAGACCACCGGCGTGGTGGCCGTCTTCAGCACGGACCCAGCTGACGGGGGACCGTCGCCCGCCTCGGCTCTCGCCCTCGCCTCCCTGCCCAAGATCTTCAGCTTCGGCCGAGGAGAGGAGGAGGCGCCGGGGGAGGAGGAGGAGAAAGAAAGGTCAGAGGCGAAGGAGGACAAAAGGGAGAAAACGGCAGACGGATGTGGCCCGGGCCAGGATGGAGGGGAGAGGTACGGACAGGAGAGGTCGGAGTGTATCATCCTCTCTAGCGCATGCTGAAATTCTCTCTTTCCTTCTCTCTCTCTCTCTCTCTCTCGTTCTTTCTCTCCCTCTCTGTCATATGTGATGACAATGCAGTGTGGCTCCTGAGGTTTACCTGAGGATAGAGAGAGAGTAGGAAAGAAAAGAAAGAAAGGAAACAAGAAAACAAAAGAAAAGAGTAAAAGCATCACCACCTGCAGAGCCATCTTGTCTTCCTCCAAGTTCGCTGCTGTCTGGTTTCATGACAGTTTCGCTGGGCACAATAACATGCTCTGAAAGTGCCCCTCGCTTCTTTCAGGAACAACCGGCCCGTGTTAGAATGGAACTACAACTAAGGCGTGAAATGTCAAAGGATGTTTGTGTCAAATAAAACAATCAAAAAAGCTTTTTGGGGAGGACTATCTTGTTTTTACTTTCTGGCCAAATGACTTTGATGGTGAGTTACCATTTTATCATTGCCATAGCATTGTCTTAAGAGATTATCACTGACTGGAACTCGAACAACTTTGGGATAGTTTGGTCGGGAGACTAGCCCAAAGAACCTAAATTCATCATAAAAGCCTGCTGACAGTGCCGAACCAGTTATAGCACCAGTTCCACTGGGAACCAAGGTGCTTGTTCTTGGTTCTTGCACCATTTCCTTTGGGAACCGAAGTGCTTGCCTGTGAACGGCCCTTATTCATGCTATTGATGCTAGCCTATGATGCATCATCGACAGAGGTTGCTGCTTCACCACAGAAAAATGTGTTTTTACGGCAGGACAAATAACAGTGTCACAAAAACAACACGGTTTGCTTGCAAAAAGAAGAAAAAGAAAAAATCTACCTAGTGCCCCACCGGAACCTAATTTTTGGTTTCCGAATGCTCTGATTTTTGGTGTGAACACTTTGGCCGGATCAATGTTAGATGCAGGAACGGTTCTCTGTGTGTTCTGAAAAGTCCTGAAGGAGAACGTTACTTCTTCTAAGGAACCCTGGAGCCACCAGAGACTTCATCGCTTAGGGGAGCCCAGGAGTATGGGATAACTTTTCACTATCTGGGATAAAGAGAGGGTTAGATCTCATGTAGTTTACTGTTTACATGATTTACATGATGTGATATGCTTCTATGCTGCTGCTGCTGTGCTGCTCTGTATGAGTGTGTGTGTGTGTGTGTGTCTGTGTGTGTGTTGTGTTACAGTAATGGCTTGTAGAACCTGATAATGTAATAAATTCCCAATAATGTAATAACCCTGATAATGTAATAAAAAATTCCTCATAAGTCCCCAAAATATGTAATAAAACCTGATAATGTAATAATTTCCCAATAATGTAATACCATGCATTTCCCAATAATGTAAAAATCGCCATACTGATAATGTAATAAAGTGTTACATTAATGGGGAGTTATTACATTATCGGGTTAGCCTCAATTTTGCAGAACCCGATAATGTAATAATTTTCCAATATTGTAATAACTTTGGTCAGTGCTGTAGCATTACGCCACCAATTTCAGGGGTCCAAATGTTGAAGCTGGTCTGGCATCAGGTTCTCTCTACCTTTACCCTGCTGCTTTACTATTTGCAGATATTATTTATTTTTACATGACTGTGAATGCAGAGTTTCTAACAGTCATTTACATTGACCAACTGGACTTGGAACTGACCTATGTGTTGATTTGTGCAGCAATGTCCCTTAATAATTACACAATATACTGTATGTTCAATGCATTTGCTCTATTTTTCCTTGGCTTGGCGGATGAATGAGGCACTTTGAGTGGGTCCTCTGTTGGCCTATTGTCCTTTCAATAGGTGGCTACTGGCTGAAGACTTTAGACTATTAAAAATACTTTTTCAGGTCCTTTCCATTTTTTCATCTTCCATTACTCATGTCATGCAGTAGTGATATTTAAGGCCCACACCAACATCATCATGACATTCAACCCAACCCGCTGAAACGGAGACAGGGGAAAAAAGAAACCAATAGTCCACTGCCATCACCTAGTGATGTTAAAGGAACAGTAAAAAATAAATGTAAATTAATCATGAAAAGGCCCTGATGTACAAACCGGATTCCAAAAAAGTTGGGTCACTAAACAAATTGTGAATAAAAACTGAGTGCAATGATGTGGAGATGGCAAATGTCATATATGTCAATATTTTATTTGTAATAGAACGTAGATGACAGATCAAAAGTTTAATCTGAGAAAATGTATAATTTTAAAGGAAAAATGTTGATTCAAAATATCACAGTGTCACAAATCCCCAAAAAGTTGGGACAAGTAGCAATAAGAGGCTGGAAAAAGCTGGAAGCTGGAAGACCAATTAACACTATGTTTGATTGTTATCCTGTTTTTGTAAGTCGCTTTGGATAAAAGTGTCTGCTAAATGCACAAATAAACACTAATTAGGTCAATTGGCAACATGACTGGGTATAAAAAGAGCTTCTCAGAGTGGCAAGATGGGTAGAGGATCACCAATTCCCACATTGTTGCGCAGAAAGATAGTGGAGCAATATCAGAAAGGTGTTACCCAGTGAAAAATTGCAAAGACTTTGCAGTTATCATCATCAACTGGGCATAACATCATCCGAAGATTCAGAGAATCTGGAACAATCTCTGTGCGTAAGGGTCAAGGCCGTAAAACCATACTGGATGCCCGTGATCTCCGGGCCCTTAAACGACACTGCACCACAAACAGGAATGCTACTGTAAAGGAAATCACAGAATGGGCTCAGGAATACTTGTAGAAACCATTGTCAGTGAACACAATCCACCGTACCATCCGCCATTACCAGCTGAAACTCTACAGTGCAAAGAAGAAGCCATTTCTAAGCAAGATCCACAAGCTCAGGCATTTTCACTGGGCCAGGGATCATTTAAAATGGAGTGTGGCAAAATGGAAGACTGTTCTGTTGTCAGACGAGTCACGATTCAAAGTTCTTTTTGGAATTCTGGGGCGCCATGTCATCCAGACCAAAGAGGACAAGGACAACCCAAGTTATTATCAACGCTCAGTTCAGAAGCCTGAACTCTGATGGTATGGGGTTGAATGAGTGTGTGTGACATGGGCAGCTTGCATGTCTGGAAAGGCACCCTCAATGCAGAAAAAATATATTCAGGTTCTAGAACAACATATGCTCCCATCCAGACGTCATCTCTTTCAGGGAAGACCCTGCATTTTTCAACAAGATGCCAGACCACGTTCTGCATCAATCACATCATCATGGCTGTGTAGGAGAAGGATCAGGGTACTGAAGTGGCCAGTCTGCAGTCCAGATCTTTCACCTCTAGAGAACATTTGGTGCATCATAAAGAGGAAGGTGCGACAAAGAAGGCCCAAGACGATTGAACAGTTAGAGGCCTGTCTTAGACAAGAATGGGAGAGCATTCCTATTTCTAAACTTGAGAAACTGGTCGCCTCGGTCCCCAGACGTCTGTTGAGTGTTGTAAGAAGAAGGGGAGATGCCACAGTGGTGAAAATGGCCTTGTCCCAACTTTTTTGGGATTTGTTGAGACCATGAAATTTTGAATCAACATATTTTTCCCTTAAAATGTTTTTCTCAGTTGAAACTTTTGTTCCGTGATATGTTCTATTCTGAATAAAATATTAGAAGTTGGCACCTCCACATCATTGCATTCAGTTTTTATTCACGATTTGTATAGTGTCCCAACTTTTTTGGAATCCGGTTTGTATTAGATATTAATAAGGAATCATGATTTCAAATACTTTAATCGCTGACAACAGTAATCCAGCCTGAATATTTCCATTACAAAAGTGAAGTTGCAGTCCTCAACTTATGTTGATGTTGACATCATGTGTGTATTGTGCTTTGGCCTGGTTCTCCACCTTTCTGATTTTGGCAACCTAGCTGGGCACCTTTTGTCTAAGAGGAGGGGAATAGGATACTATGCTCTGCAGTATTTTGAACGTGATTGCGGTACCAGTTTTGGCCACAAATGTACTGTTCCTTTAAATAAGCTCTGAGTACACTGTTTGAGCACTGAAAATCTTCTAATATCTGCAAGTGATGATGAAGAGACCTAATACAATTGGGACAAAATTATGAGCAAAATAATAGTGGTCACATACAGAGCATCACCACTTGGTACAAATTAACTGGTTTCCTAACATTTCAGTTCTGACCAAATTTATTACAATGTTGGGAAATGATTACATTATCAGGTTCTGCAAAATTGAGGCTAACCTGATAATGTAATAACTCCCCATCAATGTAACACTTTATTACATTACCAGTTTGGCAATTTTTACATTATTGGAAAATGCACGGTATTACATTATTGGGAAATTATTACATTATCAGGTTTTATTACATGTTTTAGGGACTTATGAGGACATTTTTATTACATTATCAGGATTATTACATTATTGGGAATTTATTACATTATCAGGTTCTACA
>JAGFZM010001314.1:30758-47091 GCA_017657215.1 Limnothrissa miodon
CCATCCACATTTATACGTACACATATGGAACACATCACAGAGACACACGCATTAGCACACACACTGAGTGTGAAATGTGAACAAAACAAGCCATTCACCTCCACAAAACACTCATGCATATTAAGACACAACTCTCACTGACACTCTAATACACACACACATTAGCACACACGCTGAGAGTGAAATGAGAACAAAACAAACATACACACACTTAATCAGTTTGGCTGCCTCTGGCGCCTTAGAATAACATGTTCAAAAAGTGATAGTCAAAGAATGAGCGAGCAGCTTCCACACACACATACACATACACACACACACACACACACCCCAGAATAGAATGCACCTCAGGCACCATTTCCATCCCCTCTAGCCATTCACCTCCAAAAAACACTCATGCATATTAAGACACAACTCTCACTGATACTCTAACACACACAAACACACACGCATACATGCACCATTAGCCTACATCCATTATACTTGCTGAACAACAAACACGACACCCACACTCATAGTGTTTCACAGAACATTGTGCATAATGCTCATAGACATCTCTACACAATTCCCTAACACACACACACACACACACACACACACACCCAACCCCCCGTCGATGTCTACTCTAGTTATAGCAGCAAGAGTAACAGGGGGCTTCATTAAATAAATAGACAGACAGAACCAGAGCTTTGCAGGATTTGCTCATAACTTCTAAACTCATAAACACACAAAACACAGTGTTAAATGGGAAAAAATGAAAGTGAAAAAAATGAAATCTGGAAATGAATGAATAGGAGACCTGCATGATCCCCTACAAATGCCAACAGTCTCTCTGGGTATTAAGAAAAATCAACACTAAAAATAGGCAAAGGTGAAGACTGTCTCTGCTGAGTCACCCAGCACACTATCTCCAGCCAAACAGAAAGCCAGGGGATTAACACTGACTTGATTGGTTATTATTGACCTCTGACATCAAAGGTCATGTGGGTATTTGACAGTTCCAACTGACCACTCAAATACCCACAGGTCTGATACATCAGTTTATTCAGACGACACAAATCCTCTATCTGGCTCAACGGCCCACTGGACCGAGCGATGGACCCAACGACGGACTTTTGAGCCCAAATACTTATAATGTACAAATGACATTCCCAAAATCCAAAAAAAATCTTGAAATGCATCTTCCACCAAATTATCCTTACTAGCCTTTTCAATAAAAGTGAAAATTAAAATACATTCATTCAGTGTAACGTCAACAACAACCACAACAAAAACGAGAGCATAAACCATGTGGTGACAATACTGGATACAAGGCGTCCAGGCAGGGATAAGACTCATTTCATATTCATGATGATTCAGTAGATAATCAATAATCATACATTATAATCATTCCTCACACAGTACAATAATTTCTACTGGTAGTATCTGTGGGGAGCACTCACGATTCCATTACATGCTTTCTTTGAACCCTCTCATTGCCTTTCAGCACAGAACAAACTGATCAGGATCCTGGTATCATTGGTACTTAAGGAGGAACTCTATCTGTACTCTAAAGCCCTTGAAATCACACCTTATCACACTACACGCTCATTTTGGGTGTTACGGCTCGTAATAAAGGTTATCAACAGTCAAACTGTTAAATTGTTGTTTCTTTATTCATTTTGTATTTTATTAATTCGGGTATATGGGGAGAATGTGTTTCTCTGGTCTGGTGGTATAGGCAGTATATTCTGTACTTGCTCCTCTTTGCACTTCTGATTAGATGCTAAACTGCATTTCGTTACTCTGTATTTATATGTTTAAGTTGAATCTAATCCAATCTAATCTAATCTAATCTAATCTAAGGACAGTTCCAGCTGCTAACAGGGTTAGCCTCGGGCTAGAGCCTAAGGGCAGAGACAATGCCCAGGTGACAGTTGGCCTTTCAAAGCATTTGGGGATGCTCCCATCAGAACAGGGAACAAATCGGTTTGGCGTGTTCAGTGACATTGGAAGCATTCGGAAGCCTGCGAACAGCGGAAGCCATTCGGGCAGTGTTTGCTCTCATTCAACACGAGAAGTCTGAGAAGAGTCAGCGGTCAGTCGCCGGATACACAGATTACTTAGATTAGTCTGTGGAAAGGGAAGAATAGTCATGAGAAACTGTCAGGTAATTTCTCTTACTTTTTCAAATCTTTATTCAATGCTCACACAACACAACTAGAGAAGCACTCAGAGACTGCAGACCTGCATTGTTCCAGGTCCCAATTTCAGACATTATCTGAAGATTTCATCGTACAACGATTTCATCGAAACAACGCCAGCGTAAAAAACATGAAATTGCAGCAGAACGTACAGGCAACTGTGTACAACTATGTAGATGGCAACAGTCAAAAAGTTATTTATTTATTTGCTGAACAGAAAAGACAAGTAGTAGCAGCAGTACAGTATGTGTCTGGGAGTCTGGGTGGTGTGTGGATCCTCTAAAATGCCAAGTACACACAGATCATAAGTCATAATTGTCAACAATGATTTAGAGACCACACACTTTCACCTCTGCTACCCATGGGACTCCAAACCAATCAACACCCAGTGCCGTGTTTTGTTTTGTTTGTTTTTTTTTCACCTTAGCCCTAACCTCAAGGACTATTAGCACACAATACCATGTGCTTAACTTCCCAAGGTTAGACAGGACTCTAATCCCAACCCGACCCCCTAATCAAATCTCCTAACATACCTATAATCTCTCTTTTCTTCTAGGTGACACTTTTCTCAGTGCTTTATTTTATCCATGGATGCTTGAAATGTTGTCCTAGTGGAGTACTAGTCCTAGTGTCCTAGTGGAGTACTCTTGTCCTATGGGTGGAGAATACATGGGCCTCAATGGCCAGCAGTGCTGGGAGTTTTCTTTGATTTACATTTACATTTATTTACATTTATGCATTTAGCAGACGCTTTTTATCCAAAGCGACTTACAAAACGAGGATAACAATCAAGCTACATAGCAGAAACCTTAAGGAGCATAGTGAAGTCATGTGTCATGAAGTCATGAAGTCATGTGTCATGTGTGTGCAACCCTTCATCTTCTCACGCAGACGACACAGGATAGCAGTATAGACACAGACACGTTGACACACACTCAAACGCGAACTCAAACATCACACACCGACACATGTGCAAACACACACACACACACACACACACACACACACACACATACACACGCTCAAACATGATCACACACCGTCACATGCACACACACAATACATATGGTGCGAGAAAGAATCATAGCTGCCAACTTCAAGCATGTCTATGAATAGATAGTGATAAATTCTGTGTTTGTGTGCGTGCGTATGTGTGTGTGTGTGTGTCTATGGAGGGTGTGGGGTCAGGGAATGTGTTGAGTGTTTGAACTGCATACAGTAATACAGTATTTTACTGGTGTATGTAATGCCAACAGTGTACTCAGTAAATATTCAGGATTTAAAATACATGAGTGTGCTCTCCATGGACACCTCCATGCAAATTGTGTGTGTGTGTGTATTCTGCATTTATTGTGCATATATTCTGTGTGTGTGTGTGTTTGTGTGTGTGTGTTTGTGTGTATGTGTGTGTGTGAGTGTGTGTGTGTGTGTGTGTGTGTGAGTGTGTGTGTATGAGTGTGTGAGTGTGTGTGTGAGTGTGTGTGTATGTGTGTGTGTGTGTGTGTATGTGTGTGTGTGTATGTGTGTGTGTGTGTGTGTGCAGAGAGATGGACAGGGGTTTTCAGTACCTGGTTTAGTCCTCAATCTGCCTTCCAGGCTCAGCGTCAAAGCCTCAGTGTTGCATAATAGCGCTGTTGGCACAAGCACACACACACACACACACACACACACACACACACATAGCACAGCACAGCGCAAAACACACAGTTAAAACAGCCTTTGAGTTCATTTCCACTATGAGCAGATACAGTAGTAGACCATTTAAAAACATGATCCGCACATTAGCCCGCCTTAGAAACCATCACGTTTAGTTATCCCTCCTTACCTCATAAATCCAAACAGATACTCGTGAGAAGGACCACACACACACACACACACACACACACACGTACACACCTTATACAACAGGACAGGAGGACAAGGCATTCTCATGGTATTGGCTACAAGCTGTCCTTTCTCCAGGGTAAAGCTAAGGTGTGTTTATGGATTCGTGAGCCAGAGAAGTATAACTAAACATGACATGATTTCAAAGGCCTGTGAGTGGGCAAGTGGTCTTAAATGGTCTGCAGTGTCTGTACCGGTAGCAGCACTGAAATGTGGTACATGTGAAATGTGGTAACTGTTACTGTACTATAAAAGATTCATTTACATAGTGGATGGGGGGGGGGGGAGTGATACCATTAAACCACACTAGACTACATGCAACTTACAGTTGTACACACACACACACACACACACACACACACACACACACACACAAAATCACACACAAACCAATACAAACTTTTCAAGACTGACACACCATCATGATCCAGGTGATTCAAAAAGTCAAAAAGGGCAGAGCAAAGGATCAGACAGGATCTCACAGTAATGGGATTTTTTTTCAGAGCTGAGAGACAGAGGGCAGTCAGAAAAAGAGAGAGACCTTTTATTTACCAATAAATAGATAAATCTATTAGAGCTGTCAAAGTAAATGCATTAATAGTGAATTGGGCTGATCTTAGTAAGAAATTACACAGATTTTCACCAGTGACTAGCAAGCAAGATAAAACTGGTAAATATTGTGTATTGAATTTGTGGTGAAATGCCAATAGTTTGTCAAATGAACGCAACAGTTATATAACCTGCATATGCGTTGCGGGTTCTTTACTTTTCTGGATGAAATGCGGAGTCCTAAGGTTGATGATTATGAATCTGCACAGTCTCTTACCCTGTAGACTGTTCGATAACCTAGTGATATATAGCCTACTGCCTTACTTAACTGAACTGAACTGTCAGGACTCAAACTTTGTTATTCCTATGAATCATATTTTGTATATGCCTAATAAATGTCTAAAACATCATTATTTTGGTAAGAACAGCCTAGAATCCTGAAGCCTGCATACTGTGTGCATATATTCTGTAATACTGTTTATCAGGACAAAACAATATTATAGTTGACATAGACCTGGCCAGCATAAATTCAGTATGTAAATACTAATCTATAAAGTCTATTGCTCAGAGCTAACATTTTGCCTGACTAGAATTTAAACAGATGCTTAAAGCATTTTTTTCATTAAAAAATTTACATTACAATCGAAACAATTTTTCGATTATAAATTAATCATTTGACAGCGCTAAAATATTTAAGCAAATACATGCATTTATACTTTACATTCATACAAAAATAACACCTCTCATTCACAACACCTTTTGGTGTTTTCAAACCACAGAATAGCCACTGGAGAAATCTTCTTGGAGCTTCCTAAGGTCATGAGCAGAAATTAGCCTCTCTTTTCAGCACCATTCCTCCGAGGGCTAGGGCTAGGGCATGTTCTCTGCGTGCTGCAGAATAAGGGTACTCAGATGCTATTCTTGTTCCAGCCAGAGATGGAGGAAGAGGGGGGAAATGGAGAGAGAGAGGAGAGTGCAGAGAGGGAGAAGACAGAAGAGAGAGATGGCATGAATAACAGAGACAAATGGAGGGAGAAGAAGAGGGAGAAGGAGGAGAGGCGGTATACGGAGGAAGAGAGAAAGTGACAGAGACCAGCAATGGCATCAGACAGCACACATTTGGTGAGATATAGGAATGGAGAGAAGAGAGAACTGTGTGTGTGTGTGTGTGTGTGTGTGTGTTTGTGTGTGTTTTTGAGGGGTAGGTTTGGGTTGAGGGGGCTGGAGGATAAAAGAAAGGATCAACTGAGATTTAAAAAGAATGAAAGAGATGGAGAGAAAGAGATTGAGATAAGAGAAAAGGGAGAGGGAGAGATAGATAGGGAGAAGCTGACAAGCAGAGGATGCGTCTGTGAAAAGGGGATGAGGCGGCATTTGTGTCTCCCCCCTCTATTTGCCAGTCATTCCCCCCTTCTCTCTCTCCCTTCTCTTTTGCTTTTCTCTCTTTCTCCCCCCTCTCTTTGTCTCTGTTTCTTTTTGGCCGTATCTCTTTCTTCCCATAGTCATCCATGATGGAGAGCAACTATTGTGACTCTCTGTCAGTAGCACATTCATTCTGTAATTCCTGATGATGTAGGGTGACGTAGGGCTGCTCGATTATGGAAAAAATCATAATTGCCCATGATTACAGAACCAAAACATCAAGAGATCATAGACGATTTGGGAAAACAGTGAGGATCAGGTCTGATCTGCACAAAAAGGACTGTTGTTGCCGTTGGCTGTAGTAGATAGTGTCCTAAACGCACTTCAATAAAAGTGGGGTTCGCTGTAGCAGATAGTATCCTACATGCACTTAAATAAGTGTGGGGTTGGCTATGGATAGTATCCTACACGCACTTCAATAACAGTGGGGTTGGTTGTAGTAGATAGTATCCTAAGCACACTTCAATAAGTGTGGGGTTGGGTTTAGTAGATAGTATCCTAAGCACACTTAGAGTGGGGTGCACACCTGAATTAAAGTCGATTTTTCTCCAGAGTAGAGACACTATCGCTACCATACCCTTGGGTGGGCAGGAGATTATAATTCCATGTCCAAAATGTAGACTGCTGTATATCCATTGCTCTGAAAATCTTTCAAATTTCTGTGAATTTCTAGGGTTCCATAGACCTTAATGTTATACAACCTGCCTTTTCTCTCTCTATCTACCATGGCTACGTCTTTGGTTTAAATGCATCGCTAATAAGACGCTTTGATGTCTAAACAGCAGCTACCTTTTTTCTAGCAGGTAATTAACCTTCAGTGCTTGAAGTAGTCTCTTTATTAGTTCCTAAATTCAGGCAATCAATTGGCTAGAGAAAATCAAAAGACTATTCAATCATGACAGATTTTGACCTTAGCTCTAAATAGTACATGTGTATTACAGTCCTGACCTGAGTCCTGGGGGGCATGTGTGTGTGTGTGTGTGTGTGTGTGTGTGTGTGTGTGTCCAACCTATTTACAGTAGCGTGTTTGTGTCAGTACTGTAACTTCTGTTTATCAGATTATGCAGTACTTTCTTTACGTACAGTATATACATGGGGTCCATGTGAGTATGTGCGTGTGTGTGTGTGTGTGTGTGTGTGTGTGCGCGTGTGTGTTCACTGCCTCAGAGTATATCAAATTCTATGGGACTAATGACTTATGGGGGATGTTGTGTGGGAAGAACTGAGATGATGTGATCACTAAGAGTAAGGTCCTCATACCCCACTAATGACTAGTCCATTTGGGCCATAAATTATAAAGATCCATAAGAATTGAGTAAGCCATCGATTGGCACCCCTTTCGTTCATCACCATTCGTTTTTATAAATAATGTAACTATACCGTACTAAATAACTGTTGTGCAGTATGTAATTTATGTTAAAAGTATGTTATCACTATATCATATGAAAGGAATTTGTCACATTGGGGACATTTGCAGACATGTTCAACTTTTGTCTTGACTGTGAACCAATTTAGCCATGACTTGAAAATGCACATAGACATAGATCTCATTAACTTCTTGAATTCCGAGTGGAGTGCATCCATCTGAAACCCAGCTCTGCAAATCCCCCTACGAAACCGAAAACACAAAAGAAAGTGAGCAATAAGCCTAAAATCAGAGGACTGAAATTGGATTGATTCTAGTCAGACTAATTTCATGCTGAGAGCACAGTCATCGCAATACTCCAGGGCAGGATTTGTATAATTTTGCCCATGAATGAAACAGCATCCCCTGAGCTGCATAGCCAGCATAATATCGACAAAAGACTGGCTAGATTCATTAAATCAACAAAAAAGAAATTATTTATTATAATTAATAATTCATTGTATCATCCTCTGTTTGAAGTATCTAAATGCCAGATGAACAGATACAAAAAACTCATCTGAATCTTAGTTTTAGTGTTTAAATTCAATGTTCGTTAAAATAAATAAAATAAATAAATGTAAACAAATGTGATTACACTAGGCTAGTGATTTGCATTGTATAGTACTGTATTAATAAAGCAAAGAATCAACAAAGACTGTAGTCATGGTCAAGGAATGTGAGTCTTCTTTTGACACACACACACACACACACACACACACACACACACACAGGTCGGAGGAGGTGCATTTATGAAATCTGGACTGAAGAGACAGAGTGGAGGGTTTTAGAGGGATAGACACACACACACACACACACACACACACACACACATACACACACACACACACAGGTCGGATGGGGTGCGTTTATGAAATCCGGACTAAAGAGGCCGTGCGGAGGGGTTTTTGGGGGACAGAGGGCCGGGGAGCACAAATAGGATGACCTGCTGAGGGCAGCCAGATAACACCGGTCAGACAGGTCACATGCCCCAGAGAGACACGCTGCTTTCCCTCTCTCTATCTCTCTCTCTCTCTCAAACGCGCTGTCCCGCTATCCCTCTCGTTCTCACTGCTCTTTCTCTCTGCCTCTCTCCTCTGCTTCTTCTCGCTCTCTTTCTCCCTCAACCTTTCTGATTCTCAGAAAGCGGAAATAATCGATTGTCTTGGATTCTAGTGATGTGCTTTCTCCTTTTACCCTTTTACTTTTATCCTTTTATTTCTCTCTCTCTCGCGCTGTCTCTCTCACTCGGTCTCTCTTTAATGCACCACCTTAGCACTACCACCATTCCCAACACACACACCCCCAACGTCTTTCTGGAAAGACATTCTCAATAGATTGTGTGAAATGGATTTCATTTCCACCTTGTAATTGCCATTACTCCAACCCCACTGCTGATTTCGGAGGGGTCTGTTGGGCGAGCGTGTGTGTGTGTGTGTGTGTGTGTGTGTGTGTTGGGGGGGTGCGGATAGGCAGAAAAATCCACAAAGATGATTGAAATGCTCCACAGATGTTGTGCTTAAGGAGAGGGTCTGAAATGTTTTTGATGTAGTAGCACACACAGCGTTTAATGGAGTTTGATTTGGGGTCTGCACACACACAGATAAGACAAACAGTAGTTCCAAATGTATGTGTTCAACAGTTCTCTTTGAAAAGAGCAGAAACCTCTCTCTCTCCCATCTCTCTCTCTCTCTCACTCTCTCTCTCTCTCACACACACACACACAGAGAACACACACACACACACACACATGCATAAAATCTTTCTTTCTCTATTTTTCTGTCCCTAACACACACACACACAAACACATTTACACACACAAACGCACAGAATCTGTCTCTAATGAATGTCCCTTACACACACAGAGAACTCTCATACTCTCTCTTTCTTTCACACACACACACACACACACACACACACAGTCAATGTCTCCATGCACAAACGTATTCCAAACTCACAGATTTTAGGAATTCAAATGATGAGAAATATGAGTTAATCTACCATCTACCTGTCAATGCTTCCTCATCGGACCAGCCTTGGGATGAGACTAGCCGACACCAGCTGGTTTGATGTCCACAACCAAGACACAGTTAGGCCAGGGCTGCGCCAATCGATGGGCTAAAATTAACGATGACGAGATCTGTGTTTGCACAGGCTGAACAACATGCCAATACTGCAAAGACAAACAGTCTATCCTCCCCTCCCAATACACTTATCACATCTTTCACAGACCTCACTGCTGTAGTCCAGATCAAAGCATCACTAAGCACTAGCAAAAGGCTTCATCAGGATAACCTTAACAGCACAAAGGTAGGCTAAAGCCCTATTTATGCCCTGTATGTGTTAAGTTCATGAACTGAGTGGGCTATAGTCAGGATAGCATAGAGCTTTTCTCTCAGAGTTGCTTTTCCCACATGCACAGCTTGTGTTCTGTGTAAATAAAAGGACAATTTAGAGTGTTTAGAGGGAACTTACATTTTCCTAACCAAACCGAACTAGCGATGATCATTTTCAAAGAGTTACATGTGTGGTAGTGAATACTTTAATGATTCAAAGGGAAATTATGCTGTTGAAGACACTGACTGCCAAGGTGATAAAGCCTTCTTATTAGGAAGATACATTTTGTTTCCTTCAGGGTGACATTGGAACATTGGAAATATATTACTATAACATATTTCCATAGGAAATTCAATACATTTCATAGGACATTCATTCCTTGGAACATTGGAAATATATTACTTTCTACAGTACTTCATATTACTTTATATAGTACTTCCACAGGAAATTCAATACTTCCATAGGAAATTCAAAATATAGGAGGCCATACAGGAGGAGCTGAGAAAGCCTTCAGTCACTAGCCTTTGTGAATCTGGTAAATTTGCCTAAACATAGAAGGAGATTTGGCCTAATGACCCTAGAATATGTTGCAATGGTTTCATTGTATAGTACAATTCACACCAATTCATGTCACTAATTCATGTCTCATAACACTAAAAAAAATATGTTACTGAAACTACTTATTTTCACACATCACGCACACACCTATGATGCTGACAGATGAACAAATGACACAGCATTTCAGCTTTCTTTTAGAAGGGATCAAGTCGAGAATAAGAAAGTAAGAAAGAAAGAAAAGAAATTGAAGGGTTGGAAGTCAGATGTGCACCTCTTTCTCCTCGCCCCAGGCCCTGGCAGTCGACCCAGCCGCTGGGTCGCTCTTCAAAGAGCTCCAGCGTGGGTGTAGTTATCAGCCCCGGCCCCTGCGGAGCCGTGCCGCGCGGCGGGGGTTTGATGGACAAGCCACTGAGACTTGGCAACAGCAGTGGCAGCTCCTGGGGAAAAAAAATAACAAAAAAATGAAAAAATAAAAACTTTTTTTTGAGTCTCTGGCCAAAGGGACAGCATGAGAGAGATGCCAGAGGATCCAAGGAAGCCCAACAGTGGACAGCGACTTATCTACAAATCACTTTCAGTTAACAGTTCAACTATATTTTTGGTTGAATACATCTAAAAATGAAGAACTGTGTGAAACTTTGATTAACACACTAGTGTGCTTCTTAGAAGGCGGGCAAATTTGCACCGTCACCAACACCGAAGGTCATCATCGAAGGTCTTTGTTAAACCTCATCGTGTTGCAACATCACGGTACGCTCTAGCAAAATTGCAAAATAACAAAGTCGGTGACCAAAAGATAATTCTGCCCCAGAAGCCTGAAGGGGGGGGGGGGCGAATAAAAAAAAACATTTGGAGTGTGTGATAGAGAGAGACAGGTGAAAGAAAATATTTTAAGCCTGCTGAGACACAGTGGGTCCAGGTGAAATTGGATAATCAGTTGTGATTTAGGTCAGTGTGTGTGTGTGTGTGTGTGTGTATGTGTGTGTGTCTGGACACACACACACAAACACAGACACACACACATACACACACACACACACACACACACTGACCTAAATCACAACTGATTATCCAATTTCACCTGGACCCACTGTGTCTCAGCAGGCTTAAAATATTTTCTTTCACCTGTCTCTCTCTATCACACACTCCAAATGTTTTTTTTCTTGTGACCCCCTCTATCCCTTTCTCCTTTGTCCTTTTCTTGTTCACAAATATGTCCATTTATCAGTCTTTATTTCTCAATTCTCTTGATGGATCTCATCCTGTGTCAGACACACACACACACACACGCACGCGCGTGCGTGCACACACATACTCACACATACTCACATACACACACACACACACACATATATATACATATATATATATATATATATATATATATATATACATACACATATATACACACATATATACACATATATACACACACATATATATATATACACGCTTTCTATTCCTACTCTCTCTATATCCTTCCCTCTCCGCCTCCATCTCAAATGGAAATACAATTGTTCCCGTCACCATGGAGTCCAGGGTCAACCTATGGTCAGCTGGATGGGATCGATTTAGGTGTTCTACTGCCACCAGCCATAACAAAGCAGCCCGCCCAGGTGACATGTAGCCTACCTGAGCAAGGCGAGAGGGGGGAGGGAGTTGTCAGGAGACCTGATGTTGGGGGCACAGAGAGACAGTGGGAACACCACGGTCATGATGAAGAAGCATCATGCATGTACATGCACAGCATGTACCTAGCAGTATCGCATGGGCAGGGGGAGAGGATGGTGTGTGTGTGTGTGTGTGTGTGTGTGTGTGTGTGTGTGTGCAAGGTTGTAGCTGATGAAGTAGATCTTTCTTAAGATAGTATTGAACAAGGCTGCACTGCACAAATGAGTCTGTGTGTGTGTGTGTGAATGTGTGAAAATGTGAAGAATTAGAGAATTCAGGCTTCGCCACACAAACACCCCGTCCTCAGAGACGGAAAATATAACAATGAGTCAACAGGTGAATTAAAACGTGCAAGTTTAAACCCTGCACAATTTACACTTCTACACTAAGTCAAGATAAGAACTGAATGCTATTTGCCACTACAGGTTCATTATTGGAACAAATAATGAACAATTATTTGTACATCTATGAAGATCATTGTAGTCTACTACATACAGTATGAATAGTGCCCGCATGCGATGCTAGATAGATCAAAACAGATATTGTATGCTATGGCATGTATGTGATTCACTCACTAAGAAGTCTACTCAAACACAAGCCCAAAAGACACACACACACACACACACTCTATTATCCTTATATCTGGCTGGATTAAATGGCTCTCAATAATTGTTGTTCACAAGCAGGCTGATATCATACTGAAAGCTCCTAGAGACGTGTGTGTGTGTGTGTGTGTGTGTGTGTGTGTGTGTGTGTGTGTGTGTGTGTGTGTGTTTGTGAGTGAGTGAGTGAGTGAGTGAGTGCACAGACTGTCAGGGGACTTATCAATTAATTAGCTAAGAGAAAACTTCAGGGGGGAAATACTCTTAATTAGGTTATTCTGTGAAGCATGTCCATCTGAGTGATGTGCCCCCCAAGCACACACACACACACACACAAACACACAAATAAACAGGGGAAATACTGGGAGAGAGGCAGTAACAAAAACACAAAGACAACTATGCATAACCATGCACAAAAATAAATAGGAATACACAGACTATTCAATATGCGAAGCTGACAGTTTTATAATGCAATGTTCACCAATTCACAATTCATTTTCCTTTGGTCACTGAAATGAGTCTATACTAAGGGTCATATATTTAGATAACAGCATTCCATAGGCAATAAAAAAAAAAAAAAAAAAAAAATTTTTCTTCCATTAATTTACGAAAATGTCTGAAACGATACATTTGTGTTGTGAAATGAGTAGGGGTTGGGAAGACTAGGATTTTCCCTAAGCCTCATTTCAGTCTACTTTGTGTTTTATTAAGCCATTATTTTCATTATTATTAAGGAATTAACACGTAATCATTTTTTACTTATGTAAACTACACAGTTGCGTAACAGCAAATTCTGGGCCCTACTATACTTTGGCCAAGCAATAGTCTAATGAAAGCACACATCTACAAACAGGCATTTGGATTTTCCTAATCCTCATTTCCATCTGCTTATTAATTGATTTGTATTATTGTGCTATTATTGACAATCATTTTCACTTTTATACAGTAAAATACAAGCTGTTGCACTTTTCTCAGTAGGCTAATGCAAGTAGCCTACAGAGACTCACACAGTACAGCTACAAAGAATGCAGTAGCACTATCTATATAATCATAATATAGTATGATTATGGTGGCATCCAACCTTACTCACTCACCCCTCACATGTGGTAACTGGACCAACCCCAACCACATATTTTTGTCTAATCACGTCTTACATGTTACAACTGTAGGCTATAACTATAAGCTCGGCATTGCTTGTGGTTATACATTTATACAATATATTAACGGTGGCGCAAAAGTACAATAATATGTTCATTTGAAGGGTAAACTAATAAACTTGTCTGTACAAAGTATATTTCACAAAAAACACATCCTAGAATAGATAATCAGTGAATGAATAACCACAAAATATGACCATTCGAACTTTGACAGGCAGCAACAGATGATGTAAATCCAAACTACCAATAGAAATACAGTACAGAGAATTCTATCGTTACTTAGCTACAGTCGGTTACTTGAACGCTCTAAATCAAACATTCCATCCTAGTTGCTTGCAACTTTGACTGAGCTACACACGCTGTGTCTGTTTCCCTGCGATTTACTGCGAAAAAAGCCATCTTTTCCACATTGGAACGCTATTACTGACATCTTACATTTAATTTTTTAATTGTACTACAGGCTTGTTTCAATTACTTGTCAATTTTAAGATTTAACCAATTTAGGATAATAATTTTAAGTCTACTGGACTGTCTCTGACCGTCTGTGGGCTAGCTAATCGGTTAGCTAACTGCTGTTGTTTAGCTAGGATTAGCTAACTTCTGTACATTTAGCTTGCTAGTTATCAGCTGTTTTGACGACTTAGTGGTGAGTATTGTACCCTGTGCACTTGATACTGTGATTGTGTGATAATTACCCTGTTGTGTAGTGTTTCCCCAGCTATCATCAGCTAGTTGACTGTGTGAGCAGCTGCATCAGGAGGTGAGTCCAATGTTATCCATCCATTTTAAGTTCTTGAGTACCGTTTTACTGGGCAAAACTTATAGGCTAATGGTCGTTTGTCAGTTCAGTTGGCTAACCAAAGATAATTAAATAAACCTTGTGTGTACTTTGTAGTCGGGTGTCATGCTGCGACGGCAGAGGGAGATCGACCCCCGCCTAGCGGACCAGGCCTACCAGTGGCTGTGCTACAATGTTCACATCAACATCGGCGCGCTGGTAAGAGTAGTCATATGGTTTGTGGTCAGTGGTCACCTTTACTCAGTATTTCCTGCACCACGGTCAGTTTAATATAACTGTTAATAATTGAAGATGTAAAAACGCTTTCAGTCAATTTGTGATACATTTACATAAATATATTTGCCTACATGGAATTAATAAATTGACTATTTTTCCATATTTCCCAAAGAACTTTAAGTCTGCATAATTGATCTTGCATAAACAAAATGAGACTATACATTATGTGTTGTTTTAGATAAATGGTATAATAATTAGGCTTGTAATTAAATGTTTGTGGACATTGCAGACCCAGAGTGTCATTTTTTTTAACACTTTCTGTACAAAGCTCTCTATCTCTGGCTTGTATTTAATGATGGCTAAAACCCCAATTACAGATTTAATTTATGTATACCATAGATCAGGGGTGTCAGACTTATTTTCATCAGGGGCCATGTGAGCGATTTTCTTCAGGTGGCTATGATACTTCATACATACACCATTATACCCCACTGTAAGAGACAAAAAAAATGTTTCTTTTTGTTTCCAATATATGTGTGTGTTCTGATGCCTGATGCACCTCTTAGTTGGGACAGTTGATTTCAATGGTAAAATTATGTGGATGTGAAGCTGCCAGTAGGTACACAAAAACAATAAGATGTTCTTGCGCAGGGTTAAAAGTATTTTCAAACAGGCCGCCACATAACTGAAATTCCTTTCAAGCTTTTTTAATCGGTCAGCATGAAATGATGTGAATGGCTGCGTCAAGCCCCTGGGCCATATGTCTGACACCCCCTGTCTTAGGTTGATTCAAATACCCTCAAAGTACCCTTGTATATGATTTGAACAGCCATGCATTTGTCAGTTTCATGATGGGATCTTCGTTGTGCTTGTATGATTTTTCTTGATGTGTTTGACTTTCCCAAAGGAGGAGGAGATTGCTAGGCTGAACCGGGCGAGTACGTCGCTGGACAAGGAGGTAGAGATTACCCCTTCTGTGATGAAGATAATGTGAAGTGAAATTAAATTAACCTGCCAAGCTTCTGTGTATGTTTCTGGACTAATGTATGTGAAATGTGTGTGTGTCTTTTCTGCTCTTTGTCTCTGGGTGTGCCTTTCTCTCTGTCTGTATTTGTGTGTGTATGCATATGTGTGCCTTTCTTCCTGTCTTTATTTGTGTGTGTCTGTGCCTTTCTCCCTGTCTGTGTGTGTGTGTGTGTGTGTGTGTGTGTGCCTTGTTCCTGTCTCGATGTGTGTGTGTGTGTGTGTGTGTTTATCTATGCAGCTGTTCCTGGCGGAGCGAGCAGTGCAGGCCGGTGAGCGCTGGGTGACCAAGGCCGAGGACCTGATCGTCCAGGGAGAGGTATGTGCATTCATGCCTGATTCATTCATGAAATGCATTTATTAATGAACTTAATCAGCTTCACTTTAATTCAGCTTATTCAACCAACAGGACAAGTAGGGATAAATATAACAACAGTGTTGTCTCTTCTGATTCTTCCACTCTCTCTCACACACACAAACACACTCACTCACACACACACACACACACACACACACACACACACACACACACA
>JAGFZM010001314.1:47101-60072 GCA_017657215.1 Limnothrissa miodon
CACACACACACACACACACACACACACACACACACACACACACAGGAGGCCCTCCTTCAGAAGCAGACGGAGCTGGATGAGACGACTCGTCAGCTGGAGCAGGTGAGAGTTGAGCGGGCTGCTTGGCCACGCGCTCGATCACTGTGACCTACTCCAATGTGCATGCCTGTTTGCATCAGGCTGCAGCAGCAGCATGTGACGTGTCTGACGTTGCCAGATCAGGTCGCTTGAGACAGAAGTGACAGCCCCACCCCCAACTCGCGCGTCAAGTCCACAGACGTGTCTCAAGAGTGTGACTTCCAGTGGTGATGTGTGGTGTGTGTTTGTTTGTTTGTGTCAGGTCACCGAGGAGACGGAGGAGCTGGAGAGGCAGGTGGAGGCTGCTGTGGAGCAGGGACAGGTATGGGAGATTCTTCCGATGGAGCTGTGGAATTAAACTGCTGCACTCACACTGACACTCACTGACACAGCACGGTTGCATTCATCCAACTTGGCCATGCGTGTTTGAGCTATTCGGCAAAGGAAAGCCTCAAGTTAGACACACATGTGGCATGTATGCATATTCCATCTGCCAATGCAAATTTGATTTCACTTAGAGGGGCTGGTTTAGTTGCCTTACATAGGGTATGATGCAATTTCTGTGTCTTTCAGTACATTCTATTACAACATTTGGTCCAACGGCAGACTTAAACAACTCATCCTACATCCAAAAGTCGGTTTGAATTGTAAACGCCGCTATACATAGCCTACAGTACACACAAGGTGGTTTATAGCCCATGTGTGATGTAGCGTAGCGCTCAAACCATTTTGAAGCATGACTGACACAGTGTTTAGTTTCCTAAACTAGTGTCTAGTTTCCGGTAGATTTGGCCCGTCTAGCCATCTCGTCTGTGAAAAGTTGGCAAACCACCCAAAAGTTGTGGCCCTGTCCGGCTAGCATGACACAGGAGCGGCATAGATAGATGTGGCCCTCTTTGACATTGCAGCCAGTGCATTCTGTACCGCTCTGCACGACAACCATGCGACATCTCTGTCCTCTGGGGCGCAGGTTCTGTGTAGAAAACTTGATGTGATCAAATTTGCTCAAATTATGCTTTTAATGAAATTATGGTGAATTTGATGATCAATTCACACACAAGGCAGTAAAAAAAAGATAGGGTCTGGCCTAAAATAACAGTCAGTGGCAGTGGTTGCGGCATGGTCTGATTGGGAGAGTGTAGGGGTGAACACATAGCCCTAATGGAGTTGTGTACTTTATTATGAATGAGCACAGAATATGTAAAGAAGGATAAAGGGGATTCTGATGAGTGATGCTCATTAGGATGCAGATGAGGGTTTGGGGGATTGTGCGGGTGATGATCATTAACATGTCGATGCCGATGATTAGGAGACGGAGGAGGGTAGCAAAGATACCGATGATGGTTGTGATGATGATGAGATTAAGAATGAGTCATGATTAAGTTGGAGAGGATTCATTAGGAAACCTTTTTTGCATACTGAACCTTTACGAACCTTTTTTGCATACTTTTTTGCATACTGAACCTTTACGAAAGCCTTGTGTGTCTTGTCTTTTCTGTGTGTGTGTGTGTGTGTGTGTGTGTCTGTCTGTGTCTCTGTGTGCGCATGTGTGTGTATGTGTATGTGTGTCTCCCCCCAGCTTCCACCGGCCGTGCTGGAGCAGCTGTGCTGGGTCCGGCGGAACCCCGAGGACGCTGAGGTGATGGAAGCCTCGGCTCTCGCCGCCAACGCTCTCAGGGGGGCCGTCGGACACGATGGGGCCGGGCCACTGGAGGAGGTGGAGCAGGTGGAGGTAAGTGGACAGCAGGTGGAGGAGAAGGAGATGCAGGTAAGGGGAGAGGTGGAGGAGGAGAAGGAGGTGGAGGAGGAGAAGAAGGTGGTGTTTGTGCAGGAGGTGGAGGACAAGGAGGTGGTGTTTGTGAAGGAGGTTGTGTTGCAGGAGGAGGTGGAGGAGGAGGAGGTGGAGGTGGTGAAGGAGGCCCAGACCACGGCAGTCCAGGCGGAGGAGCAGAAGACGGAGGCGTGTGTTATTCAGGAGGAGGAGCGGCCAGGTGAGGCCTTGTTTACGCTCCAGTCAACGTTTAAAATGGTAGAATTAACACGTCACCGTTGTTCGATATTGAACTATGTGCTTGCGTTGACTTAGACGAGTTGATACACACCCGACTCGTTTCAGTGCATGCACTCAATCGCTCTGGCATGTGGCGCATTTCATTTAGCCCCGTTTTTTTAATTGTGATTCAAACAGGGATGAAGTTAGAAGCGATTTAATAATAAGGATAACTATAATGTGTTTGAATTATATTTATATTGAACGTTTGACCCTCTTTGGTTCAATAATGTATTTAAATGAGCAAATGTGGTAATTAGCTTTGTTAATGACCCCTTTTCACTGATTTATTTATTTGTTGCTTTTCCAAAGCCACCCGAGGGGATGCTGCCGAGGACGAGGATGAGAAGCAGTAAGTCTGTTTGTTTATTTGTTTATTTGTTGAGATAAACATCACAGATATTTACTGGGCACACATACTGTTACTGTATGGTGTGTGTTTAATTTACATGCTGATGCTGATGCTAATTTACATGCGTGTTTGCTTTGCTTGTCCCTTCAGGACGTGCGGCTGCTTCAAGGCCCTGTGGAACTGGATCTGCCGACGCAAAAAGAGGAGGCTAAGACTCACCCACACACACACACAGACAGACTAACACACACACACACACACAGACGGACACTAATACACACACACACACAGACTAACACATACACACACACACACACACACACACACACACACACACACACACACACAAACAAGCAGACGCAAAGACTCACCCACACACACACACAGACAGACTAACACACACACACACACACAGACGGACACAAACACACACACACACACACACACACACACATACAGACTAACACACAGACATAAACACCAACTCATACAAAGATAAACAATAGACACATACTTACAGGTGAACACACAAACACATCCACATATACAATGTTGTGAACTGTGTTCTGAACAAGGTCGCTTGCTGCTTCGTAAAACAGTTGTGCTAGTTTAGAAGTCAACGATCAAGATTTTCTTTGTCTTCAAATATGTTACACAATCCTGTGTGCGTATAAGTTTTAGACTGAACACTGATTATGGTCTTCTCTACCATTTGAATAGCAACTAGTTCCAGTTTCCACACGTAAAAATCCCATAAAATAACATGCTGAATAGGAATTTCATTGCACCACATTCTACAGACCCATTACATCGTACACTGAAAATCTGTGCGTTTCAATACAATACAAATCCAATACAAAACAATGCACTGTCCATGGCATATAGGAGGAAGGGATGTACTGTATGTCTCAATGCAAGTTAGATCCCATCTAGAGGCTATTAGTTAGTTAGTAGTAGTTTAATATATTTTAGTATAGTTTAGTTTGGTGTAGTGTAGTTTCGTATAGTATTGTTGTTTAGTATACTTTATGATAGTATGTACTGTTTAGTATACTTTAGTATAGTTTAGTTTGGTGTAGTGTAGTTTAGTATAGTATTGTATTTTAGGATAGTATATACTGTTTAGTATACTTTAGTATAGTTTGGGTGTTTCACATGTTTCCCTCTGATTATCGAGGCCAGTGTGTATCAGCTGGTTCCTTTATGCCCTGGTGTCATCACAGGTTCACATGCATGGTGCAAGGAAGATGGTTCTCATCTTAACTGATGTTGCATCATATCTAGAGAGCATATACATAGTTTAGGCTGTATACGGTATGCACATCTTCTGTAGTTATAAGCTGGTTAATGTGCTTGTCCTTAATGGTACAGGTCAGAACAGGTCAGAACACCAACAGGTCACCAGTCCAGTAGAGGGCTGGGTCCTACGCTAGGAGTAGGATGGAGGACATGTCTACATGCCCTTCCTCCACATTATGAGTTCTACATGCTTTCAGAAAATATATCATTTAAGGGCTTGAGGTGATTTTCCCATCATAGGAGATGCCATAATGGACCATATGTTTTCGTGATTGCCTATACTGTATACCGTTTAGGTATAGTAGTAGAGAAGGAAGATGGGACATGTCTCATTTGCTGTCTGGTCACACCCAGTGGACCCACGCTGTTAGAATTTATATATTTTATGCCTTTTGATTACTTTGGAGGACAGCAACGCATACATAGGCGCGTACTGTGTATTAAATCAAGTCGACGTCAATACAGTACACAAGAAAGCCCATTTGACGTCTTAAACTGTGTTCCCGAGATCAATTAAGATATCGCCCATTGTTATTCCTACGAAACCACTCACAGTAGAAGCTAATTAAACCGCCTTAAATATGTGTTTTCTAATACATCCTCTAGGTCAGCCTTTATAATCTCTGTGAATTGAGGTGGACGTCATGTCTTTCTCCACACAATACAATGTATAGATCCGTATATATCTCAGCAAAATCATGAGACAAGTCTACGTTATGGCATCTGCTACTGTGGAGAAGAGAAACGTCCTCTAGACATCCATGTATCGCACCTCTGTCCACTTAAACGCCCAATAGACAGCCCAATGGGTGAACCAGTTGTATGGGTGACACTATTAAGGGTGCGCTCATTAACCATGAGGCTTTGTATATAAAGAAACGCTTTATATGTGCGAAATAAGAAACGCTTTCTCGGTGATATAGCATCAGTCAAGACTTGTACCACGCACAATCGGCCTGCATAGTCCCCAGGTTGTACACAGGGCTGTCAGCTCATATGATCTGGCCTCTGTCTATAAGGAAGAGCAGAGAAGAACCATAAAATACACCCTCAGACAAGCCTGTGCCGTCTAGATTCGAAATAACTACTGAGACACGTCCCTTCCTCTTTTAACGGCACGGACGCTACCTAGACTAATATTGTTTTTTCATTCGATGTTGTTTTTTCATTCTTGTGTTATGTTAGGGGCTGACAGCACAGAAATGAGGGTGGCAAACTTTTAATGAAAATAATCCAATTTATATTCAGTACATCCAGACCTCTTGCAAAGAGTTCATGTTGTTGGAAGGATATTGGGGTGGGAGGGGGTTTGTGATATGCCGCGGGTCACTCTGCACTAATTCCACTGGTATATATTAAATACAACTACACGTAGCGCACAGGATGCAGGAAGTTGGGCCGAGTCTCAATGCAGGTTAAATCACATCAAGAGGGTGTAAGATTTTATATACTGGTTTTGCTGTTTAATTTGGCCAAAAAAACATAAGATGGTTCATTACAGGCTCAACCTCGAGGTGTGATTTAACATGCACTAAGACATGTATCCATACTGTATACAGCTAGACCAACACACACACACACACACACACACACACACACACACACACATATACACACACATCTATACATCCTGTCTACAATAGTAGAGAAACTTAATATGCTAAACTACTAATACACGTTATTTTTCCTCAATCTCTCTCTCTCTCTCTCTCTCTCTCTCTCTCTCTCTCGCTCTCTCTCTTTTAATCTCTTTCACACGTACACACCCACACACAAACCATTGTGCTTCATGTTTAAAATGTTGATTTCATTTACTAATCAGGAAGTTAACTAAGTGGGTGGAACAACTGGATAACATTTCAGATTAGCGTTACTTCATTATGATTTCATTATTATTCGTACACCCTTGGCTATAAATTGCCTCGCCTTATGTTTCAATGCAGGGAATTAAGTCATCAAGTTATATTCTTTTCTTAAATTGCTGCTGCCTCATCATGTTGCAAATTAGTTTTTTAATCTTAGCTAATTTTTTGTTATTATTATTATTTTTAAGATTAGATGCCATCCCCAGTGTTAAAGATGGGTTCTGCTGTGCAGTGCATCGTAATGTAGAGAACGGCATATGGTGTTTGTGCTGTCGTAACATCTTTCTCTTGAAGTGTTTGTCTGTGTAGTCTTGTGCCTCTTTTAGACATCGGGAGCCATTAAACATGGAAGATTACAGAAGATCTTGGTGCCGACTGGACCCATAGGACCCTTATACACACAAGTTCACACACACACACACACTCGGCCATTCACACATCCATGACTGCACTAGGAAACATGGAAAAATATGGCAGTAAACAAACAGACCTAGAAAGACATGCCTCTACTACTAGATCATTCTAAGTAAGGTACAGCCTCCTTGCGTAACATAACTATGATTGTTAGGGTTGTTTAGGTTTTTTAATGCTGGTTTTAGTACATTTAAAATATTGAATAAAAACAATGTATAGTTCATCACAAATAGTATCTGAAAAGTTTTTCTGGAATGTTCTAGCAGGATCTGTCCAGAACAGCCTTCCAAGGAAGAGCCGCTGTGAGAGTGTAGAAGCCGAGGATGCAGAGATCTAAGAGCAAACATCAGAAGGGATCAGCCATAACAATCGCAAATCACTGATAGTATGTATTGGCACTTCATATATGAGATTTATTTAAGATAAATATCTTTTGGATGTGTTGGGCAACAGGGCAAACCTGGAATGTTCCGTCCCAGTCTTGAAAAAATCTAAATTCTTGAAAATTCTTATAGGAAGATACTAGTGAATGAGACCCTTTACATTTAAGGGCAAGGATGTGTTGTGTGTTTTGTAAATTGTAAATATTATGCGTAATCATCCAGTATGTTTGTGTGTCTCTCTGCAGTTCTGTGGAAGATAGGAACCACTGGAGACTCAAGCCAGGACGGAACATCCGACAACCCCCTTTGATTTTATGGGATAAATAAAATTATATTTTTACATGAAGAGATAATTCACTGTGAATTATTGCCCACACATTCACACATCTCGTTGGTTCTTTTCTCAGGTACTGTACTGTATGTAATAGACTGTGTGCCAAATCCTTCCCTTTGCACTGGGCTTGAAGCATTTTGTTTTTGCTTGAGAGGAATCAGATGTAATGCATCGGCAGTACTACTCCCTATTGCCCCTACTGTGATCTCTCCTCAGGATCTAATCTCTAGTCTCCCCCTGTAGAGATCTCTCTTTAGAATCTAATCTCTAATTTCCCCCTGTAGTGATCTCTCCTCAGGATCTAATCTCTAATTTCCCCCTGTAGTGATCTCTCCTCAGGATCTAATCTCTAATTTCCCCCTGTAGTGATCTCTCTTCAGGATCTAATCTCTAGTCTGCCTACCCCTGTAAGGATCTAATCTCTACTCTCCCCCTGTAGAGTTCTCTCTTCAGAATCTAATCTATAATTTTGTGGAAACCCAAGGTCAAAGTCCTTAGAATCCTTAAATTTTTTTTTCTCTTAAGAATTTTTGGATCAGATTGGTTGGAAAGCTTGTGGTGTTGTATGATCTTTTTACTAGGTTTAAGGTTCTGGTTACAGGTTATTTGTTTTTTTATTAGTTGGCACCTTATAATGTGCATTATCACTCAACCTTTCACACACACACACACACACACACACAAGAAAAAATACAAACAACAACACACACACACACACACACACAACATCTCTCAGGCTGACCCACACACACTACAAATACTGTGACCATCAAACACATCTTTAACACACACACATCAGCTGTCTTGTTTCCATTGAAACCAGTCAGTAACTCAGATAATACTCACTAGTTGAATCCATGCAGTTCAATAGAGGGAGCGAGGGGTAGACAGCATAGGCCTGGAGGCTCAGCTCACCAGCCATGAGAAATGAAAGCTCTACGCCAGGGGTGTCGAACTCAAATTCACAGTGGGCCAAAATTAAAAACTGGGATGAAGTCGCGGACCAATCTGCCTCCAGCCTCTTTTGAAAGCTCCTGTTTAACATCTTCCGTTTGGGGAGAGGTGTGCTAAGTTTGTTCAGGCTGACTGGTAGCATGGATGCTAATGACCGTCAACAGAAAAGGAGGCATCATTTCTCATCCCAACCGAGTGGGCAATGCACTAACAAAGCATTCAGGGACTTAGTATTAGAGGTGTGTGCATTTTTGCAGACCAGCTCTTATACACGTGATGATCTCTCGGGCCAAATTGAACTACACAGCGGGCCAGATTTGGCCCTTGGGCCAGAATTTGACACCTATGCTCTAAGCGAACGCTCTACCAGGAAGACTCTTAATGTTACGTCATTAATTGCATGTCAAATCACATGGACTCGCCTGTCTTACAGATCCGCCTAAAGGTTACGTTCTTGCTGATTCAGGCTCAGTAGCCATGAGAAATGTAAGTGGAGCAGAGTAGACAGGGTAGGGCAGGGAAAGAAACATGTCAATGGAGCGAATGCAGAGAGAGTGAAGGAAAATTGTTAATGGAGGAGGGAAAGAGAAGATGATGTACCTGATGGATAACAGGGTGTTCTGATGGAAACCGTGTGCTCAGAAATTGGCTCCTATTTTTAGAGCGTACCTGTGTAGAAATCCTATTACTACATAGTTATTTAAAAAAGTTCCTGACACACCTTTCTGACCAAATCAACAAATAAAGACACTCATAGAACTTATGATCACATGACGTGGCCTTCTGATGACTGTGGTCATTAAATCCACCAAATGATCACTATTCCAGCATGTGTATAGTAATTTATTGTGTCAATCTCTGTCTCCAGCTGTCAGTGAGAAATAGTTGTAACAGCCTGCAACACTATAGCCCTCCGGGGCACAGGTGTCAAACTCTGGCCCATGAGCCAAATCTGGCCCTTGGTGTAATTAAATTTGGCCCGCAAGATCATATCAAATGTGTATTACAGATTGACTGCTACAGTCCATACACCTCGACTGCTACAAGTTCCTGAAGGCTTTGATTTTGCATTGGCCTCTCGATCGGGATTGCCAATGACAGTCATTAGCATCTATGCTACCAGTGACATTGGACAAACTTAACACACCCCTCCCCAAACATGGCCAAACGAAAGATGGAAAACAGGAGCTTTCCAGAAAGGTGAGAGGCAGATTGGCCCACAACTTCATCATAGTTTTTCATTTTGGCCCAATTTGGATTTGACACCCCTGCTCTCGGCGTCTCACGGACTCTAGCATCATGTCAGGCTGCTATGTGTACACTGCCCAGGACTCCTGACAATCTTAATGATGGACTTGATGGCTCTTAATAATGAGTGACTATATTTTGGGATTATAATGGGACTATTGTGATGCTATATTAATACCATGGATTTAATGGACTACCTGTACTATATATCCAGGGATTATTATGATTTTATATTAAAGCAGTGCTAAGCAACGTTCTTTTCTCTCACGAGCTCTAAAGACCATTGTATTGCACTGCATTCTATTGGAGGCGGACCACTGCTGTTGAACATTGCAGATGCTCTATCTACCATTGTAGGCCATAGTGGTGCATTCTACACCATTCGTTCGCCATGTAATGACTCATGTTAGCATCCTAAACAGTATGAACAGTATTTAACATCATGGACTAATTGCCATGTGACAGCCAATTTACAACCTTTCATGACCCTGGGTGGGCAGTTGGGTGCTTGAGCCATGGTGGATCTGCTTGAGGTTTCTTCCTCGACCACAACAGATAGGAAGGCAGGGAGTTTTTCCACAGCGGAGGTGCTCTCTGCTGTGTAGTGCTACGAGACATTACTTATATAATGCACTGTATAAACAAAACAATTGAATTGAAAATGGGCCATCTTTGTTCGCTGCACAGCATACATCATGGGTCCCTATATTTCAACTGGGGACACCTCACAGAGAGGAAATTGCAACACAAATGTAACCATACAGGCCTGGCTATATCCATTTGATCAGTCAAATGCTAGATGTTGTTGTAACACTGACAGTTTTTCAAAGCCCCCTTACAAAGCTCTGCAGACTGAGGTTTGATAAGTATTGCCATACATCAACACACAATAAAAACAAAACAACTTTTCCCTGTCCCTGCTTGTGATAGCATTGCTATCCTATTTCCACTATGGCTAAAATAGAGATTTTGGAGTATTCGTAACATTGCCCATCCCTTGTTTTCTTTCAAGGATATACTGCTAGACTGCTTCAGGCTACCTACAGTACCACTAATCACACAAGGGTCCGTCTTGTGTTCTGCTGTCTTTAGAAGCACTTGGTGAAATGGAGTGAAACAAGAGCAGTATTGGTTTGAAAACTTTTATCACTATTAGGAGCTAAATGAACAAAGTATACGGTCAGTAATTAAAGAAACATTTACATTTTCTTCTAAGTTGTGTATGGCATTAAACATGACCATTGCACTGTACAACACAAACACTTGGTGCACGGGGAAGAGAGGAGATGCATTTAGAATAAATGGCCTGTTGTGTTCCTGCTCTTACACTTGAAACACTGCATGTTGAACAAACCTTTTCCCTTCATATGTTTCTCTTTTTTATTATCATTATTTGACACACATTCACGTTCACGGAATCACATTCAGTGGCGATAGTGGCACAGGTTGTAGAGGAGCCACCACCCACTGGTGTGAGTCTGGGTGAATGCCGACAGCGGCAACGACATTCTGGGATATGCGCTTCCTCGATTCCTCTGTATGTCCAGTATATGTAGAGAAATTGACAATAAACCGACTTAACTGAATTAAAATGTTTTCCTTAGGCCCTAAACCCCAGCACCAGATAACATGCTTACTGAGTCTCTATTGCTCCTTTAACCAAGAATCTGATTCAAGTTAGTAAGTCTTTGATGTGTTCAGGGCTTGGCACTGAGGGTGACAGCTTTCAAGCAACAGGTTTTTGACAACAAAAGGTTGCTGCTGTACAGTAGCTGAGGCTGAGAAGCAAAATAGCTGCTGTCACTTGGAAACTAAAATGAACTGAAGCACTATCCCCTAGCACTATGCTCCTTAAGGTTTCTGCTATGTAGCTTGATTGTTATCCTCGTTTTGTAAGTCGCTTTGGATAAAAGCGTCTGCTAAATGCATAAATGTAAATGTAATGTAATGTAAACACACTGCACAAACAAGGAAGAAAAGTTCCAGAAGTTACCATGTGCACTGGAGAGGAGAGGAGGTTCCCGCCAGGTGTTAGACGAGAATGGAGCCACTACCACCATCACCACCCTGAGGTCACTGGCCAAGTTTCTAAAAATGGCTCAAGGAACACTCTAGAAAATACTGGGTTATTTCAGCACCCAATTGTTGGGTTGTTGCAGTTTGACTATTTGTTGGGTTATATTAACCCAAGTTGGGTTATTTTCAACTACCAGCAGCCCAAGTACTGTGTTAACTCACTGAGCATTTTAAGCATTTCCTCAGATATCAGATATGCAACAACCTACACACAATGGGGAATGTGTTTGATGTTGAGGTGTACTATTAAAGTGTACATTGTCTGACCCCAGTGGTTCGGTCAATTTTTTCAACACAACCTCAGGTGCTCCCAATCAGATAACGATTCACCTGTTTGACAGGGACACCTTTTGTGTCTTCCAGCTCACACTCTGTTTATGGCATGGCGCTGAAACGCGTATTTTTGTGGACGTGGTCCAATAAATTTGTGTTATAAGAAGTAGTAGTGAGTGCGGTTCTTGAAGTTTTTTGATGCACACTTTAATTTGGAGTCGAGCACACCAATTCTTTACAACTCTGTCAGTTTTTCTGTCATTATTCACTTAAAGCAGGGCTAAGCAACGTTCTGTTTTTTTTCTCTCACAAGCTCCCTCTAAAGACCGCTGAATTGCATTGTATTGCACTGCATTCTATTGGAGGCGGACCGCTGCTGTTGAACATTGCAAATGCTGTATCTACCGTTGTAGGCCACAGTGGCGCATTCTACACCGTTCGTTCGCCTAAACAGTATGGACTAATTAACTGAAAAATGTTGCTTAGTGGGCCTTTAATGGAGGACAATTTTGGTGTATGTGTAAAGAAGGACAGGGTTTTCCTGAGTGACATTTTACTGTTAATTTACTGAAAAGTGAAAGTGAAATATTTTTACCTCTTTCTGTGGGGTGTCTGGTCAACACTGCAGAAAGGAAGAAGCCTGGAGCTATAATTATCTGTAATATAAATTGGAATTTCTGTTGACACTTGACTGGTCTCCCTAGCTAAGACTTATCTGAATGAAAGAAAGAAAGAAAGAAAGAAAAAACAGATATCCCCTCAGGGTATTCAACATACTTCCAGTGATAGATTTGTGCATAAAATACAAGAAAACTTGCCCACATTTTGTTATTTTACCTCAGTTGTAACTGGAGTGGGATTTGAGCCGAACATCCATTAATACACACAGGATTTAAGCCAGGTATGTGTTGCTACAGTTCACAACAGTGGAGTTCCAATTTACATGAAACCTCTGGCAGTGGCCGACAGGTCTATGGGGTGCAACGAGCTTCCGTAGTAACGTCTCATTCCAGCGCTGTGGCGACTGGCTCAGATACACGACCTACCAGACCTACACACAGGCAAAAGAGAGTTAGACAACCCAGCACAGAAATTTTCTTCTGAAAAGTCTCCTACTGACTAAAGTCTCCTACAAGACTTAGAAGTTCAACAAAGCTTGGCATCCTACAAGTCTCTGATGGAGATGCGGTCTGAACCTCATCCAGGCTTGTCAGTTCTTCAAAACATTGTAAGTCTTGGACATGTTGCCAAAGCCCTTACCAAGCTTCAGAGCAAAAAAGGCCCTAAACCATAATGCCAGAAAACACAATATCCCCAAAATGCACTGTAATTAGTAACCTGATTTCTAACCATTCCAAATTTTCCTCCATTGCTGTGTTTTTCAACAATCTCTAGTTTACAGAATAATGTAAAGTATTTAAAACAACATTTCTCACTTTGTTTTGTTTAAATGATCTTAGTCTAATTATTTAAATGATCTGGTGTATATGGTTCCCTTTCGTTTCGAAGCCGAAACGTACGAGTGGATGATGCCTATCATCTCCTGCTTTTCTGAAGTCATTTTAAACCAACCCTTTGAAAAAAGGGCAGTAAGCGCACTGACGCGCGCAGGCAACTACTTAGACAGCCCTGCGTGACGTCAGAA
>JAGFZM010001314.1:73233-97507 GCA_017657215.1 Limnothrissa miodon
TTATAACATGACACATTTAACATGGTGAGAAGAAATTGATTTACTTGTTACTGTAAATGAAGTGTCTTGTCTGCTGATGTTAATTTCAAATAGTGAAATGAATATTGCACTTTTACACCCCACTGTATTTAAAAGTGCAAAATAATTAGAACATTTTTGTGAGTTTGCTACTCTGGTAATATTAAAAACAACAGCCAGAATGACACCGGTATGATGTAAGTAAATTACAAATTATGGTAATGATAAATAGGTATGTTACACACACGGTGTAGCCTATGGGATGATGAAGCATCTGGTGCTGAGGTGGTGGTATGGGGGGCCCCAAATGAAATTTTGCATAGGGCCCCATAAAGGCTTGGGCCGGCCCTGGAGAGTAATTAGCTTCACAAGAGGCTGATTCATACAAGTTCAGTCTTTGAGGGCACAGGGTTTATGGAGGACATCAGGATTAGTAGCAATAGTTTCATGGTAAGAAAGCGAAGGACGTCTGAAGACTTTTCTGCGCCCTGAGGAAGATGGCAGCAGCAAGAGCAGCACAATAGCCCACTATATCTATACACGCCCGCAGGGTGTGCATTCCCACTGATGTGTACGTTGATTCAATCCATCACTCTGGGTTTTGGAAAAGACAAGCACCATGTTTTTCTGTGAACAAACAAATTGGTTGCTGATTGAGATTGAGATGGACATTAACACAAAAAACAGGTGATATTACTAGTTAGGTCCCATCTCTATTTACTTTACCCCATTTACTTCCAACGGCGTATGCTAGGCTAGGAAAATACGACGGTTCTGGAGAGGTTGCTCAAAATCATTTTAAATCATTTTTGTTTTTCCGCCTCTAACAACACCAGATATTTAGCGAAACTGTCTCTTTCATGGAGATAAGCCAAACACTCATCACCCCCTGAGGAGATGGATTTCTTTTCTTTTTTTCCTCTTTTCCTCTCTCTCTCCTCTTCTCTACTCTGGCTTTCCTTTCTTTAATGTTTGCCCTCCAACATGTTTGAGCTACAAGCCATTAACCATCGCAGCGCTGCAGAGAAAAGGAGGACATCGTCTCTGTCAAAGCAAATGGTCCTTTCAGCCTCAGTGGCGTTCAGTGCCTCAAGCACCCTGCAGTGCTGCTATTCTTGTAGAGAATCAGAGAATGAGAGATAGAGAGAGAGAGAGTCGCGTTAGACAGATATACAGAGACTGGTGAAGAGATGCAGTCCAGGCCAGTTCCATGGGAAGCCTCCATTGACACACATGACGCACATTTCTTGGCCAAGTATAATGTAGCAGTGTGCAATTAATAGTCACTTGCTCATTCAGCCAGATTTCTCTATACATTGGTTAGGATATTTAGAACCTATCAAAGCAACTTTGCTGAAATAATTTTAGTTTTTGCCCAAATCACGAACAAAAAGTATTTTAATGATTTTTTTCTGTTATTCCTAAAAAGTTGTTTTGATTATTATTTTAGCAAGGTGACGATAGTGAACCAGGCTGAAATTTAATGTATAAAGATAATTACACTATTACAGTTTTTCCACATTTTTTGAAGCTGAAATTATCAAACCAACAAACACACACACACACTCACCCTCTCGCTCTCTCCAAGAACAAAAGAGCTGTGCATGAGTTAGTTACATACGTTAATTACACACGTTCATTTGGCCAACCTACATTAAGACTTAACTAAACAAATCTAATTAAAATACAGAGACATGCACAACATTCAATCACAGGCCCCCACTCCACTCCTCCACCCCCAAAGCCCTTGGTGACATTAGTAGCCTAGTCTATCTCCCTCAGACACAAGCAAGCTCCGGGGGTGTGGGTTATTTGAGGATCTGTCCACAGGGGACTGTGTGTGTGTGTGTGTGTGTGTGTATGTATGTATGTATGTGTGTACAACTACTTGTTAGCTTTCTGAGCATAATCAGCATTGCCACTGACAGTACCATCATCATCAACATCAACCTCATCTTCGTCGCCATAATTACGACAGCATCATTGTTGTTGTTGTCGTCCTGATTGTGGTGGTTATGGTGTTGTGGTTACTGACACTGGTCTAATTTAGCCTCCGCTCCAGGACTGCCGTTGGAGATTACGTAATGGCCAGACTAATGTTGCTGGATGCACAGTTGGAGTGAGGGAATTGTGTTTGTGTGGGTGCCCCCGAGAGTGTGTGGGATTTGGTTGTGTGTGTGTGTGTGTGTGTGTGTGTGTAATGGGGGTTTGTACCTGTTCAACCATACAGTGAAAGATAGAGAAAGAGGTTTCTTTCTTGGCATAATAATGATGCAGAGCTTCAGATGTGAGTGTGTGTGTGTGTGCCCATGGTGTGGTGTCGGGAGTACGCAGTAGATCTAGGGTAAGAAATGTGAGAAGACTTTAAATTTCTGACCAGCGTGAGAGAAAAATGACAGCAGAAATGAGACCTCCTGGGTCTTATTAGTCCTTACTAAATAATGTGCCTCACCACACACACACACACACACACACACACACACACACACACACACACACTCCACCACCACCACCTTTAACTTCTTTTGGCTTTTCCCGAAGCTGATAAGCTGCCTGCAGTGACAGAGTTTAGCTTCCATAAATTAACCATCTTAGGAAAGACAGCATAAAGGTGAGGACCTGTTCATTTTAAAATATAACAAGAAAAATCCCAGAAGTGAGTGTCCGTCACCTTTGCGTCCCTTTCTCCTTTTTTGGAGATGAAAAGATGACAGGAGTGACAGAGAGATAGTTAAGCTTTTATAAATGAGCCAAGTCAGGGAGGAGGAGGGGAGCCTTATTAGTAGTAAAGTGGTAAAAAAGTAGTAAAGGTGAGTCTTTGATCTTGGACACACATTTAGACAGCTAATTTAAACTGTAAAAAAAAAAAAAAAACGGTGAATAAAAAAAGGAACCCATCTCACCAGGAAGTGGTGTGTGCACAAATTGCTTGAGATGGCGAGAGAGTGTGACTCGCGAGAGCCACAGAGAGTTGAGGCTGATGAATGCTAAACGCTTTCCCGTCGACCCTGACAGCCCAGGCTTCAGAAACATTTGAGAAACCCAAGGGGGGAATCCTGCAACGGCTCGAGCGCACTTTTGAGAGACGGAATTAATTGGCATTGAACGGAGGGGGAATTATCAGAGGAAAGTCCAGCAGACCGTGCTTAATTAGTTGTTCTAATATGAATACTAAAAGCATTGCTCTCAACATGGATGGACTTCATATCTCATGGCTTTACACCCCCAGCCATAATTCTCTTGTGACTTCCTGCATTCTGAAATCTTTGTCTTCCAATGGTTGGAGCAAAAACAACCCCTTGCAGAAAAAAAGCAAATGCGATCATATAACATTAAAGGGATAGTTCGGTTTTTAACATATTAAGCCCCTTTCACAGGTTGTCTAAAATGCAATAAAATGGTTGACATCGAAATTTTGACGATTGCTTCTGTCTCGGCTATTTGGGAAATGTAGAATCGCCTCTGCCTGCCTTCAAAATGGCTAGCAATGGGCATGTGTTGTTTCTAACCTTAAAACACTGGATTTAAAAAAGTGCTACTCACCAAGTGGTTAGTGGTGCTCAATGATGTTCCAAAACATGTATCGTAGCGAAATAAAGCTTCCGTCATGTTTTATTTGGCACTTTGTTTATATGAAGGAGCAAATAGATCCCTATGGGACTTACAAAATGGCAAATAAAACATGACAGAAACTGTATTTTGCTACGATACTTGGGTTGGAACATCAGCAAGCGCCACTAATCACTCCATGAGTATAGCACTTTTTTTAAAACCAGTGTTTTAAGGATAGAAACAACACATGCCCATTGCCAGCCATTTTAAAGGCAGGCAGAGGCGATTCTATATATCTCAAATACCCAAGACAGGAGCAATCATCAAGATTTTGGTGTCAACCACTTTATTTCATTTTAAACAACCCGTGAAAGGGGCTCAATGTGTTAAAAACCGAACTATCCCTTTAAAGGGGGCATCCTTGATGGCATATTTCACATAGCTTTTATAAATTATATTGATGCATCGATCTGACATTTTGTAATTTACTGTGTAGGCCATGCCAGTGGACAAACACAAACATGCAGAATCGAAAACAAGCGTGCGCGCGCACACACACACACACACACACACACAATCAAAATCCAGTGTAATTGAGATCCTGCAGTCATCCAGCTTTGGGGAAATTTAAAGGTAGGATAGGAGACAAGTTCCTGGAGCACTTTTTACTCTATTATCTAAAATCCCCTTCACAAGGCAACCAATTAATTAAATGCTCAAACAGAAATTTTTTTTAAGCCACCTGCGGATTGGACGGGACTGAAAAAAACACCATCCAATCATTTTAAGTGAGCCATTGAAATGCGATCAAACTCGACACTCATTTGTCCCTACTCCAGCTCTGCAGTCATTCCTGTACTGTGGAGCCGTGAGTAATAGGGCCCATAGTAAGTGCCCATATAAGGCCATATCTGTTAGATAAGGCCCATTTAAGGCCATATTTCCAGTTAGATAAGGACAGAGATTCTGTAATCTAATTGGCTGTTATTGGCTCCCGGAATCATGCATGCATTCTAATTGACAATTGAATCTAGCATCCATAGATACGGACAACCGTATGGATGCAAATTGTCTTGGGAGACCATTTCATGAACTGTGGGAGTCATCAATCATGGTAAGGCAACAGCTTTGTCCGTGGCATTAATAACCCTGTCTGGTTTTAAGTTGAGCAACAACGTAGAGCTGTTTTCGAAGAAGCCAACTCAAAGACAAAGGCAACGGAAAATCAATCAACAGAGCTGTGTGCTGATGGACCGATACTCAGACGTATGGATCCATAGATCCAAGAAAATTACCTGCACTACACCTTGGCATTCCTCACACTTTCTCCACTGACATGCTTTCTGGGTCAGTGCACACACACACACACACATTCTAAAATCTTGGGAGGCATATTTCTCAGAAAGCTTGAGTGACACTTACCTCCCGACAGGCCCCTTGTCCTTCAGGATACAGTAGACGCATCAATATTGAATATGTGCTGGTCTCTGACAGCCATCAAAACACTGCAGAGTGAGTGCATCTTGACAGCAGCAATACAATTCCATTACACTCAGACTTCCTAGCAGGTCGGAAGGAGGAAGCTGAACACTTGCTGGGGGGACAGCAAAATTCCTTCTGTATAAATAAAGTATCCACCTATCTATCTATCTATCTATCTATCTATCTACTGTATCTATCTATCTGTCTGTCTGTGTCTATCTATCTACAGTATCTATCTATCTATCTATCTATCTAAAATGGAGGTGGGAAAAAGGTTGAGGTTATTTCATCTGCCTGACATTGTTTTGAAAGCAGGGATAAAAAACAACATGTCTATGACGGTGGTGGTTTTCATACCTCTAAGTTTGTTTTTGTCTCTTTGCAGAGGTGAGTGTTGTACCCCTCACCCCTCTCTCACCCCCGGGGGAGGCGCGGCTGAGAAATCACAGCAACAGATATCGCAGACGACGGCCTCGTTAAAATAAATGTCTCGCATATAAGCCACCAGCCATTTCAACCTTGTTCCTTATTGAGTGCTACCCAACAGGTGGAATAGAAAGAGGTGGAAAAAGAACAGTTGGTACAACACAGAACACATTTTATAGGTCTTATTTCATATTATAGTACATATGTGCCTTAATCTTCTTGCACTTTACTTAAAGGAGAAATCCGAAAAGTGTGACTTGGACTGTACTGGAAGATGTTACCAAGTACAAACATATATCCAATGCCCACCTCCGTTCACCCCCAGCATTCCGCATTAAGCTGTTTTTTGCCAAAGCTTTCATTAGCCTTACACTGCTAGCTATAGGGGTAATTTCCCCTTGGGGATCAATAAAGTATCTATCTATCTATCAGCTTTGCCTATGCAGCTAAATCGCTATTTTTACACCATTAACAAGGTACAAAGGTTCAAGGTTCATCTCCACACTTCACAGATAGACTTCTGAGGGCCCTGTTCAGTTAGGACATGTTTTTTTTGTTGTGTGTCAGAGCACTTTACCGTTTGACCTTTCCTGTCTTGTCTTGTCTTGTCTACCCATGGGAGAATGAGAAACATAATTTCGATCCCTTGATATGTCTAGTACATGTGAAGAAATCGACAATAAATCTGACTTTGACTTTGACAACCAGCAGCTGACAGCTGACCAAAAGGGGCACAAACTGAGCATCCTTTCCCGTCATTATTTAGTGATACCTGCCGTTAGGCTATTCAGACATCCTTCTATAGGGAGCACTTAAAAAGCTTAGGCGCTTGGGGTTGATTTACACCTGACATCTTTCGTGTGCTTGCATTTCAGCTAATAGGGCCTTCCACTGGAGTCGAATCTGTCAGAAACACTGGAAGGTGAGAAAGCCAGGATGGATTCTATCAGCTGAGGCCGTCACTGACGGCGGGTCATAGATGTTATCAACCCTCGTAATGATATCTGCAGAAACAGCTGTCACCCTCTTAAAGGACAAACCCTCAGGAGGGAGATGACCTCTGCAGTCGACCAGATAACCAAAACCCTAACTAATATGTTTTTTCCTTCTTCTTCTTTTTCTTTCTTTTTTTTTGTCTTTCTTTCTGTTCTGCCAGTTGCCTCATTCTGCCATCTTGTGTGATTCTCATGAGGACATGAACTGCAGACATGCCTCTCCGTGCTGTCAGTATTGAGCCGTGCCCTTCCCACAGACTCTATGATGCATTCATGATACGATATTGTGGACGCGGGCGGCGAATCAGAGGATCCCAATCGACGGCATCCTCGTGCACCAAAGGGAATGAATGATCAGCAGTACAAGAGAGTTCAGCTGGCCACCGTGGGACATAATTAGAGATCAAATCCGTTTCCTTGACTTCAGCCCGTGCCTAGACTACATGATAGAGCTCGGCTGTCTCGTGCGCCAGGTGTCATTTTTCTACCCGTCGGTTTGCTAGCTCTTCATATTCAGACGCGTACGAGACCCACATCAGAAAGAGTGAAACCCCTACCACCTCCAGAATTCATTCCAGCAGGACAATAAAGATGCTGTCTAATTAACTCTAGCTCATCTCTGTTAAACCCAGCTAAGGTGGCCACTGCGCTCAATGCAAAGGGGTTCACAGCCAAAGAGACCGTTAAAAACCTTGGAGTCATCATTGATAGTGACCTTAACTTCAGCAGTCATATCAAATCAATCACTAAATCAGCATACTATCATTTAAAAAACATCTCTAAGCTGAGAGACCTAATGTCAAGTAAGGACCTTGAAAAACTCATTCATGCTTTTATCTCTAGCAGAGTTGACTACTGCAATGGCCTGTTAACAGGCCTACCCAAAAAGACCATTAAGCCCCTTCAACTCATTCAAAATGCAGCTGCTAGGGTCCTTACAAGAACAAAAAGAACTGACCATATTACTCCAATTTTAAAATCCCTGCACTGGCTTCCTGTGAGTTTTAGAATTGATTTTAAAGCACTGTTACTTTTATTTAAATCTATGAATGGCAAAGGCCCTGTTTATATTTTAGACATGTGTCAGAAATGTACTCCACTGAGGTCTCTAAGATCTGTGGAAAAGAATCTGTTGATCAGACCCACTGTCAGAACAAAAATTGGTGAAGCAGCCTTTTCTTATTATGCTGTGCAGCTATGGAACCAACTTCCAGAAAATATAAAAAATGCACCTACCGTTGACAGTTTTAAATCAAGACTTAAGACCAAATTATTTTCTGATGCTTATTCCTAATGCCACCTGATTTTAATTATTTATCTGTTTTGGTTTTATGATTAATTTTCTCTTGATGTTCATTTTATGTTCATTTTTACCTGATTGTAATTATTTATCTATTGTGGTTTTATTATTAACTTTCTTTTAATGTTCAATTATTTACAAATATTTTAATTATTTGCATTTTTTATTTATTTTCTGTTAATGTTCATTTTACTATTTATTTTCTTAAATGATCATTTTACTTCATATATTTTATATTTCCTCTCCTCTTTTTTTCATCTATTTTGTTCATCTTTTTATTATCAATTTTCTTTTAAATTCTCTTTTAAATTTTTTTCATCTATTTTATTCATCTTTTATTATCAATTTTCTTTTAAAATCTCATTAATGTTCATTTTATTATTTATTTTCTTTAATGATCATTTTACTTCATATATTTTATATTTCCTCTCCTTTTTTTCATCTATTTTATTCATCTTTGTATTATCAATTTTCTTTTAAATTCTCATTTTTAACACACACGTTTGTTGCCTTGTATTGTATTTTGTTTTGGTCTCTGTACAGCACATTGAGTTGCCACTGTGTATGAAATGCGCTTTATAAATAAAATTGCCTTGCCTTGCCTTGCCTAATGATGATAGAGGCGCTAATCTGCCCATCGGGAGCAGTTTTGGGGTTTTAGTGCCTTGCTCACAGACACTAAATGTTTCAACTTGGCTACTGATGGTGGATTTGCTGATCAGTTCAAAGACACTTGCATGTAAAGAGGGACTAAGCAACTTTTGGTTACATTCCTCTAACTGTCATGAGATCTTTTCCTTGTCTACGCGGACATGGGCTTTCACCATTTCTTGCTGGCTCCGTCATGCTGAATCTCATTGTCTACAGCTATCCTGATTTCTGCTGGATGTGTATTTGTGATTGTCATAGTGATTGAATGCATAGTGATTACCCCAACGTGAAGGTCTGCATTGGTATTGCATTGTAGGTGGGGCGCTGCTACTGAACATTGCAAATGCGGTTCCTATCGCTGTAGGCACTGTAGGCCCTTTCTAAACCATTCATTCGTCTTGTAATGACTCGTGGTATTACCCTTAACAGTATGATACGGATGAATTAACTGAAAAAAGTTGCTTACTGGGCCTTTAAATAAGACCAGAGGAAGCCAAGGCTGGAACCTGCAACCCGTTGATTGCCTGTGCCACCATCGCTTATCGCCAGAGAGCCTCCATACATTATGCACTAAATCCAGACAGAACCAGCAAGGTTCTCAGGAACTGATTTTAGTTTCTAAGAGCTGGCAGATGTTGAAATGATGAAATGAATTTCCACACAACAAAAGTGATTTTGTGCTGCTAGGCTGTCAGACGGATCAGAAAGAACCTTTCACTTCTGCTTTCTGGTTTCTTTATTTAGACAAAAGGAGCCAAGGGAGAGATGTAAGGAACGCAGGATGGAAGGTGGGAGGGAGAGAGAGAAGTGAAGGGATGATTCTAATATGGCTGGACAGGACAAGAGGAGCATGGGTGTGTGATGGGGGGTCTGGGAAGGTAGTGTAATTTTTAGAAGAGGTGGTTACAGGACCAAAATGTTAAAAATAGACACCTTGTCACCTGTTGTGACTAAGCTCTGGCTTGTCTGAAATAGCAGAGACGTTCAGGGTCAGTAAAGATCTGGAGCTCTTGCCTGGTGTGCGTAGGCATACCGTGCAGGAGGGCAACGGGGGAGACAGGTGTCCCCTCTCTTGAACACACACACACACACACACACACACACTCTGTTTGTGAGGGATCTTTTTCTGCTACTGAAGAAAAAAAGAGAGAATATTGTAGGCCTATGGAAGGAATATAACAGACTACAGAGATATGGAAGGAAAGAATACCTTAGGCCTTTATAGAAGGCAAGGCAAGGTTTTGCCATGTGTCTTGCCTTGCCTTTATGAAGGAATAAATCAGACTAGAGAGATGCAGAAGAATAGAATACTGTAGGCCTTTATGGAAGGATAAAAACAGACTAGAGAGACAGAAGAATAGAATACTGTAGGCCTTTATGGAAGGATAAAAACAGACTAGAGAGAGACAGAAGAATAGAATACTGTAGGCCTTTATGGAAGGATAAAAACAGACTAGAGAGACAGAAGAATAGAATACTGTAGGCATATATTGAAGGTATAGAACAGACCAGACTAAAAAGAGACAGCATAACACTACAACTGATTCTTATTATCACCTGTAGCATTCTAATTTTTTTCTATTTCCTCTGGCAGAACTGTATCCAACCTTTTGTGAAAAGCAAGAAAATAAAAATTTGAGGGAGAGGCAGAGATGGAGAGAGTGGGGAATTAAAGTTGAGGAAGAAAGAGAGAGAGATGGCAAGTAAAAGAGAGGGAGGGAGAGAGAGAGATGGAGAAAGCAGAGGGTGCAAGAAAGAGTGGAGAGGGAACAAGAAACACATTATAGGAGGCATGAGAGCCTGCTATAGCTTCTGTTTAACTGCCCCCAACCATCACCACACACACACACACACACACACACTACCCCCACACAACCCATCTATCAAATACATGCTTTATCACACCTTGAAGCTCACCCCAGCAGTGATGTCAAACTGTGATGCAGGAATCCATGGGAACAGTCTAAAATGTGTGTGTGTGTGTGTGTGAAAGACACAGAAGTGGGAGGGACAGAGAGTGTGTGTGTAAAGGAAGAATGAGAAAAGACAGACTAGAATTTGGAACACACAATGGTGAACAATGCACACCCAGGCTATCATTAAAACACAATGTGTTCCCAAACTGCGCCTAATCTAACAAATTGTGCACTATTTACTAAATAACCCATAATTTACGGGGCATTTGCAGTGACATATTACTATTGGCTCAGAGGAATACGTACACGTGCATTATTAAATCTACAGCACTATTGAGGTGCTTTGCCCTCTGGCCATTTTGCTGCTTCCTTTCCAGAGACGTTGAGTCTGAACGGGGAGGCAGAGGGGGGTGGGGGCTTTAGGGCCTCGGCCTGGAGGAGGTCACTGGTACTGAGGATGCGTCAGAGAATGGTAGTGGTGGTGGGGGTGGGGGGGTTGGGACGTCTGTCTGACATTTTTGTTTCAGCGAAAAGATAGTAGAAATTGGGAAGTAACTGCAATGATGATTATGCTCTGTATCTGTGTGTGTGTGTGTGTGTGTGTGTGTGTTTGGTAGTGTATACAGCATAGAGCATTGATTCTCAAAGTGGGACCGGCAGGACAAAATATACACTCACCGTCCACTTTATTAGTCCAATTGATCAAATATAGCTGATTACATTGATCACATTTCTGCAGTCCAATGCATTGGGACATCAAGAGAGCTACAGTTCAAACCAACATCAGAATGAGAAAGAACAACGATTTGAGTGACTTGGAATGGAGTATGGCGGCTTTTGGTGCCAGGTGGGCTGATTTGTGTTTAGAAAGTGCTGAACTACAGGGGGTTTCATGCACTACCATCTCTAGGGTTTACTGAGAATGGTCTGAAAGAAAGAAAATATCTTGTGAGCGGCAGTTGTGGGGACAGAAATGGCAAATGCCTTGTTGATGTGAGAGGAGAATGGACAGTCTGATGACACAACAACAGAAACTCAAATAGCCACTTGTTACACCAAAAAAAAACAAAACCCATCTTTTGTTGAAAGTATGCCACTAAAAATTATGAAGGTAAAAGGTGGCTCAAAACTCACCTTTAATTGGTACTGTACACCATACTGTGTACTAATTAAATTGGTCGTAAGTATATACTTACGAAATACTAGAGATTAGTATGGAGCCCAATCAGTGTCCAATGGACTCATTACTGCCACAATTGAACCTGTGACGTAATACACTACAAACAGATACAATACATCTGTCAAAACACATTCCTCATACATTAATAAATAACCAAATAAATGTAATTCATTATGAAAATGTGTGCTTTTGCCAAAGAATGTTCACCTGGCCCCCACCTACCAATGGAAATTAGTCTTTAGATTATAATTGAGTACATTTACATTTTTTCTAAAATGTGCATTAATGTACACCGTCTCTATAAAAAAAAAATATAATGGCAATATGCAATAATATGCCTATATTGAGAAGTGGAAGCAAAAAATGTTTTTTTGAATAAAAGTGCAAAACCATCGATGAAAACAAATGGCTACACAACTTCTAATATGTTTATATGTGTGTTGTGGTTATGAGTAGTCCTAAAAAAAAAAAACTGCTCTCAATGGTGTGCACCTGGGCACAAGAGAGCAAAAGCATCTATGAAAATAAATGGCTATAACACTACAATATAAGGTTATATGATATCTAGGCACACAGTCCAAAAGTGAGATTCCCACAGGATGCCTTTCAGAGGAATAATAGCTTACAGTACGTTATGGGTGATCTCAAAGATCTTTTGGCCTTCAAAGGAAGGGAAGGCTTAACGTGTCAATCTATGTTGAACCCCCAGTGCAGACATACTGTACTTGCAATACTGCTGACTGCTTCATCAGCGAATCTCTGAAGCTTTATATCCAGGATGGGAAGAGATCTATCAGCAGTGCTCTGTATACTAATGCAAAGCTTCTAGCACCTCATCATATACTGATCTTTGTGTAAATAGATGAATGTGAACCAGGCACTCAAATCCTGCTTAAAACAACACAAAGACACTGATTGGTTTAGTCCAAGCTATGGGTATGGAGTGCTGGGCCTATTGACTAGCACAGGCATGGGCAAACTAAGGCCCAGGGTCCATATACGGCCCGTTTGGCTTTTTAACCTGGCCCGCTAAACGTTTCAAAATTATATTAAATAATATTATTAAACCTTTATTTATTTTCCCTGCAATGTCTGCAAACTGCTGTTAATAAATGCCTTATTTTTTTTTTTAAAGCCCTGCATGTCCATGCTTTACTACCTATTTAAGGCCAAAACTGTGAAATATAATGGACTTTACATGTAATTTATATTACTTCACACAAACACTATATCTGTCTGCTCCTGACACGGCCCCTTAATCAAATGTTATAACCCATTGTGGCCCACGACTCAAAAAGTTTGCCCACCCCTGGACTAGCATGACCATAGCGATCGGGTCATCAGTATTTTTCTAGGGTTGATGCGATTTACAATCCCTACTTCAAATCTACTGTCCCTCAGGTAAGTCTACCTTCTCCAAAACTGATGAGAGAGCTGTTTGCCTAGGCTATGTTGGCCAAAGGCAATAAATCGTTTGTGCTATTTAATAAACCTATTGACCATGCAGTACATCACCGCTCACATAAATTTTAAAGTCTGTGAGTACTCAATGTCACAAAGAAACAGGCTGCTAGCATTTTGTTGTGATGAAGCAATAAAGCAAAGTAAAGCAAAGTTGCTATAAAGCAAAAGTAAACTCTACAAAGATTAGGCCAACTTCAGTCGTCACAATTGCCACCTCTCCTGAAAATTCCGAGTGGGAGATGCAGACGCAGTGCAAGAGAGAATGACAGAGAGCCGAGAGCGATGCACTGTTAGGGATTTTGTGCAGCTGCATCTTTCCAGCTGACCTCTATCTCTCTCTCTCACTTTATCAGACAAAGTTACAATCTTAAAAAGTCATAGGTCTACATTTTATACCCCTGTGAGGTCACTCCAGTGTAGCCTATGTTAAAAAGAAAGAATACAATTGTGGTCTACAGTATGTTATTGAAATTGAAAGACAGTATAATTTGTGCAGGTTCAGATGTCTAAGAATGCATTTTGTAGGAATAATTTGCAGCTCATAATGCAGGAAATGCATTATTAGTATTTTTGTATTTGAATAAAACTGTATTGCATTTGGCCCACACAAAAATTCAGGATACTGGACACTTAAAGTTTATCGAAGGTCTGTACTTTGCCCCCTAACTGCAGTTAGGCTAAGGCATATTGAAATCTAATCAAATTCATTGAAAGAATTTCATTGAAAGACAACCTAACCTGTTGTATACTGACTGACAACAGGCCTATAATACGTTGTTAAGTAATGGGATGACAGACAGCAACAAGATCAGTTAACCTTTTTGGTGTTTATAAAATAATAAACAGTTGACAATGGTCAGGAGATGAGAGGAAGATAACAAGTATTGCTTTTCCAAGTAAGGAGTAGTCAAGAATTGACCTCCTGTCAATACCATGAAAGCACAGTACATGTGCCCACACATCAAAAAACACAAATAAAAACACTGGCACAGTAGATTACAGACCCAAGGTTATTATTTTCAACTGAGTGACCATTTTTGTATCTGGCAGTCTGTGGTCTGAGTTGCCTGACACACTGTCTAGGGTCTTGGAGGAGTGGGTGTCAAAGGTTTTAACACCCACTAGTTAGGTTACAGGTGACATAGCCCACAAACCCTATAAGGGCATGATTTCCACGTCAAATGACATTTTTGACCTCATTATTCCCAAAACATCCAGCCCACAACCCAATAGACCAGATTCACATTCACATTACCCTACAGAAAGACTCTGGAAGAAATATCATCTTGCGTGGTGAGTGGGTTATTTTTGACTATGGAAGACAAAGCCTTTGGAGAGTTCTCTGACGTGTTGCGCGCTGTGCTAGCCTGGCTAAGCTAAGCCTTCCCCCCCCAGCTGTGAGCGAAAGCCATCCGATTGTCTCACTCTTCTGCTGTCATTTTCGTGTCAGTGCACTGCTGCAGCACACATACAATATTGATGCCGGCGGCCTCAAGGGCGACGGCTGTCACTCTACAAGAGATTGAAAATGAGTGTGGTGGTAATGTCACTCCAGCGCACTGCGGATAGTGTCCTCCATTCACAATTTCACATGCTTGCATGTGCGTACGTGCGTGTGTGTGCGCACGGATAAGTGGTTTGGTTGATGTGTGGACATAGTGCTTGTTGATGGTCATTTCCAGGTAGTGTGACCCAGGGCCAGAAGGCGCAGCCTTGGTAGTTGTTTATGCTGCAGGCAACTGCCTGAAACGCCTGTGGCCAAAAAAAAAACAAAAAACAAACAAGCAAAAAAAACATCCCAGAGTGGATGTGACATTTCAATGTGTGCTATAACAGATTAGTGAGACACGGAGAGACATGGAGAGATTTAGTGTGACATTGGCAGCGTGCTGTGGGCTCCTGTGCTTTTGGGTATATATCACTGTCTCCCCGGTGGGAAGTTGGCAAGGAGGGCCTGGTCGGGGGCAATAATGTCTCGCCCCTCGGGACGACGGCTACATCTGTGGTCTGATGACGCGGAAACAGAGAGCTGGACAGAGAGCTGGACTGACACATAGGAACATGTGGAATGATGGCGCCATCTAGTGATATCATACACTCACTGCAAGCATCTTCCAACTGCCTTAACTGGGTGTGCACTTCAAGGAATCGGTTTCTCTCTGTGATTACTGTGACAAACACCCCCTACGAATGAAGTTCTTTTTAGTTAGATATAGCATTATATTATACACTGCAGGACCACATACTTTCCTTTAATTAAAACATGGCTTATGTTATTAATAAGGCAGTACAGCTGTGTGTAATAAAGAAAGCTGAAGTATGTTTCTATTGCCCTCACTAATGTACATTAGCTTTGCCATTATGTTTCTAATGGCCTCACTAAAATAATTAGTTTCTTGTCCTCCCTAATGCAGGTTTCTATTGACCAACTGACTTGGGTAATTTAAAAACACACCCAATGCCTTGGGCACACACACACACACACACACATGTACTGGGATGATGCACAAACTTGAATGCCTACTGTACTACTGAGTCAGATTTGAAGAAAATCAAACACATGATTGTAGGCATTGAATCCCAGTCTTGGGAAAATCTCAATAAGGTCAGAAGACCTGACTGGCACCATGAATTCACTTGATTTCAATTCAGTTATATTTGTACTGTTCCATTTACAGTAGAATTGTATTGTACCACTTTATAGACATATAAAGAAGCAAAGAGCAAAGAGCAACAGGGACACAGTACTCCATTTGGGCAGCGCCACGACTGAAGGGGCCAACACAACCGACTGGACAGTCTTTGCGGAAGACTCAGGTCATTGGGTTTGGGAGAACATTAAAGGTGCTCTAAGCGATGTGACACGTTTTTAGGACTAAAACATGTGTTGTTACATACAGCAAACATCTCCTCATAATCTGCTAGCTGCCTGTCCCCTGAACACACTGTAAAAAAACGCGGTCTCTGTAGACAGCCCTGGCTCCACAAACGGCAACAAAACACAGTGGGCAAACCTAGCATAACAAGCGAAAACGAAACATAACAGTGTTCCAGCCAATAAACGACAAGGTTCATGAGTCTTTCGGGAGGCATGGGAGGGAGGGGGAGGAGTGAGCTATAACTTATAACGCTTGAACCCTCTCTGGAGCTATTTTCCGTTTTGTTTGACAATACTTCGAACGTCAACAAGAAGTGACGTGAAACAGCATCGCTTAGAGCGCCTTTAAGATTCAACCACCAATGCCAATGTCATGTGCTTGTTTCATTCCTGATACTGAGTGTGTGTTAGGATGAGTATGGCAGTTTGGGCACTGTCTTCAAACAGGCCAAAGATAAACACAAATACAACGGCAGCCCTGGGCAGATTTCCATAGCTGTTGCTGCACACCCGAGGGGCTCTGCATTTCTCCGCTCAACAGGGGGGTGTCGTCACGGATGGTTTGTTTACAGTACAGTTGTCATGTTATTTTCTCGCTTACATTACTGCGGTTAAACCACAAACACACTCACACACACAAACATACCACCTCTTTAGCCATTAGGTTTCATAGTTGGGTAAACAATTGTGCTTCATGCACAAAAGACCCTTGAAAAACTTTTATGCCTATGATACGATCCAGATGCTCTGGTCAGATAAGCTGCAGGCCTTCAAAATGGAAGGGGGGAGGGGGGTCAGACAACTTCTGTGCCACTGGAAGTACCAGAGTGGAACATAATATCATAAATGAATAAAGAAGATGCATTATAAAATTCTCAAAGTCATTCATTTTCTGTATGAATGCAGCTCCAGTATAATCAAGCTTTTTCATAGAGTAGCTGGATGCTAGTTTGTGCTATCGGCTAGTGGAACCTTTGTATTGAAAAAGGTGTTTTTTTTTCTAAAGGCACATGAAAAAAGAGCTCTTTTAAACTGCCAATTTCTTGAGCTCTTAGCTTGGCTCAAAGCATTCGCTACCGTGTTAAATTACATACTATTCTGCAACGCCAATCACTGTAGCGGAGTTCTGACATCACATACTACTGTACTCACTGACAAAGGACAAGATGTAAATTGCACTTGAATATGTCGAGCTAAGTATCATTACTAAAAATGTTTTTTTTTTGTTTGTTTGTTTGCTTTGCAGATGCCACTATTGCAACAGAATCATAAACCTATCACATAGATCAGGGGTTCTTTTACACCTTGAGGCCCAACATTTCCAGCCTTACACGGGGCCCAACGCATTTTTATAATGTATGTTTTGATCATTGTGCTTTGTATTAAAGAATCATTCGTCATTTATAATGCAAATAATTACATTTTACTCTTCACAAAGCAATTTTCCAGTTTTCTTTAAACCTTCCCAAAAGAGGACAATGAACAGAGCAATTTAAACAACTATGCTCAAGCTGGATTTATACTTCTGCGTCAAAGCATCACCTTCCGTGCACCTCCCCAAAATTGTAACTACACCTCAAAGCGATGCAGACAAAGTACACATACAACACATACCTCAAGTGTTCTAATTGGTCCGCTTTACATTTACATTACATTTAAAATTTATGCATTTAGCAGACGCTTTTATCCAAAGCGACTTACAAAACGAGGATAACAATCAAGCTACATAGCAGAAACCTTAAGGAGCATAGTGCTAGGGGATAGTGCTTCAGTTCATTTTAGTGCTAGGATAGAAGATGTTCTCTGAATAGCTGGGTCTTTAAGAGCTTTTTGAAGGCCTCCAGAGATGGCCCTGTTCTGATTGTTTTTGGTAGGTCATTCCACCAGCGTAGGATGACACATGAGAAGAGTCTGGATTGCCTTGGGCGAGGTGCTGGGACTGCCAGTCGACAGTCATTGGAGGACCGGAGTTGTCGGGGGGTAGCCTGAGCTTTTATGAGAGCGCTTAGATAAAAAGGGGCAGATCCTCTAAGCACTTTGTAAGTCAGCATCAGTGATTTGAATTTGAATTTTACATCGGCAGACAGTGTCTAAAATTGGTTATATTTTATTATTGGATATAATTTTGGAGTCCAATTCTGGATTTAAAGGTAGGGTCTACAATCCTGAAAATCACTTGAGCCTCTGAGACAGATTTGAAAAAAGCATCCCGCCCCCCCAAACCAAATACCTCCCCTCAGTGTACAACAATTCATTCACGAAGAAGGGTATGTGCAGAGGGGGAGGGAGCAGCAGATTGCAGTTTGATAGATGCGTCAGAATCCAATCATACTGAACGGTCGGTTTATTATGATTGGATAGTGTTTTTCCTGGATTGTTCGTTTTAGAGGCCACTAAAACTTTGAATTTTTGTGTCAAAACTTTTCATTAATTGGTTGCAATGGGGGTGTGAAGAGTATTTCAAGCAATATGTTAAAAAGTGCATGCTCCAAAAATCGTAGACCCTACCTTTAAGCCAAATATCATCTAATACTTTCACATAAGTATTTGTTTACATGTGATAGCTAGCAAGCTAATCCATTGTAAACACATGTGGCACCCCTTGCTTACAGTTTGTGTGAACAGTATTTTATAGGTTCGTAGTTTTCCTTCGAATTTTGTTCTATATGTTTATAACTTACAAGTGTAGTGCAGCTACTCCGATTTTTTTTAACAATTACTTTATTTATCCGCACAGCTTTAGTTATCACGCAACTGCTGTATGGCAACGACACTCCAACAGAGCAAAGAGTTTCAGAAACATTCCAAGAATGACCCAACGCCCCTTTGTGTTGTGGCGGTGAATTGCCACAGAAGTAAAATTCCAGCTCAAGAGCGGCTAAAAATCCGACACAATCAATCTTCCTCTGTTTATTGAATAACTGACTAGCACGTTACTGCCCCGTGCGGCCCAAAGTTAGAAACCTGAAATTTGCTCACGGCCCACAGGGTGGCGCTCCCATTGGTTAAGAAAAGCCGACATAGATGTTCCAAACTAATGTTAATGTCCAGATCTTATTGTAGCCTAAAGTAATAATCAAATGTGAAAACAGAACATTTTAGTTTTTCTTTCACAACACAAGTAAACACACAGTAACAAGCATTTTGCTTCCTGATGACCGGTAAGTAATGCTGTGCGAGTCTTTTCACCCATTTTAAACACAGCGACAGCCTAAATAGTCTTTCATTGGTGTTCAAGCGCCATGGATATTCAAAGGGAGCCTGTTCGTTTTGCAAAGCAAAAAAAAAAAAAAAACACTTAGCTCCACTTGAAGCACGGTGTCTGTGGGCCAACTCTCTGTGTGTGTGTGTGTGTGTGAAAGTAGGGCAGGGCAAGGAGGCTGCGCTGCTCTTCCTGTTACTGGGGCGGACACAATCAGACCACAGGTGTTGTTGCTCACGCACAGACAGACTCGATGCCAATCTGAGGCAGCCGAATTGGAAAACGTCCCAAAGGCTACTTTTGTTCCGACTGCTTTCGAGCAATGAAGGGATGTGGAAGGAGTGGTAACACAAATGTTTCAACAGCACTAGGTGCTACGGCTAACTATGCTGATTAACTAAGCCTTCCCTTTTATATTTACAGGTGGCAATTCTTTTATACTATGGTAAGTGTACCTTATCTGGGACACCTTATCTGTGTATCTGTGCAGGAATTTGTGTCATCATAGTCATCAAGTTCAATGTAGTTTAGCTGTTAGCACATAAAAAAAACATCCCATAATAACACAATGGCAGAATTACAGTAACCCATATTCAGATGATTTAACATTTGATATGTTTATGGACATTAGTTTTCACATCATGTACAGTACAGAAATGAATAAACATGAAACATGTATAATAAAAACTAACAAAAACACAGCAACACATTCCACTCCCTTTAAAGGCACTGTCTGCTAAGAGTGTAGGTGACAAGGCAACACCAACCTACAGATTGCAAACTGAATCAATTATGTCTGAGGGGCGCATTGTTTGTACAGGGCCTCAGGCCACAAAGGGTTACTGGTAGGGTGTTTTATTTTTTTAAAAACCGAGTTAACAGCTTTAGGGGGTTGCAGTGCATGATGAATTCCACCACTGTTGATAACTCTTGTAGACACTTGTAGAACTAATTAGAAGAGGGACCTAGAACTAATTGTGTAACTAATTTGAAGATACCTTTTAGTGGTGCCACTTTAACGTAGCATGTTAGAAATTCATGCGCAATGTTTTTGTGAGCAAATACTAGAGGAGAGAGGATAATTTTTATAACTGAGCTGAAAGCTGATTTTTATAACCTAAAATAAACGTCATTCTGCAATCAGTCCTACATTCAGAATGGACACTCTTGGCTTTGAAGGGCTGTTATTAGTATTTATAGGCTGTGGCTAATGTATGTTTGAATGTAATGTTTCATCTAAAGATATGGTAGTCTCACTTGCTATAGCAGTTGATGTAGCTATTAGCGATTTGGCACTAATTTGGCACTAATCACAGATGCTTGACGAGATGAATCTTTTTAGCACTATTTGCACATTTCTTTTTACATGGGTCTCTCATTGCAATTTCGATGAGGAACAGAGCACTTAGAGCACTTCAGGTGCTCTCCAGGAGGAACGTTCTAGTTCTGGTTGTCTGGAATCCACTAACTGCTCCCTTTAAAACTCAGCATGGTCATTTTCAGTCTCACAAGGAGACTCCACAACTAAAAAAAAACCTTGTAGAAAGTCAGTAAGATGGGTGTAGTATCTCAACGGTAAAAGTCAATCATGCAACAATGCTTCAGGCCTGGGGTATCCAAATAGCCGGAAATCCGGTTCGTAAAGTTCATATAACTTCTTCCTGTCCTCAAACGGAACGTTGGCGAACCAGTCCTGTTCCCAGCTGGCTGCAGTCCGGTTCCGGTAGCCGGGCGGGAACTGAATCTGGCGGTCCACATCCAGGATGTGCAGGAGGTGGTCAGCATCCTCATCCAGCGTCTCCAGCTTCCCAATGAAGTCATAGCCAATCTGGCACGGGTGACACAGACGGTACACCTGCCGCCAGTGTTCATTGAACACCTCCTCTTTCTCGGTCTCGGGGTCCAGGAGGTAGCGGACAAAGTCGCCGAACGACGGACGCAAGCCTGCCTTGAAGGCCTCCCGGGCGGTGGACGGAGGCCGGGAGACGTTGGCATAGCGCTGAAGCATGTGTGCGCTAAACTGCCGATAAAAGTCCTCGTTGGGCTGAGCTAGTTTGTTCCGGAAGGCGGACATGAGCCGCACAAATGGGTCGCGCACAAACAGAAACTTGGTGTACTTGCGCAGCTTGGCGTGCATGAGGCTGCGTGAGGCCTTGCCATAGCGACGCCAGAACTTGTTGAAGGTCAGGTGCAGGGTACCGTTGTGACTCAACTCTGACGGAACATCCTGAGGATGCCGATACGGCGTGGGCGCAGCGTTCGGGTCATCAGAACCACCACCAGCACCACCAGTTCCACCTCCACCGGCCACCAGCTTCTCGCCCAGTACGATCATCACCCGTTTCCAGTTGGTGCAGGCCACCTTGGGCACATAGCAGTAGATGATCCCATGTCGGTCGTCCACAATAAGGTGGTCCAGCGCCTGACTGGGGATTTGGTCGAAAGAGCGCAGCTTCCCAGGGAAGTCGAAGCCGCTGTTCTCAGCGCAGGCCTCTTGCAGTTGGCGCCGCCGCTCCGCCTGTCGCCTCAGCAGACTGAAGAAGGGGGCCGTTGGGGGGACCGGGACTGCCGGCGCCCCGGGAGTGTTGACAGATGCGTTATGCCTGCGGGGTGGCTGCGTGGGATGACTGCTAGGGTTCCCATGGGCTACTGGTGTTATGGTGGTGGGAGAATTGGTGGTAGTCGTTGTGGTGGAGACAGCAGTGGGGGGAATGGACCAGTTGGTTTGTGTGGGTGTCGGCTCCAAAACCTGCTTGGGCGGCACCGTGGTCTCTGGTGACTCGGGTACATCCGGGTTCTCGACAATCTCAGGGGGGATAGGAACGGGACGTTGCTGTGCTCGAGATGGCACCGCTGCCGCGTGCCTGGTGGGCCGAGTCTCTGGCGGGTCCGGGTCGACCATCACTGCGCGGTTGAAGGCGTCCGTGTCCCAGATGAAGGAGTAGCCCTTGTCCTCACTCGTCCACGTCACCAACTGGGTGGAGGTGGAGACGACGCCGGGTCGTGGCGATGCCAGTGGCAACCCCGCAGTTGCTATCGGCAAAAGGGGAAGAGGAGGGGCGGGCAGGGATGAGCGCAGGTGTAACCCGGCGTTACCCACCTCATCCCAGTACAGGATGATGAGGAAGAGCATGAACACTGAACCCAGGAGCAACCAGATGCGGAAAAGCCGCAGATTGCCCATCCCTCCGAACCTCCTTCTCTCCCCTGCCCCATTCACCACCCGGCAATGGAGAGCGGAGGGGAGTCCTTACCTTCGATCAGCAGTCTTGGGAACACAGCTGGAAATACACATGGCAAACATCACCTGGAGCCGGGGAATTGAAAAGAATGAAACGTTAGTAAGAGTGAATACACAGTTAATTTACCCTTATTACTGTCCACTCTTACATAGCAGACAGTGGACTAAAATTAGTCTGTTTTAAACAGTTTTCCTCATTCTTTCGGTTTTAGAGTTTTTACTTTGCAATTTTCCCATGAAACAAGAATTCAAAGTAATGTACTATTTCCGAAACTACCCATTCACAACTGACATGGGTAAGGAGATATGATCTCTGCAAAAACATGTTTATTTTCTTTAAACAATGAACAAAACAGAAACAGAGCAAAGGCATTTTAGGATTAAGCGAGTTGGTTAGGAATATGTTTTTTTTCTGCTGCAAGATTTGCACATTTGACAGCATGATGAATTTAACAATAAAAAAGCTTTAGTTTTTTTTTTTTTAGTTTGTTATAGGCCTTCTTCATCCACTAATAATGTTGCTTTGAGATTTAACCATACAGTCTATGGATTTAACAGATTAGGCCTACAGTTACACGTTTGGACGTCCGTTACTTTTTTGCACTGAGACTGGAATGTGTTACCGTTATTCGGTAACACATATACAATTTGATAGGAATTCCGTTAGCGTTTATTAGACACACAACTGGGTTCGCTGGCCGTTAAGTGACACTGGACTGGTCATCCCACCATGGTCCATGATTTATATGTGTGGTAAAAGTATCAGGGCAAAAAAATGAAGTTAAACATCCAAACTCACATGGAGATGTGAGCAAACGTCCAGCTTCCCTACGTCTTATGAAAGGAGATGATTTTGCCATGAACTGCTAAACTGGCCCTGAATGCCGTAGGATGTCAGAACGAGACATTCCCAAACTGACCACTGTAATTATACTGCTAGAGCTAGGCGGTTAGACAGTTTTGTCTCAAGCACACTCACTAAACGCGTTTTTAACATGGAATGTGCTTTTTGGGTGGTAGAGATTGTCTGGGATTATTTCCAAAAAACGTTAGTTATACGGTAGTGTTTTACAACTGATGGCCCTCTCGCAGAGGACCAGTAAAAACGGCAAATATCAGCGCGATTGTAATTTCAACTCAGTTAAGTTGTTGCGACCAACAAAAATATTTAAAGCTGAAGCTGTCATTTCATATTAGACATTGATGTATGCAAGTCTAACGTTGACGTCAGAATATAAAACGATTCCGCTCATCAATTTCCAACCAGCCAAGTCAACAAAACCAAATGACGAACTGCATGTCACCAATGAATTCTGTAACGTTACTGTAAACCGTTTCATTGCTACACATGCACAGGCGCCAGCTTCTACACACGACGTCACATAAAGCCATAATGAGAATAAAAAACCCGTCTTTGGGCCTACAAGTATCCTACCTTGTGTGATATCTGTATATTAGGTCGGCTGCTCCTTTGAATAATTAACTTTGGTTGATGGTCCCATGATCGTGTTTTCTACCCCAGACACACTAGCAGTAACCGCAGCAGCAGTGCCGAGGTCTGGGAGGCGTGCGCGTGCGAACAGCTGGGCAAAACCATGGGAACGCAGAGAATATGGACAGTATCGCGAGATTTAGAGCTAAGCGTAAAATGAACACACAGACGACTGTCCAAGTATTGTACAAACATACATGATTATTATTTACAAACGTAGAAAAAACATATTGGGCACAGACATAAAGAAGTTATCTCAGTAATTTGCATGGGTGTTTAGTCACAAGGTAAAACAGTAGCACTACACACCAATGACCTAGCATTACAAGTAAGTAGACATATTACCAATACATTTACTGACAGTGAATTCGTTACCTCATCTAATATAAAATTAGGCTTTGAGGGTCATAATAAAACCAATACTGACCCATACACATTTAATGATGAATGAGTCGTAAGTATTAATAAATGGTTAAC
>JAGFZM010001314.1:107507-131408 GCA_017657215.1 Limnothrissa miodon
CACACAGATGGCCCTACTTTTATACACAGTAGTGTTGCACGGGTCAACCCATTACCCGCGGATATCGGGGATATCGGTCGGGCGGGTACGGGTAGAAGTATTGTGGGTGCGGGTGGTTCCGGGTTGGGTCAAAAAAGTAAAAACGCAATGAATTAGGCATATTGCATTAGAGACTTTCTAAGGCTGTTGGAAGGCTCATTGTCATGATTTCCCTCTCCTCTCAATGCTGACAAGAGCGGTGCTTTGCGTTCCTGCATCCAGCGTTTCGAGCGCGCGTGCCTTCAGTTCAGCAGGTGACGTGCTGGAAGCGCGTCGAAATAGGCTAAACCCTGGCCCAGTGGATTCTATTAGTTTCCTTCACAGTGCTTCCAAATAGATGCCATAAATAAAGTCGGCCAATATTTTCAATTTGGTAACTCAGATTGTTGAAATGTCACGGCTTTGTTGGCTTTGTTATGCCATGATAATGTTACAGCTTGGAACAACTTGTGTTGGCTTTGTTATGCCATGATAATGTTACAGCTTGGAACAACTTGTTTTTTTTCATACACACTTGTGTCTTGTAGGCCTACAGGAGAAATGTGATTCATTTTTGGCAATCCTTTAATAAAAACGACAAATCGATCGTTAGTTTTTTTGGCGTTGTTTCATGCATAGGCTAATTAATCCTTCATGAAGTTGTATCATCATCTGTAAGGCGAAAATCATTGTCATTTGGATACCATTGTTCCAAATTAGTCCTCTCCACTTAACTGGTAGCTAGGTTCCGCGACAGTAGACACACTGGCGTTTTTTTTTTTTTCCATCGGGTCGGGTCGGATTTGGGTCACGGTTCGACCATTTTTTTTGCGGGTCGGGCGGGGCGGTTTGGATCTATTGATGGGTCAGGTTGGGGCGGGTTTTAAAAAAGCCTAACCCGCGCATCACTAATACACAGTGTCCTATTTTTATACACAGTGTACAGACAGAACTATGGACATGGGCAGGTCCACATGTCTGTATTAAGACCCACACATGTTCTGTACAAACACTTTAATCTGAGCACACATTACACACACACACACACCTACCTGTGAGGCTCTCTCCGTCCCTGCCAGGTCCACCATGAAGAGTTTGCCCATTCGGACCTCCTCGTTGATGCTCTTGACTCTGCTCTTCTGTTTCACGGTCACCTGCGGCAAACATGGCGTGCAATCATCACACGTGTGACACCTGTGCCTCCATATGAGTGTGTGTGTGTCTGAGTGTAGACTAATGTGTTTATATCTAAGAGGTAAAATTAACTTAAGAGGGATCTAAGCTGAAGATTTTTGCATGTGAATAGGTATATGCATGTTTACAGTACCTGCAGTATAGCATGCGATCTAGATGATGTCTTATTAGCTGCAGTGGGCTCCTGCGTGCGTTGCTTGTTGCCTTTCGTCAGCAGGGCCATTATCTACAAACCACAGATGCAACTACATTACCCACAATTCCAAAGCCACACACCAATGGCCAGTTAAGATTCGGCATAGACTTTCACAGGGACATGGGAAAAATGTGATCGTAAGCTCACCCTTGTTTTTTGCCAAGCAGCAGCTAATGCAGGCTACCAGCCTTTGTGTCTGTTTTACACGTCACATTATCTTGATCAAGGTTGCATTGCAAGGTTGCATAATGACAATAGCAGCTTATCAAAAGTGTGGATCTGAATGATTGTTGTGTAGTGATATCGCTTTAGTTTTAGGCCAGCGCTCTAAAAACTTTAATACCATACACTGAGTGAAGTCTGCTCCTACCTTTACTTTACATTTAGCCATCAATCTCATGGGTTGTGCTAAGTGTTTAGCTAAAACCTAGCCAACTGATTATTCTACAGTTTCTCTTGTGTAACACTTTATGATAACTACTCCCTATAAAGCATTTATTAAACATTGTTTAACGCATAGTTGTTATAAAGTGTTACCTTCTCTTGCTGTATCCCTGGTCTAGAGTCGCATTCAATTTAATTCATTTATTTATTTCAACTCAATTTCATTCATACAGCGCATTAAACAAAAATCATGTGTCTTAGCACTTCACTACAGAGAGCACCCTTGAACAACACATGTTCTAAACATATTAAGTACAGCCTAACCAAACATGTTTGTGACACGTTGCTCTGTCAAAACTTAATTATACACTGATTATTTATAACTCAATTACGGACTGTGTTTAAAACAATCTGCCTTTGCTCTTTAATAACCTGACTCTTCCCAAATGAACGAGACACCGGATTAATGATGGGTGAATTTTTTAGGATGGGTCTTGTGAGCAGCATGTGTCCAGCTTCCAACCGTTGCACCAGCCTGCCAGCCCAAACAAACCCGGTGACCTTGAGGTGCTGCGTGCCCTTCAGACTAGCCGAGTCAAGCCTCTGTGGGGCTCAATCTCAGCCGGGCTCATTCCCCCACTCTCATAACCTGGCTCCACCTCCTCCCGCGCACACCAAAACATATCAATCATGCATAGCGCCGCCACGCTGCCACCTTCACCACCTTCACCACCTTCTAGACCATTCCGCCGCTAATTAAGGCATCCATAATTTACGCCTCATTAAATATTTCACATAGAGGATGTGAGGGGGAAATGGGGCAGGAGAGAGAGAGAGGGGGCAAGAGAGAGAGAGAGAGATAGAGAGAGAGAGGGGGCAAGAGAGAGAGACGGAGAGAGAGAGAGATTTCTTTTCCAACACCATTAGAGGTGCTTGTTATCGTCTGCTGGTGAATTACAACCAGCATGCCAATTATCATTTATTACACAGGCTTAAGCAGGATCATTTCAGGTTTAGAGGAAGCTCGTCTGTGTTACATGCAACATTTATTTGTTAAGCGCCGGGTGTGCAGTGGACCCTTACTGCCCTTACTGAAAGTAGGGTTTCAAACTGTGATAGCACTCAAAAAATGTTAAGAAGTTTGTAATTGCCAAAGTAGACTGGACACTCAAATGGACAATTAATTCTGAGTTTGGCCAAAATTGTTGCTGTGAACTGTGACTAGACAAGTCACCTTTTTCAGTGGTTAGGCTAAAGCTTTTGTTGTGTGCCATTTGCTGCAGTATCATTTGCTATCAGTGCCCTCTGACCTCTTTGGCGTTGCTGGTGGAGAACTCGGTGATTCCGGCGATGCGGATCTCCCCCTTGGCATCCTCCCGCAGGTCCAGAAACCCAGACGATGGGTTCAGAAGATCCCGGATCATCTCGTTGTAAATCTATAAAAGTACAAGTAAACATTTTGTTGCAACATACTGTATGTATAACACACACACACACACATGTGTACACAGTACACACACACATATACACACTATAATATATAGTGTATATAGTTCATATGGTATACTCTATATAGTTCATATAGACATTACTTATATTTATAGACTAAAATTCTTATACTTACCCACAATAGAGCAATAATGTTCCACTTTTTTGGTGGATCAACCTGATAAACTACCAATGACTACTGATTGATCGATTGATCAAACAGTTAAGCATTCTCACCTCCAGGTAGGACATGTAGACATTGCAGTCTATGTCCTCCTTGCAGGCTTCGATGGCCTTGAAGAGGTCATTGAGGGTGCGCACGTAGATCCCCGGCTCTGAGTCCACCCCCAGCATGGTGTATGTCTTCCCCGCACCTGGGGTGGAAGTAAGTGGGAGGCCGGAGAGTATCGGGGTTTTGTTTTTGCCTTTTACTTTGTGCTAATGCTACAACTCATTCATGGTGCAGGGTGCTGATAGTATGACTGTGCAATAGTCGTGCCTTCCTCTTCCCCCAACCCAACACACAGCCGAATAAACTTAGTTAAGTAGGGCTTAGGGATAGAGGTTAGACAATTAAACGTGGCATCAAGATCACAGAGATGTGTTGCCAATGCGAAGTTTAGCCATGGGTGAGTGAAGACTACTAAGTGACATTGACGCTGGGAGCTCAGATAGAGTGTGTGTGTGTGTGTGTGTGTGTGTGATTAAGGGGGGGTGCGTCAGGCATGGGCAGAATTAGCTATGGGTGTTTGTGTGGATGGGTTAGACTACTAAATGATAATGAAGCTGGTTGCGGTGTGCTCAACCTGTGGGTCCATAGGCAAAGACGGTGGCGTTGTACCCAGAGATCACCCCCTCAATCAGGTTCTTAGTGGTGGCAACATAAACTTCTTCCTGCACAGACAAGACAAGACATACAAAGTTACCAAAAGCAGACAGAAAGTTCATTTGGACCTACACTGATAAATTCATAAAACTCAGAATGTAAAGACCGTCAACATCAATGTGATTCAGAGAGTCAACAGGTTAATTTATTTTACAGTACCTACACAAACTTAGTCTTGCCAGGTTATTTATTGTTCCCACCTGCTGACATCCATCCACGTTACCATGTATCCATTTCATTTATTGTTACCTATCCTCCAACAGCCAACAACCACTCACCGAGCACCATTATGAACCTTCCTGAACCTGCTCCCTGACCCCGTCTCAGGTTACCATGACAACAGCTAAATGCATGCTAAAGTTCTGATTCCAGAGTAAAAAGGTGGGGAATGTCAGAAGTTCACTGAAAACACTCAACGAACCAGAGGTTTTTCGTCAGGCTAGCCACAGGATCTTACACTACAGCCTTCAATTTTAATTAGTTACAGTTTCATTCAATATTAATTAGTTATCTATTTCTGAGATGACAAAGAAGCAATTCTTGGGAACTTCAGTATTTATGTACACCATACATACTCTAAATTTGATCCAAGGGATCAAACTGCAGCGACTGTTAACTGTATGATCCCATGGCCCCAGAAGTGCCAATATCTTGTAAGTATGAGAAAACTATTAAGTCTTGCGTGTTTAATCGCCCGGGGTCAAATGGCCAACGGCTGGGTCTTTTCTCCAGCCATGCTGAGAGGTACAGGAGTTGCTCTGCTGAAGGATTGTGGATGTGAAATGTCACACCTCTCCTCCACTCCTTGGGCAAACACAGACAACCCAGGCATTAAAAGATAGAAAGGAGACACTGTGTTGTAAGAGGGGTGAAAGAGAGACGTGTTTAATGCAAATGCACCAATGCAGTCTTTGCATTTGAGGGGTACAGAATGTCTATATTTCACTAGAATGTATCCACCTGGATCACCCAGTATGGTCTGCACAGACACAGGGGAACATCAGCAGAGATCTGTTTGAACATCACAGGCTCAGGTAACAAACCTTCCAGAAACTTCCAGTATCACTACTACTGCAACACAATCTCAGTGCTTCATCATACCAAAATGGAGTCATTTTGCTTATCCAAAGCCCTTTGCAAGCATAGGATATTATGCTCTTAGGAGGTGGGAATGTGTTCTGCTTGCTGGAAATCCTTATTATTTTACATTCTGTGATAGAACTCAGCAAACTCTGAGTGGGTGGGCACCTGCTGTGCTTGCTGGTCGAAGGCCATGTCGAACATGTAGGTCTTCTCTCGGGAGCGGTTCGCCCGCAGGTGATTCTCCGTATCCTCACAAGGGTCCATTAACACCACCATCTGCAGAAGTAAAACACCCAGGAGACAAGTTAGAACTTTTATAATGAGGAAAAATTAACAAAAAAAAAAGTTTATTCTACCATGCCCAACAAATGTATTTCAGTAAAAAGTGTTTGGTGTTATAAAGTTAAAGTTTTTTTTTTAAGTATAATAATAAGCTAGTGAGTGTGGTTCCTTTCCTTGATTAAATAAATCCTCTACATTTACATTTACATTTATGCGTTTAGCAGACGCTTTTATCCAAAGCGACTTACAAAAAGAGGATAACAATCAAGCTACATAGCAGAAACCTTAAAGAGCATAGTGCTAGGGAATAGTGCTTCAGTTCAATTAAGTGCTAGGATAGAAGATGTTCTCTGAATAGCTGGGTCTTTAAGAGCTTTTTGAAAGCCTCCAGAGATGGCCCTTTTCTGATTGTTTTTGGTAGGTCATTCCACCAGCGTGGGACGACACATGAGAAGAGTCTGGATTGCCTTAGGCGAGGTGCCGGGACTGCCAGTCGACAGTCATTGGAGGACCGGAGTTGTCGGGGGGTAGCATGAGCCTTTATGAGAGCGCTTAGATAAAAAGGGGCAGATTCTCTAAGCACTTTGTAAGTCAGCATCAGTGATTTGAATTTGATGCGAGCCGCCAGAGGCAACCAGTGGAGCTCGATTAGCAGAGGGGTGACATGCGCCCTCTTCGGCTGATTGAAGATGAGACCCGCCACAGCATTTTGGATCATCTGAAGTGGCTCAAGTGAAGGAAGTCCTGCCAGAAGGGCATTGCAGTAGTCAAGGCGTGAGAGGACCATAGTTTGAACCAGCAATTGGGAGGCTTGTTGAGTTAGGTATGGTCTGATCTTTTTGATATTGAATAGTGCAAAGCGGCAGGCCCGGGCAACAGAGGCAACATGGTCATTGAAGGTTAGCTGGTCATCAATCATAACACCTAGGTTCCTGGCTACCCGTGAGGGAGCAAGAGACAAGGAGCCAGAGTTGATGCAGATGTGACTAACTCACACCTAAAGCAGTAATAGGGAGGTTTTGGAATTTGAGTGCTCCTACTTCTGAAATATATTTAATGATACACACATACATAAAATACACAGAATTTAATGGGTAACAAGAGACTGTTTCAAACACTGAACAAACAATTTTCATGGATTAGAAATATTTTTGTAAGTAGGCCTATTTTTTAAAAAATCCCCATTAACCATTGGGGGCTTACTAGAAGTTTATTACCAGGGTACTTTAGTTGTTATACTAGAACTAGAAAGCAAGGTACAATTTAATGTAATGTTGTGTTGTGACCTGATGAGAAAGGAAACAAGTGAAATGTTTCAGATGATGCTGAGTTTTGGTGTGATCACTTAAAAAATGACTGGAATACTGTATATGGGCCTATTGCGAAGTGCATTTGGGTGGTTCTACCAGCAGTGGGCAGTGCTCTACTGAGCTCTACTATGTTTATGCTTTGTGTATGACCTATGATATGAAATATTCTTCCAGAGATATGTACGCTATCCTGATCTGATCTACTGTAGCAACCTACAATTCCTAACCACCACACAGACACACCTATTACAACACACAACAGTTAAATAACTTTTTGTGACATTATTCAGCACTCTATAAGGACTACTACTGAGATTATGTTTGACCAGTTAAGTGGCATTGTGTACTTGCCAGTACAGATGCGACACGCGTGACTTTAACCTCCCCTGGCATGTAATATTCTCTGGCTCTTTCTCCCATTCTACAGGTGTCATGTTTTGGCTGAGGCACGAGGAGGGAAGTCCAGAGCACAGATCTCCCTTACTCACTCGCATGCTAAGATTAGTGGATTAGGCTTTGATTTACTGGACAAATTTAGCCCTAGTTTCTTCCCGGGCGCCACTCCACAAACATTCACTATAAACACACACTTTTTGTTGGAGAAAGACGTACACACAGTGACTCGAGTTGTTCCAACAACATGATGCCATTCGGAACACACGCCCGTGCATGCAGTGCACGTACAGTATAGAGCACTCCTCCCTTTAAGGAAGAGCAATTCCATGTGGCATTGCTGATGTGGTTTGTTTTTGAGTTGCATCTCTCTCCGTTACGCAACATTTCCCTGCGCACCCGTTGCCTTGGCGTACCTGATCATCAACTCGCTGGGCAACCACTGTTGCTCCCTCCTCGATCTCAGCTTCATTCAGTGGACGGATGCGGAGAGCCACCTGTACGTGAATGCAAAGAAAAGGCACTCTACTAGTATTTTCCCATAACAGGCAATTGTAGACGTTAGAGAAATTCACCCATACTTTGAAAGAGTTTAAAATATGCTTTAAAAACGAACCGTGAAGTAAATAAGCGGTACTTATGTAATTAAATCTGTTTAAGTATAAAAGAAAAATTTATGGGAAATGTCATCATGCAGCACACGCAGAATGTGCCATGATTGACGTACCGTAAGTTGGTGATCTTTTGATTCCACTGGCAAGTCCTTCATGTCTGCGTTTACTCATTCCAATGTTACAGTTGCTCGTGTTCTGGCTGGTTATAAATAAAAAAAAAAATGCCGCGAGTTCCCTCTTCGTATGAGTGGCTGTTTGTCACAAATGGCCCAGCTATCCAGGTGATCAGATGACTTAAGTAGCTCTCATTGGTTGAACAAGGGATAATCCTTTCTTTAAAACGGGGTAGAGACAGCAGCTGCAGTCAAGTAAGTACTATGCCAACCTCTTAAATCAATTGGATGACTCACGTCGTTGCATGTTGTGTTAGCATTTATCCAACGGTCCAGCGACCTTAGTAGCCTATACTATAACCCTAAATGTGATACACTGTAGGCTAAACAATGATTTTCAACCCATTTTAACAGATAATGGTATGCAAATGCTTTTCTTTTCTTGTACCAGACCACTCGACTAAGTCACTTTCACTCACTGTACACGGCGTAAAGTTAACAAAAACATTGCTCAGACATATTCCAGTGCGGATTGCTTATTTTCTAATAACACTTTCCGATTCTAATTATCCAAGAAGTCTGAGGTTGTCAACCATCTCCATTTCGTGTTTTCTACTTGAACGTGTAGGTCACGTACAGTAAAAGTAGCTCACCGCGTCGTGTTCCCTTGGAAACAACGCGCAGGAGGACAGCGACTGAGGTGAAATTTGAGTGTATTCGCCTACATTGTACTCACTGCATGCTTTATGACTGCTGAAGACGTTATCAACATAAGCTATGAAACCTGAAGCTTGTCCCAGGCATATGTAAATGAGACGTTAGTGACAATTCTGGTGGTATTCTGTGTTGCTTTGAAGCGTGTGTTATATGTGACGTATACAATAATATAATAAAATATTATAGTGTTAAATTATTACTGTAATGTTGAGTGTTTTGTGTGAGTCACTAACGCAAAAGCCACGAAAAAACCCATGAAACAATAAAACACTTAATTCATTTAAAAGATTTATTTCAAATCCAGTCGCTGTGTCTAACCACACAACCTACTCCAAAAATGAGGGTGGCCCTCTCCCTCCTTTCCCCCCCCCCCCTTCAAAACATGTCCTTCACCAACAAGGTGTGTGTCTCAGTATGACTCCTGTGATTTACAAACTGGCCTACTACTCCAGGTCTCCTAAAGGAATGATCTCTTCATTAATGAAAAACTCAATGGTTTCCTCCTCCCAGTCCTCCACATTGCTGTCCAGCTCGTCTGTGTCCACGCCTGCAACAGTGTAGACAACATGCCAGTCAGCTCGAGTAGGCCCACATGCACAGACACAATTGTGAACACACACACACACGCACACACAACTACAATGCTGACATCTATACTCTATGTAATGAATAATGGTGCTTACACAAGCAAACACATGTTGAGATTATACAAATGCACATTTGACAATAAAACATGCACAGAAATAATCGATAACTACATCATAAGTATTTTCAGTCGAGTATGAAATTTCATTAGGGGTGGGGATGTTATTGTCCATGAGCTTGCGGTAGCGGAGTAATATAGTTGTAATGTTGTAATAATGTTGTGTGAATGATAATGCAAATACGAGGTTACCTCCTCGTAGCTGTAGTCGGAGGTCCCTCTGCTCGGTGTAGGTCTGCATGGCACGTTCCCGGTAACAGCGGTATTCCTCCATCATTAGCCGACGCTTGTCCACCAATTCCTGCAGAAACACACACACACACACACACTCTTTAATATTAACTCATTAACTAACTAATATTGTCAATATAATTTACTGGCTATTACAGTCAATTGCCCCTGTATTTCATTATATCAAAGACAGAATACACTGCCAATGGCCAGCACAATGAGTACAAAGGAAAAGAGGAGAAAATAAGTCTTAATGAACTAGAAGGTTCTGTATTCATGTTATGAATCAAGTAAGAGAAGAAAAAAAAACTTAAATAGGGGCTAAGCAATGTTCTGTTTTCTTCTCTCACAAGCTCCCTCTAAAGACAGCTGTATTGCATTGTATTGCACTGCATTCTATTGGAGGCGGTCCACGCTGCTGAACATTGCAAGTGCAGTATCTACCGCTATAGGCCACGGTGGCGCATTCTACACCGTTCGTTCGCCGTGTAATGACTCATTTTAGCATCCTAAACAGTATGAAACGGATTAATTCAATGAAAAATGTTGCATAGTGAGCCTTTAATGGTCAAGTTGCTTTTTTTACTACGAACCTTAGAAGCCTTGGACTGGCTCAGGCGATCTTTCTGCTCGAAAATCTTGGAGTACTTCTTAAGGTCCTTCTTTATCATCTGTTAAACATAAAAATGGAAAAAAGTAACATTTAATCAAACCAGCTTTTCAAAAAGATAAGTGTGTCATCTATCCACCAGTGTTTAACTAATGCTGTGTTTGTTGACTAGGCTGCAGACAAGACCAATGGGATTATGGTCTGTTTGCCATTTTACCTTTATTTGATCGCCACTCAAAAGAGTTGGTGGACGTGGCCTCCATAGCAACTGGCAGAAGCGGTCCTTGTTATTTTTCTGTAGGAGACGCCCTTGGAAGGTCCACAACCAATATGCATTGTCCACCTGTTAGACCAGGTTAACATATCATTATGGATGGATTTGGAAGGGGGTTTCAAAAGGTAGCGGTCAAAGGTGTATCTTTGCTAGAGTGTTTGCTAGAGTGATACCAGGTCAAATATTCATGTTCAAACTGAACACACTCAAACTCTTAACTGTGCTGATAAGCCTCATAACACACATAACAGACTAATCTACCAGCTTGTAAGCTTGTGGATAAGAGGGGACAAACCACTGTAACTGTCACTTTAACAATAACACATTTACAGCTCAATGGACACAGCTCAATAGACAGTACTCAATGGAAAGTACTCAGAGAACACAGCTCACTGAACAGTACTCAATGGACAGTACTCAATGGACAATACTCAATAGACAGTACTCAATAGACAGTACTCAATGGGAAGTACTCAGAGAACACAGCTCACTGAACAGTACTCAAGGGACAGTACTCAAGGGACTAAGCTCAATGGACTGGTCACCTTGTGGCTCCACCAGGAGACGGACGTGACTATGTAGCGTCCCGTGGGGTCCCACTCCACATCAGAGGCCATGTAGTGCTCGGCAATATTCATCATGGTACAGTCAGACGTGTCCACAAACGCAAGAGCACCGTTCATACTGGGGACAGAACAAAAAGAAAGAAAGAGACAGAAAAAAAGAAAGAAGTTTTACATTTCCCACACAAATGGTAAACAGTATTATGTATGTATTCTGCAAAGGCGCATGTGCGCACAGACAAATAATCTCTCCTGCACACAAACACACACATACAGACACACACAAATACACACACACACACACCTCCTCAGTCCAGCAAGAACCATGAATTGTCCTTGGGGGCTCCAGAAGATGCTGTTGGCCTGCTGCTTATCAAACATTTCTGCAAACACACACACACACGCCAAGAGTAAAAAACACACACATCACACAAACCCAACTCCAAAAAATGTTTGATCACAACCAATGTCTTTAAAGGTGCTCTAAGCGATGTGACACGTTTTTAGGACTAAAACATGTGTTGTTACATACAGCAAACATCTCCTCACAATCTGCTAGCTGCCTGTCCCCTGAACACACTGTAAAAAAACGCGGTCTCTGTAGACAGCCCAGGCTCCACAAACGGCAACAAAACACAGTGGGCAAACCAAGCATAACAAACGAAAACGAAACATAACAGTGTTCCAGCCAATAAACAACAAGGTTCATGAGTCTTTCGGGAGGCATGGGAGGAAGGGGGAGGAGTGAGCTATAACTTATAACGCTTGAACCCTCTCTGGAGCTATCCTCCGTTTTGTTTGACAATACTTCGAACGTCAACAAGAAGTGACGTGAAACAGCATCGCTTAGAGCGCCTTTAACTGACACAAAATATTCTTAATACATGGTGACAAGCCTTTTTGGATCTTTACAGAAGCAGAGGTAAAGCTTACTGATGAGTTCGATCTTGCCGTTGTTTTTGACATGGTAAAAGGAAGCGTTTATCCGGGGAGACTCTCCGTGAAGGACAGCAAACTTGCTGCCGTTGGGCTCCCACGCAAATGCTATGATGCTCTCTGGGGAAGACATTGTATCCACAAACAACAGAGATATGAAACACTACTATAAATTTGAAATAATAGTCTCAATATAAATTCATAAACCTATATTTAATAACTGGAAAGGGTAGAATGAGCATTTCTGATTAATTAATAGTTAATTACTAAGAAACTCAATTATTCAGTTCACTGTGTATCTAATGTTTTTCCATTTGAAGTCTACCAAATTTAAACAGCTATTTTATTTCTACTCCAATGTGTGATATTCAAGAATGCTCCTGACCTTTCATTTCCACCACGTCTACTGGCACCTGCTTTTCCCTCATGCGGAAGATTTCAAAATTTGTGACCACACCCTGTTTCAGATTAAACACATGAAAAATTAACCCCAACCCCAAGACATTAATGACCCAATTTGTTCAAATAGAACGACAGCTGTAGTAAAATGGAACCACAAAGGCAAGTAACAGTGCAAAATAAGTGAGCAACAAATTTTTAATTAGTTAGCAACTCTTTTTGTGAGTTGCCAACCAATTGCTAAATACTTAAAGAGGCACTCAGTAAGTTTATGCAACCATTTTTGTGGTCATAAAATCACTTAGAAATAGTTTTTTTCTGTTAGACTGGTCTGTTGTGTAGCAAACGGCGATTGAGCGCACCACTGTACAGCTCTGTATAGTGAATACGGAACTTGCAACTTCTGAGGGAGTGTACACTACAGCAATACAGTTAACTGTACAGAGCTCCCCCTACAGGTTTGTGGCGTTTAATGCAGGGTTAAAAAACAGACTTACTGAGTGCCTCTTTAACTATGATAACTGCACTGTGGATTGATTCAAGAAATTCTGACATACACAACTGCAGACAGTTCCTTTCATTCAAACCCCCACTGACCCTTCACACTTGACCTTTGACCTTACCTGCGTTCCTTTGGGTGTGCGGTCCACCTTGACACACAGGTAGTCTCCGTTGCGCTGCCAGTGCAATTTGCAGTCCACCACGTTGAAGAGGTTGCGGACGCGGATTTCCTGCCGCGAAGGCAGCTGCATCAGAGTCACGCGTGCCGGGATGTCCTTGTCCTCTGGTACCCAGAATGCAATGATGTTGTCACCCGGCGACCATGAGAAATCCCTTTGCAAGGAAAAACGAGAACCATTGATTAGCTTTGGCTCGAGACTACAGGCATGACACACATGCAATATCCGTGCATTTTTAGATTATAAGACATTTTTTAATTCAAATTATGATCTTTTGTCTTTATATCTGTGATTCATATGAGACATCTTAATTTTGCTGCAGTGGCAGAGTCCCAGCCTTCATACTTACTTAATTCCATTGATCTTCAGACTCTTCTTATCGAGCAGGCCCATAGACTACAAGAGAACAGAGCAGTTATGTAAATCCCTATTGGGAGACAAATGGCAAGCAATGGCAAGTGCCTCCTTTGTTTTTTTTTTTTTTATTCTTCTTTCGGTTGTCTTGTTTTGTCGTTGTTGGTGTTGTTATGAGTCACACTCACCGGCGTCTCATAGATGCTCAGGGTGTCTTGGGTCATCCGGGCAAAGAACTTCCCGTCCTGACTCCATCTGAAAAAAGTGAAACACTGAATCTGTGATTCGGGCAAAAATAGACAGAAAGAAAGAAGGAAAGAGAAATGTACAGAGGAAAAAATAGAAAGAAATCAAACAGAAAGGCAGGCAGACAGACAGAAAGTATAACAGAAAGAAAGACATGACCAGATAAGAAAGGTCAGAGCACCTGCATAGATATAAAACACACAGGTCAGGTCAGATATAAGGTCAGAAAGAAAGAGAGAGAGAGAGAGAGAGAGAGAGAGAGAGAGAGAGAGAAGATGAAAGTCACAGACACATAGTTCCTTGTGGCCCACTCACTTGAAGATGGGCCAGTGTGCGGAGCTCTCGCAGTGGAAGCCTCTCTTCTTTTGTCCCGTCAGGATGTCCCAGATGATGATGGCCTGAGGGTCCTCCTTGGTGTCCATTAGGGGACTGAATGTCACCACATACCTGACAGCCAGCATAGCATAGCATGTTCTGTTTACAGTGGCTTGGTAGACACTTTCTTGTTTTTTTTAGTTTTTTTTTAAAGATGTTTGTCTATGGACCTTGAGTCTACAAATAAAAATGATGATGATGACTTTCAACAATCACAGTATGCTTTTCACATAGTGTATTCATATATGAGCATGATGATTACAAGAGACCCTAGAGTACAGTGAACAACTATCATAGAGTAAACTGGTAAAGACAGTTTACCAACATGAAAAATATAAATGGATAACTCTACTAATTAGTAATAACTAGAAATGTATATTTGTTAATATATCCACAGGTTACTTACTTAATTGAAAAAAAGAAATCAATTCAGCGACATGAAAGACTGTAAAGGGTATTGAACATAACCACACCCAATTTCTAAAATATAAGTATTGCATTGCTCTAAAACTTTAACAGGTTTTCCACAATACTGAAAAAGTTTTTAAAAACCTTCCCTAAAGATTCTGAACATTGACTTGGCGTCATATACATACCTCTCACAGGGCGAGAAGTCAATGAGCGACACGCCCTGGTGGCTGAACCTCTGGATCTGTTTGAACTTCTCGCCGCCCCACAGGGCAATCCCGCGCTGGTGGAAGGTGGCCAGGTAGGTGCCTTTGGGCGACCAGCGGACATAGGTCTCCGTCCAGCGCTGAGGTTGACCGCATGGTAGTGGGGATGAGAGAAAGGCGCAGTAGCTTGGATTAGCGTCAAAGGTTTAGCTTCAGTTCATTTAATGTTACATTTAGCCCATTTTATTTAGCTACCACAGCATAGGTAAGTAACAAGCATATGTACATTAAATAGTATATGAAGTAGCAATGTATACTTAATTAGCAGCCATTTAATTAGCTTAATACTCACAGCTCTCTCCTCAACAACGACAGGCTCTTTAGGGTCATTGGAGAATATGGCTGTCCTTTCGCCCGACTCGTAGATGACGCTGTACTGATCTCGACAGTCCTGATCCTCAATCCAGTGTCTCATGTTACCCTGGTAAAGGGGGACAAACATTCAGCCCCAGTGAGCCAATTATATCCAACACCAGTGAACCAATTACACGCACCATTATTCAATTACGTGTAATGTAGTCTATCTGTTGGGCACTGAATCAAATGTTCAGTTAGGGGGAAAACGTACAAAGTCTTTGAACGGCTGTTTTTCTGGAGTTTCCCACTCATCGCTGATGTTCATGTACCTGTCAGACAAAGACAGAATGTTTAGTGGCCTGACATGTCATTAGTGCTTCTTGTAAACAAACTCTCCAGGCAAATCCTCTACAGCACTACACATCTGCAATAAAGTACAACTAAAAGGCCATACAGTATAATGCATGATATATTTTATATGCCCTTAAATGGTCTTGACAAGAAAAGCCCAATAAATCTGTGCAGCTGCCATATGACTTCAGTTCTGATACTGATACAAGTATATCGCTAATTACTGCAGTAACATCAGTTATTACTGCATTTTCGTCCATTTTTACACCTCCTACCAACTTCGCCAGCTTGAATGTTTCACCAACAGCAAAATTATACTCACAGTGGTTAGATTAGATTAGACTCAACTATATTGTCATTACACATGTATAAATACAGGGTAACAAAATGCAGTTTAGCATCTAATCAGAAGTGCAAAGATCAGCAAGTGCAGAATATACAGTATAAAGTGTATACAGCCCAGACAGTATGTGCAGTATATAGTAAAGAGCAGTATGAGATGGTATAAAGTTATGTGCAAGAGCAGTAGAAGATGTAGAAGCAGGTAGATAATTTAGTAGTATGTACAAGTATGGTAGTAGGTAAACAGTGAATACAGCTTCTACTGTGGTGAAACCCCCATGAATCAGGTTTGGCTGGACTATACAATGGTAAAATAGTTTTAGCATTTTCCAAATGAACAGAACAGACTGACCCATCAAAAACGACTTAAGGGGGAGAAAACATACTGATTGGCAAATAGTATGAAAGAGGAACCTACTTGTCAAAGTCTGTGAAGAGATTTACTCTGAATGTATGCTGTTTGTCCAGCTTGTACCCATCTGCATTTTTCACAGCCTCAAGGGCATGACTCGGAGACGCATATTCTAGAAAAATGTACCTGAGGCAACAAAAATAATGGTAAATAAAACACAATTCTTAAAAATGTATGTGCCAAGACCTACAAGTGTACACTTACCCTTTTGTTGTACCTTCTACTTCTGGATAGAACTCATTGGTGATTTTGCCAAACTTAGAGAAGATTTTGTGAATGACGTTTTTGAGTTTCTCGAGTCTCTCCGGGCCCACCTGGGGCACGTTGTCCACCACCACCACCGAGTCGATGCCGTCGGCCTCCAGGGGTTTCTCCCTCAGCACATCTGCCAACAGCTCTGCCCACACACACACACACACACACACACACACAAAATATGCAAAATGGAAATGTGTTTAGTTTGCTTATATTGGCATAAAGGAAAAAGATCTTATTATTCCGATGTCTTCAGATGATAATTAACCAAAACTGTCTGAACAATATTAAATGGAATTCATGGTTTATGTTTATTCAGTTAGATTAAACACCTATGCAGTAGTGTATGGGTCTATGCAAAGCACAATTTTGTAACATGAGCATTAAGATAAAGAAATTATCATCTTATAATGAGCAAAAGAACATTTATAAAAAAAAAGCCCAATGAAGCACTCTTCTCAGTTACAAGTTACAATTAACTAAACACATCTTACAAGGCCATTTCTATCCTAGAAATAATTCTGGTCATTCTAAGTCACGAATCCAGACACTGGACACCTTTACAGAGTCAGCTGGCCAGTTCTCATGCACGGCACAGTGCAAGGCGACGGTTGCACCAAGATAAGAATAACCGTTTTTCGTTTGGGCAAAAACGACATAATTCACAATACTAATAAGCTGGCCAGTGTCAAATGTATTGTTAAGTTATCACGTCAGGTGAGACGACCAGTTTGCCTAATGTCAGTGATGGTCTACGCGTTAAAATATGGTTAATAAAAGTCATGAGGACATAGCAAACGAGGTTAACGATAATTCTGTGACTTTGTGGTACTACTCCGACAGACAAGTACATATTTGTGGACACAAGTATATCTATCATTTTTCCATGCTGTCTTGAACAAGGATGCTGTGAATGCGTCAGCATCCAAGCCATTCACTCCTAGAATAAGCTGGCAATAAAAAGGCATAGATTTATTGGCAGAAGCGTTAGCCAAAAATGCGTGCCAATGTATGTATCAACGTTTAACAATGAGATCCGAGTGCATTTAAAATGAACAACTTTGTTTTACACAAGGTAGCATACGGATGCTAGCAAATTAGCTTAGTAGCGGGCCGTAAAAGCCTGGCCCTTTCTCAAGCATACCCTCATCCTCGATATCGTCCTCGAAGTCCTCCGGGTCGCTGAACGAAGGCTCCTCTTCTTCGTCAAATTCGGCTCCAGCCGACATATCTAATGTATTCTGCATCTGATGACTTGGCGAAAATAAAGTATTAAAACCTCGAATAAAATATATCTTCTGGTAAAAGATGTAGACCTGCACGCATCATTGGAGAGCCATGCAACGTTAGGTAAAGGCAGTGGGGCTGGCTGGGATCTTCGAGAACAATGATATTGCACACCACATGCGCGCAGCCTTCCGTACGGAGTACCAAGTCCATTCTGCACCAACATGAACGCATACAGATTCGACGAAATATACATGGCGAGATTTTTGGGGGCATGGTTTGGTCATGTGTGCTTTCCGTAGAGAGGGAAACCAAACATTTTCGATGTGTGGACATCAAATTGCAATGCTAACTAACATGAGTGTTTTTTTTTTAATTTTCTGATGCATTCTAAGTAATCATCATAATTTGATTGTCAGACCAAATCTGTCGATTAATACCTCGGAATATGGATCACGGTAAGATAACATGCAATCGTGCACTTTACTCTGCTTGCTGTTTTGATAAAAATGTCAAGTTAGCAAAGTGGTGGTGGGATTTTAATTAATTAGGATAGAATATTAGCTGACAGACCAGTTGCTATGTACCACCGCCAATAAACCAAATGCTCTTGAGTCAAGTAGCAATACATAACAATAATCTTATTATTAATGACAATATTACATTGACGATATAATCATTGATAGGTGTTTGGTGTTAAGTAGTTTTAGCTAGCTTCTTAGCTAGCCACTCGTGGCACATCCTCATTCGTGCCCTATATATTAAGGAATCGTGTGCGTTATTAGCATAGATAGTAAAAGAAGGTTTATACTGTATCTGCCTTTGTCTTTGTGTAGGCAAAATGGATACTGACTGCATTGCGCTACTCCCCGGAGTACTAACGTTCTTGGCAGATCCGAAGCAATCCTTACCTGATGACACTTGTCTGGAGAAACTGCTGGACTGGCTAACAAACATCGTCAACCAGGGTAATGTTCATATTTGTTATAATATGTCTGTGTAGATTAAGGTGATTTAGAAAAGGCTTCACAAGTTCTTTAAACCACTGGTCAGTTTAGATGTCCTAAAAAGGTGCATGATGCTTTTCAATCTCTGATCTTCGAGCACAGTTAGAGATTTATGTGATGACTAGAGCAGTTAGTGTGTGTAACAGCTAACTTAGTGAATTATTGTAAGCGAAATGTTAGTATCTTTTCTTCCATGGTTTGTGTATGAACTTGTGTAGAAAACCCAGCCATGCCTTGACTAACTTTGCACTTTCTAAATTTGCTCTGGTCTTGTATTTATATTTGTATGGGTCTAGGCTACAAACCTACAAACTTACCTTCCATTTAGTTCATGTGGTAGGGCGTTGATAATATTAATTATTGTAACTTGCTTTATCTATCTCTGGTTGTAGATGATGAACGGAACCTTCTCGACCAGCAGCCATGCCTGCCTTGGTTCATATCCAGTATGTGTGAATCAAAAACTACAGATCCCATAATCCTCTCCTTCACCCTCAAGCTTACCGGCCTGCTGGCTGCCACCGAGGGGGGCTTCAGCCGTTTGGACGTGAGTCAAGAACGATGTACTTAGCGATAACTGGAATATACAATATTGCACTTTAGTCGTAGATCTACTATAAAATGTAATCGTAGCTTCCTTTTAAAATGATTGGTGAAACCGTGTTAATCTGTTTATGAGGATGGCCACTATAATTGAGCTGAGTAGACTGTAACTGAAACCAGTTATTTCGATCCATCTCAGACACGAATTGGAAGTAGCAGTTGAATGTGATTATTTTGCTTAGCTTTTGCTTTGATTGTTTTTACATGCACTCTTGACAGTGTAACCAAAGATCATGATGGACTGACCAAGACAGAGCAACATAATGCATTACTCTTGGAGCAAACTGGTTTACGTTAATGGGAGTACTGCTTTGTCACATAAACTTTTCAGTGATCTTTGGTGTCAGCATATGAGAGCTTGACTCTGGTTGGCATCTGATTGGCTCTGATTGGTAATAATGATGATCAGATAGCCTCTGATTGGCCAATTGGTGTGCTTTCCTCCTGCAGGAGCGTGGTGCCATGAAGGGTGCGTTTGCGTACAAGGGGGAGGGGGAGGAGGTGGCCGGGGCCGTGTGGAGCCAATGGGAGGAGGCGTCGGTGCGCTGCGGCTGGTTGTTGGGTCTGAGAGCCATGCTGCAGCACCACAAGGCCATGCTCTTCATCAGCCAGAGTGGTGAGTAGACACACACAGGCAGCAGTAGTGTGGAAACAGCAAGCTTGAAATGCGTGCTGTACGATGCTGGTTTTATGTGCATGTTGTACACGTTGCGTCACCAAAGAACGAGCCTCAGCAGCACATCCTTTTGTGTCCTGTTCTGATTTTAATTGTTTTACATTTTTTAACTTTTAATTCATTCTTTCCTAGAAAACCTATGCGTACTTGGATTAAATGGGGACACTCCCTAAGACCATAGTCTTTCTCTCAACAGGCCTCACCAAGCGCATCCTCCAATTGCAATGCGACAAGAGTCTCTTTGTCGCTGCCGCAGCCAATCAGCTCCTCGCTCACATCCTCAACTTTCCGCATTGGCCAATAACAGAGCCACAGGCTGCCCAGGGGGATGGGCATCTTGACGACACCACCACCGCCTCCGTCACCACAGAGATCGTGGGGCACGTAAAGGAGGCCCTGGTGTCCCAGGAGCACTTCCGGGTCCTCCAGGGCCTCAGGCTGCTGGCGCTGAGCCTGCCGGGCTGCAAAGCTCCTCTCTTGAGCAGCGTGTGGAAAGAGACCCTGGGCCCTCTGGAGGAGCTCCTGGAAATGGTCATGAACAGGTTCTCTCTGCCCATCATGGAGGTGTTACAGGCAGCCTCTGTGTAAGTAATGCCAGCCTGTAGATAGAAGTTCATTTCGAATTTTAGTTTAGAAGTTTAGTTTTCTTATATACATTTAAATGTTCTTTTTATATAAATGTATAATTATATTATAATTGTATTTTTTTTAATTGGTGAAAATGATAAAACCATGTGAAAAATACTTATTGTTAATTTAATATTTGCAAGCTATTTTAATGCTTGATTATACTGTATATGCAAAAGTACTTTAACTAAGAGTTGTTATCTTTTCTTAAAGCCTCTATGTGTAGGATTTATCTTCTATTTATCTTCGTCTTTTATTAAAAATATATTTTTTATTTTAAAAATATAATGTAAAACGATGGTAATTACCTCCATGAATAAATTGTAGTGTTCCGGTAAACTTGGTAATTTCCATTTATATATAGATATGGCTGGGGACTAAAGAAGAATATTCATTTTGCGTCGCCATTTTCAAAAGTACGGGTTCTTGTAGGGGAGAGCAGTATCATATATTCAGGGTTCGCGTTTCCGCTCAGAGACTGAGTAGCAGAAACTGAGATAAGAGCGAGCGAGCGAGCGTTTGGCCTCCGTAGCAAGAAATTAGGATTGTGGGAAGGGGAGGGCTAATACATTTTATTCAAACGTATGCAGTATACCACTTCGCCGATAGATGGGGAATTCTGATACGATCCTACACATAGAGGCTTTAAGCTAATTCCCCAAAGAAATGTTGACTGTTTTTTTCCAGGACTGAGCTGTTCGGCCAATCAGAGGCCAGAGTGGAGGAGCTGATGAGGTTGACCCTGAGGGTGCAAGACCCCAAGACAGCCATTCAGTGTGCTTCAGCCACCGCACGCCTGCAGAACTGGTACACACACACACACACACAAACACACACACACAAACACATACAATATGCACACAGGCGCTTGCTGAACTGGTAATCACACAAACACACAGATGGAAACTGTTTTACCTAATAATTTGTTGATGCTTAATTTACTTGATGTTCAAACTGATTTTTTGTTTGTTTGTTTTTGTTTGTTTGTTTGTTTTTGTTTGTTTATTTGTTTATTTATTTTACCCTGTTTTCCCCCCCAGCTCAGATGAGTTAAAGAGGTTGGCCGTGGGTATAATTCTTCAGCCCCTGGAGTTCATCACGGGTTCTCCTCTACACATGACCAACGGCTCAGGTAAACCTGAGATTAGATTAGATTAGATTCAACTTTGTCATTACAAATGTATAAATAAAGTAACAAAATAAATGCCGTAGAACTATAGTATAGATAAGTCATTGCACATCATACTAGATCACGCCAGATAACACACATTTCATATCACAAACTAGAGCACACTGGATAACGCATTTTATAGTAACACAACCTACTCTTCAACTTGGCATCCTACCTTCAGCTTAATTGTGCTGCACACGTCATAATGGACCATTTAAGCCTGTTATTTATACATGTCTATATGATGAGATCTTTAGCTTCACACATTCACTGTTTGTATGTTGTATGTATTTGTATATATATGTACATGGCTGCATGGCTAAAAATACATTTATCATGACACTGTTTAGGGCCGTTTCGGTCTAATCGCATTCATTGATGTGCCTCAAATGTGCCTTGTGCTCGTCCTCAGAAACAGGGGAGGTTAAGAAGACCAGCAGTTACCATCCCGTCCTATGGGAGCAGCTGTCTCAGAAGTCGACGTGCATCTCCCTGCTGTCTCTCTCCCTGAGCAGTGTAGCTGAGATGAGCCTCTTGGTAAGCTTTGCCAGCGTATCGTACGCTGTGTGTTTCAAAGGTGCTCTATGAGATGTTTCAGGATTTTATTTTTATCTCAAATCGTAAGATTCTCCCCTTGATCGGTTAGCTTCCTGCCCCCTGAATACACTATAAAAACCCGGTCTCTAAGACAACACAGGGGCTCACACACAGCAGGGTTTTTCAAAGGGAGGTGCCTACGATTTGAGATAAAAATGATATCTCGTTAAAATCCTGCAACATCTTATAGAGCACCTTTAATTTAGCTTCTGTTGCCATGTTACAGTATCCCGCGCTGTATGTTTTAAATTAGCTTTGTGCACATTACGCCATAGAGCTCCAGCATCCCAAATAGTTTATGGTAAATGGACTGCACTTATAAAACACTTCAACTTCAACTGAGTATTCAATGAATACTCAAAGTTTCTTGACAATGACAGCTTCACAGTGACCCATTCACAAACCACTGGCGGTAAAGGCTGCCATGAAAGGTGCCAGCCAGCCACCGGGAGCACTTTGGGCTCGAGTTTGTATCTCAAGGACACTTCGATAGGGTCAGAGTGGGGCTCGGACCTGTAACTAGGGGCAACGGCACCTACACCGCCACTGCCCCATTTAGACACACACACTTAGATTTGCTGTTTGAGGCTGTTTTAGATCAGCTCTGGTTTCTTGAGCTAGGCTACGTGATTATGTGATTATGCAGTCAGTGTTGTGATCATAGAATATATATAGATGTGATACAGCTGTCCCGTGTGCAAGACAGTCCCTTGCTAGTGGGTTTTGCACAATAAATTCAGGATCTTGTGTTTATTTAAGTCTGATTGGCCTCTCAAGTTACTGCAGGACTGCTGTAATATTTTTGCACTAAATGAAACCCTGTTTACTGAAATAATGTACCCCTAAGTGTCGGATTACCTCTCACCTATCCCAGAATTTCCTGATTGTGGATGCGTCCGTGGAATCGGTCACTGCAGCACTGTTACAACTGCTGAGGGTGGGCCTTGGCCTAAGCCCCTCCCCCATGCCCCCCAACAGGGCCTTCCTCTATCTGATTGGCTGCAGCAGGGTCCAGAGGTGTGGTCTAGATGTCCTGATCAGCCTCAGTTCTTGTGAAGGTACAGTTGTATGACCTACAGTATCATGTCACCAACAAAAGAAATGGCTTGGGTTAAAGGTGCGTTGGTGAGATCTCTTTGGACTATTTACAGCCTAGATTAAGTACCACATCATCTTTGGAGACCTTGGAGAAATCTCATATAGAGGTATAGCAGGCACCTTAAATTGAAAATCTTTGTAATCACACGTGTGATTCATTAGGGGTCGAACGCAGGTTCTCTCAGTTCCCCATAAAGACTGCACACCCACAGAACACGTAAAATAGTGTTTTTTTTGTTGTTCTGTTAGGAACTGAAAATAGTTTATTTGTTTCACATGGCCACCAACATCATAACTGACCCAGCGCAATTGAATTCTAAGAAGCTATCCAAACTTGCTGCGCAAAAATATTTTAGAGGAGAATAGACTTTATTATTAGTCGCATTAGTTATGCTGTCAAAAACACGTGCCATCATGAGACGTCTCTTTTCCCCTTTACCACTGAAGGGAGCCATCTTGTTCTAACCCCAGTCGGTGTGGTTCCTCTCCCCCAGAGAGCCACGCCCTGAGACAGC
>JAGFZM010001314.1:131508-142437 GCA_017657215.1 Limnothrissa miodon
ATAAAGAGAGAAAGTGTGTGTGAGAGAAAGTGTGTGAGAGAGAGAATTATAAAGAGAGAAAGTATGTGAGAGAGAAAGTGTGTAAGAGAGAATTATAAAGAGAGAAAGTGTGAGAGAGAAAGTGTGTGAGAGAGAAAGTGTGTAAGAGAGAGAATTATAAAGAGAGAAAGTGTGTGAGAGCAAGAGAGAGAGAGAGAGAGTGTGTGTGAGAGAGAGAGAGAGAGAGAGAGAAAGTGTGTGAGAGGGAGAGAGAATTATAAAGAGAGAAAGTGTGTGAGAGCTAGGGTTGCAAAGGGGTGAAACATTTCCGGTAAATTTCTGAAAACTTTCCGGAAACTTTCCATGGAAACTTTAGCTTGGGAATTTTAGAAATATTCAAAAATGGAAATTTGTGGAATTTATGGGAATTTATGGGAATTAACTGGAAATTTTGGATGATTTTAAGAAACATAGACCATATGACTTATATACCAACAACATATTTTGTCATAATAAGACATTTTTGCCAAAAAGATACAATTAAAATAAAAATATAGCATTTTTCTGTTAAATAAGAAAAATATGTAGATTGTAAACTGAACAAATGGAAAGGGCTATCAAAACATTTAAATGATGGTGTGGTTATGTAAAACTGTTTAGCAGAACGCAGAAGAAACAGAACATTTTGTGCTATCTAGCACCATGATAAGCTAACTTCTTTAATACAAAGGTGCTAGCTAGCTTACCTTTAACATATCTGCCTTACCAGTGAGCTAGCAATCTATATTTTGATTGGGCTAGCTAAAATCTAACATTTTAGAACAAATATCATCTAAGTTATATCATCATAACTTGCTTGACTGTTTGTAGTCCTCAAATGTGTAGCCTCACGTGTCTGTATCAGTGACTGTATGTGGCTCATAAAGGTTGCTTTAGCAGTCCATAATTCTAGAAATCATTGAGCATGTGATGGGAGGATGCACAATGCGTATAGGAAGTGCGGCCTCAATAGCCCTGCATTAAGAAGTGTGTTATGCCCCTGTGATTGAAGAATAGCAAATTATAGGCTACTCAACTTTATGCATATCACATCTCATAGTTTTAGCCAAGACTGCTATTATTTTCTACCAACTATCTTTATGTCCCTGAACTTTAGTTGAGATAATTTCCAGTTTTTTCCAATTAATTCCTGTTAATTCCCATAAATTCCTGTTAATTCCCATAAATTCCCGTTAATTCCCATGGAAAGTTTCCAACTCTGAAAATTCCCGGAATTTTGCAACCCTAGTGAGAGCGAGAGAGAGAGAGAGAAAGTGTGTGAGAGCGAGAGAGAGAGAGAGAAAGTGTGTGAGAGGGAGAGAGAATTATAAAGAGAGAAAGTGTGTGAGAGCGAGAGAGAGAAAGTGTGTGAGAGCGAGCGAGAGAGAGAGAGAAAGTGTGTGAGAGGGAGAGAGAATTATTATAAGAATGCAGTAAAGAAGTCGATTAGTGTGCATTTGCTAGGGGAGTGCATGAATTGACTAGAGGAAGTAAAACGTCTCCCCTCCATGGCAGGTGCTCCAGAAGACCCTGCAGGCGTTGCTGAAGTGGATCTGTGTCGACTTGTTTGATTCGGCCGAGCAAACATGCTTCCTGACTCAGAGTAAGAATGCTGCCTAGATCTGAGGGACTCCTCAGTATAGCTCCTCAAACCAGAAAGCACTCACAATGGAACAAATTTGAAGCTTTGTGTGTGTGTGTATGAGAGAGAGAGAAATCTGGGCTGTGAAACGATTGACTTCGCAGACTGTAACATCTGAATACCACTGTACATTATACAGAATTATATTTTAATAACTGTGAACTGCTACAGTAGAATGAGGCACACTGTTTACACATGTGCGTGTGTGTGTGTGTGTTGTTTGTGGTAGATCTATTCCCGGCACTAATGAAGCGTGTGTGTGACGTGCATTGGGAAGTGAGAGACTCAACTTTGGAGTTCATCACTCAGCTCATCGTAAACTCCAGAGGTAAGTTTGTAAACACACACATCCACTGTGTAATTTAGCTGTAGTACTACTGTATGAAGCGGGTGTGTGTGCGCGTGTGCGGGAGACGTGTGTGTGTGTGTGTGTGTGTGTGTGTGTGTCCCATTTGGTGTTCTCTGATTAAGAAGGTGCTTTTGAGTCAGTAGGAGAACTGTTTTAATCTCCCATGATAGAAAACCAAAAGCTCATAGGCAATTACATCTATTAATTTAGCGGTTATAGACATTATAATAGCCCATTTTTTTCTCCTGTCTTTCTTAATTTAGTCTCTTTCTTTCTGGCATATCTCTCTCTCTCTCTCTCTCTCTCTCTCTCTCTCTCTCTCTCTCTCTCTCTCCCCCTCCCTCCCCCTCCCTCCCTCCCTCCCTCCCTCCTAAGGGTTGCTCCGTTACTTTAGTCTAATGGTTAATCTGTGTGTGAAGATGTTTGCTGAATGTGTGTGTCTTAGTGAACTTGCATCCATTCTCTCTTTGTTTCTCTCTCTCTCCCCTCTAGACTCCCAGGTGTTGGGTGGGGCTCTGTGGGGCAGCGGCATTGTCTCTCTGCTGCTTGCCTGCCTGGATGACTCGGAGGGCTACGTCAGAGCAAGCGCCGTCAGCGCCCTGGGACAGGCAGTGACCATCGCTCGCCACCAGGGGGAGACAGACACAAACTCACACAACGACAGTCTGCCGGTAAACAGCTTTTTTCCCCCCCCCAGGAAATGAGGCTGTGCCTCTGTACTACTGGCAAATTCACTGGGTCTTTTGATTAGGACAGACTGAGCGTATGTGTTTCTTAGTGGTGCCTTTCTGTGTGAAGAGCAAAGCAGTAGCCAGTTGAAATGTAATGTGAGCACAAATCATGAATCCATTATAAGAGATTTGTGATTATAGTTTGTAATTATACCTCTTTATAAGGAACACTCTGGAGAAAGACATGATTGATGATGCGTTTATGGACCATTTCAGTTAAGAGTTGAGAGTTAATTTCCGTTGAGAGTTGTCACATTGTATGAATTATGTAATCTTTTGTATTATAGTAGATGTTTTGACACTTTCGGAATGGATTCACATTTTTTCGTTTTGCTCATTTATATTTTGCTCATTCCTGTGCTGTCATTCAGGAGGATGTCCTGACCCGTCTGTCGGCCATCTTGGCTCAGGACACCGAGGGCTTCCCCCGCCGAGCCGTCCTCAAGGCCTTCACCGCCTGGCTCTCCAGGCCGACGCCCCCTCCCTGCCTCGACCAATCCCTGTCTGCCGTGCTGACCCTAGGTATTGACGACTTCGACTGGGAGGTCAAAGTTCACACGCTGGAGCTCGCCGAGATCCTCATGGACCAGTGGCTGGACGAGAGCCGTGGTGTCCTGGCAGAATCTCTGGAGAAGCTCCAGGAGGAGTACGGGGTGTTTGGGGTGCTCTTCAAGGGCCTGCTTGACTGCGACCGACCCGTGGCCCAGAAGGCCTGCCAGCTGCTGCTCAAGCTACGAGAGGTCATGGAGGTCAAAGGTGAGACGGTGGCGGGATGTACGCCATCGTCGTCCATTGGGGACAAGCCCACATTTCAGCTTCAAAGCCACCAGTGGGGCGAGGACTTGTTGCGGAAGTGCAGGGGCGTCGGCGATTCCGATTGGTCAGGCGAGGGCACGCCGCCAGCCGATTGGCCGCCTGGGGGGCGAGAGGTGAGTCTGAGGGAGCTGATTGTGCGGCTGGACTTGGAGGAGATGAGGAAGGCGCTGGCGCAGAGCAGTGACCACGCCATGGCCTCGCCGCGCTCCCTCATGCAGGACATTCTGGCCGTGGCGCAGCAAAACGACGACAACGCTGCCGACTGCTACTAAGGGGACACACGCACGCCCATGCTCGCATGAAACCACGCGAAGATGAAGATTCCCACGCATGCAAATAAACAAGACTAAAGAGTAACAGCATTTTCAATAACGACTTCTAGAAAAATGTAGACTTTTTTTGACTGTTGAGAAACTCGGATCGAAATACTCAGGCTTGGGGCCCCGTGGGATGTGTAACTGAGGCTTTCTGTTTGCACTACGTGAAATAGTTTTAGAAGACTCCTTTGGGTGAGGGGTGGGGGTCAAATGAGTGCTGTAGTCTCTGGTCTTGACCATTTCACAACTGTTTAGTTATTCGCATCATAACCGTTTCCACAAGACTTCCCCAAGACATTTTTATTCCACACTGTCATTCTAATATAGTGGCGGCAGTCTGGGAGGGAAATAGAACATTCTAGTACTGTGGTTGTTTGCTTTTAATGTTGAAACGGTCTGTAGCCCGATCCTCAGATTACAGCGGAAGGTTAATGTAGTAATAACTATACTTGCAATACAATTCATCATGAACCAAGTGCTTCCTGTATGCAGCAGAAGTAGCTGCTCCATTGTACTGGAAAAAAAGCTGGTGCATTTTTCTAATCCGTGAAAGGATGTATCTAAAAAAGAATATATCTATATATGTATAATTGAATTTAAGCACGGAAATAAAGATGTATACTTTTGAATGGAACAGCTTTGAAATGGGCTATGGTACAGTATATGGTCTTTAAACCTTCAGAGCATATTCAATTATTAGATAACGATTATTAGATAAGACCATCCAAATGTTCTCTATGAATGACTTATTAAATTTAAAAGAGAAATCCATCCATTTGAATCCATCCATAGCCCCGTTGTTCGAGGTGACTTGGTACTGTCATTACATGTATGAAAAACAAACAAGGAAAATTTGGTGCAATATAAACTGAATAGTAAATCAACAGTTATCAGTAAATGAACGGGGCACAGAAACGTAAGTTAATGAAGTTGACCTTCAGTACACTAAATGCATGGTTTAGATTTGATCTAGAGAACATTTATGTATAAATCTTCAAGTAAGAACATTTATATATACTATAGATCCCCAGGTAGGAACATTTATGTATAGATCCCTAGGTAAGAAAAGGTAATGTAATGTAACAGGCAAAGTTCAGATGCTCTTCTTAAGTATTGAGTTGTTCCATGGGCTTGTGGCGTTGAATGAGGCATATTGTGGAGTATTCCTTTGCAGCCGACAATAAGGCTTCCCTTTGTGCTTGCCCGGGTCTCGCTAGTCATGGCGTTCTGGAGTGCACCCTATGGGGCATGTCTGAGGGGCTGCTGGTGTTTACGCCTGGCCTTGGATGCCCTCCACTATCATGAGGGTAGTCGTAGTAAAGGACCTTTTCACCAGATTCTACAAACATGCAATAGAAGTGGGGTTGTTTGGGGCAGGCTGCTGTGCGGAAAGTGCTTGCCAGAGACCTGTAAACCTTCAGCTTTGTTGATTTTCTCTCTCTGCTTTATTGGCATGACCAAATCATTTTTTGCATTGCTAAAGCAATTATACAGCATAATGTATAGAACAACACACACACAGAAATTTACAAATGTCCCTCAGACATTTTGTGGTGTAGAGTGACCCTGGGCCTGTTCCAACCTGGCCAACAGTCTCAGAGCGATAAGTGTGTAGGAGTATGAAATGTATTTGTGTGTCCTCTGCGTCAGCATACTTCATCAGTAGATGCACAATGGACTAATACAGAATGGGCACCTTCAGAGGACTGAGTGCTTCAAATACTGCCATTAACACTGCCTAGGAAATAAATACCGCTTTTGCAGATGCAGTACAAGGTCTTCTGGAAGCCCTACCAAAAACACACTAAAGACAGACTGAAAAATACACGCATTGTATTTCCAAGCAAGCTCAGACACACACACAGACACAGACAATGGTAAACAAGAACAGACATGCACTAAGATAACCTAAGAGCAAAAACCAAGGCAGGAAAAGGTGTGGAACCAGAATCTACAGAAAGTACAGGTCAGCTGCTAGATTTTGGTAAAACTATAAAAAGTTTTGTTACAAAGGTGTTGCTTATGATTTTTAACTCGACAAATTGTCTTTGCAAACACCTCTAACCACATTGTTGCTGATGACCAGTACAACTGATGTAGACATATTTCCAACTTCAGGTTCTTCTTTTAAGCGTCATTGTGGTCGTCTTGAGCCCAGTGGGAGAAATAACACACAGCTGTAAACTGGGCACCTGCAGGGTGTCAAAAGGCTAGTCGGAATAGCTGAAGGCTGAAGGTAGTAGGTCTATAGCAAACAATGTACAGTAACTGCACTTCATTGTCATTTCTCCTTCAAATCTTGCATACACTATGCCCACCGTCTGATCAAAATACAACTAAGCTTGCTTAGCTTAGCTAAATGTGTGAGAAATATGTTCATCTTTTATTTTCAACATAATCCTTTCTTCAGTAATGGAGTCGTATGGCCCATGTGGAGGTAACAGAGATGGGACTAGGTCATTGCTTTGCAAGTCACAAGTGAGTCTCAAGTCTATGCCCTCAAGTCCCAATTCATGTCCCAAGTCAAGACGTGCAAGTCCCAATTCAAGTCCAAAGTCATTGCTATGCAAGTCACAGGTAAGTCTCAAGTCCTGCAGTTGGATTTTCCAGTCCTTTTAACCACAGAGTAATGACATATTTACATAGATAACTGTATTTATTAAAACAAGTGCAATTGCGAGAAACACTGTAAGAAATGCGCTGAACATAACTCTGAACATTGCCCATCAGTGCTCTTTGTTGCTATAAAACATGTCTTTTGTAAGCCTAAGGTTTTGGGGAAAGAACTCTTGTTAAGAAGTCTTGTTAAGTCGAAATGCTCATGCTGAAGTCATGAGTCACTGATGTTGAATTCCAAGTCGGGTTGCAAGTCTCTTTACAATTTTATCAAGTCAAGTCTAAAGTCATCAAATTGAGTGTAACTCGAGTCCAAGTCATGTGGTGTGCTGCACTGAATATTGTTTTCTGTGCGACAAATGTGCCTGCTGTCTTTGAGCTCTTTGTGAATGGTCCTTGGCTTCTGAGTCTCACTATTCTTCTGACTCGCTGAACAGAAACCTTCAAAGGAGCTGCGTTGAGTGTGTGTTAGAGGGTACATCTATACTGTATTCTTTCCACATTCGTATAATGGCCCCGACGGTACTTACTCGAGGCTTCAAAGGTTTTGAAGTAGGCATACATCCGTGAAGTACATCTATGCATTGAGAGAGTCTTTGCCGCCATCTCCACCATAATACGTTATTGTGCCACACTTTTATAATAAAAAAAAAAGAAGTCTTATCAGAATGTACCAATCTGTCTATCATTATGCACACATGGGTGAATTACCTGTTTTGGAACAACTACTCATAGACTACATTTGTGTCTTGACTTCAGTTTTGAGAGAAGAACGCGGGCACACACTTATGCACAGAAACACACACAGTGCTCCCACTCAGAGGGAGATAAGACTAGACATACACACACACACATTGAGAAACATACATTCAAATATATGTGGAGAGACAGCCAGACATATGTTGAGAACAGAGCACACGTACACACCAACACAAACTAGTACACTAGTACACACACACACACACACACAGAGATATGGATCCACAGTCACCTAGACACACACACACACTGCAGACACTACAGAGGCTGACTAACCCGAGGTGGTGTTTACATAGACGCTGACTAATACTGTCTATGGCTGTAGGGGAGAGGTCAGTGATGGGCCGCTGAAACCACTCATACTGTAGGCTACACGTCACGCACACTGAGGAGGAGGAGGAGAACGGAACAACTAATATTCTGTTTGTGTGTGTGTGTGTGTGTGTGTGTGTGTGTATGTGTGTGTGTACCAGTTCACCAAGTTTGTGTCAGGTCAACAAGTCACGGGGTGAGTGTGTGTGGGAAGACACATTTTGTTCATGAATTATAAAAGGAAACTACAAAAGTAGACAGTAAGAATGAAGTAAGCGACAGGGGACCTCACATTAGTGGCCATTTTGTGGATCAGAGTTTTTTGTTGCTGAGTTTGTGGACACAGGATTCTGAAGTAGCCTACTTTGGCAAAGTTCCTTTAAAGATGAAGTAGGCTACATCAAAATAAAAGCTCGCATTTAAATTCACACAGTAGATGTCTTGTTCACAGACTTTCCTCTGTGTTTTATTTTGTTCTTTTTTTCTAGCATTGTATTTAGATGACAAGAGCATCTGGAGACGGCTACTCCTATCAGTGTTAATGAGCTGGCGAGAGCGAAATAAATCAATTAAATGCGTCATTAGAGCAACGCTCAAAGTGCTGGTGTCAATGACAAGCGTTTTATGCTGTTCGCGCTGCTGGTGAAGATCCAAAGGCTCTGAGCTTAGCTGTTGAAGATGCTGTGGCCATATGGCTGGCGCTATAGTTATCGTTACTGTAATTCCAGCGCAAAACTCTGCTAGGTCAGTTGAAGTGCAGAGGCCATGTTGTAGGCCTACAGCGCTAGGTGGTACATCTCGTTCTTGCACAAATTGTTCTTGGTCATTAGCTCACCTTCCCAGTGCTTCCCAGTTGGGTTTTTACTCTAAGGAGAGAGCAGCGTAATTGAAAGCACATAAAAGACTACCGGTATGTTCCCCCCACAGATCCTTTGCCAGTAGGATATTGGCCAGTGCTATATTGGCAGTTGCTAGCCAGTAAAGGTGTGTGTATGTGTGTGAGTGTTTTGGAAAGTGCTACATGTAATGCCTATGATGACTCACACACACTCGATCTCCCTAGTTGTTCAACAGACCTGTTCATACACGTTCAGCACCCTAAACACAGAGTCTGTTCTGAGGCAGGGGAAGTGGAAGAGACAGACTGGAGGGATTTGCGGTGTGATATGGTGGAATTCAACAGGCTATAATTCAAATAAAAATGTAGTTTAGTAGAACTAAAGAAGACACATTCACATAAATACACTGTATGTACACTTTTATTTCATGTTCCTTGAAACACACAGGGAGCGAGTGATGTTCAAACATCTGTTTCTGACGTCTCTATTTCTGTTCCCGGCACAGAAAGGTCTGTGTACGCCGGAACTAAAAGAGTCAGGCTCAGCTCTGTCCGTGTGTCTGTCTGACTAACCATACAAACACAGCTTATTCAGACTGCAGAGCTTTAGGGATTCAACCCTGCTGGTGCCAGTGCAGTTACAGAACACAACACAAGACTAGCAGTGAAAGACAGGTGAAGAGATCTGAAGAGTTGACAGATGAAGAGATCTGATTTTTAAAGATTGATGTTAACATTTCTCAACTATGGGCTTCCACTGAATATATATGCTAGTATTCTTTAATATTGCAGATTGGAGGCAGAAGAAAAAAAATAGAAAGAAAAAATAAAATAAAGAACTGAAGAGAAATGTGTTGGCCACGTCATCTTAAATCCAGCACGGCAAACACATCTTAATTAGACCTAGAGCGAGAAACAGGTCTGTTGAAGCTTCAACAATACCCCAAATGAATACAAGTCAAGGGAAAAAGAGGAAGAATAAAAAAGGGTGAATGTTATGAAGAAATATTAAAGGGATATGCTGGGTTCAAGGCTGTATCTTTATCTGTGCCAGGCATCCACCCGAAGCGGGGAAGCAGGAGGAATGAAAGAGGTGAAATGAGAATGGCTCGCACGCTAAGCTACGCCCGAGACGAGAGCGAGGCGCGGGAGAAAGGCGCCGTTTGATGTGCTCATCTTCTAAGGCGCTTAATGCGGCTCCTGACACTTTAACATGCTAAGCACTAACCCATGCTAAGTTCCTGAGAGCAAAAGTTGGGAGGGTAAAAGAGAGAGTTGAGTGAGGGATGAAGTGAAAGAGCAGGAGTTTAAACAGAAATCGAAAAATAGAAAGTTAAAAGAGCAGAAGTTTAAATAGAAATCGAAGAAGAGAGAGAGATAGAGAGAGAAAGAGAGAGATTGGGGCAGAGAGAGAGACAGGGGAGGGGTGAGGGCATGTAGAGTATCAGACGAGTGGGTCTTATTCTTGTTGCCACTGCTGAATGGAGACTCAGGGGGCGCTGAGTGATTCTGGGCCTTTTCCTGCATCCCGGCTTTGTTTGGGACGGCCCCAGACGCACACCATTTCCTGTGACCCGAGAACGCGCTCCTATGACCGGCCCAGTCCAAGGACTCCAACTCACACACACACACACACAATTGGGCCATTGTGCTTGGGGCGAGAGAGCCACCAACTCTCTTTCACACACGCACAGATTCTGAGACACAGACACACATACATCATGCAGATACACATACACACACACACACACACACAGACATGCACACACAAAGACCAGACAGCAGCTGTTTGGCCAACTTAACTGGAGTGACTGACAGTTCCATGTGAAACCAGATGTGTGTGTGTGTGTATGTGAGTGTGTGTGTGTGCGTGAGTGTGTGTGCATGCATGACCAAATTCGAAAGGGAAGCTACAACCTGGCGAACAAAATAGTCTCCACAAAGTCTGTCTGACTAAGAGACCGTCATATCCTTGGTAGGATTTAACCAAACCGTGCAATTTTAACCTAACAGTTAAAAGCCCAATGGCCTTCTTGTGACAGTCCTCCTCAGACACATGTAGTAGCAGCAGTTACATCTCCCCCCTGACTGTTGGTCGCTTGTGGTCTGTTTCTCTGAACCCGTCAGTGTGGGTTTGTCCCTTCTAGATAAAAACATCTTGCTAAACACCAGTTGGCTTGGACACCAACCCCAGCATCTCTTTCTGTTCAAGGATCATTTGCTTACAGTCTCTTGCTAAACTCTCTCTCTGTCCTCTCATGTTCATTTGAAATATACATAATGACAACCACAGATGATGAAGTTAAACACTCTAAACTTTGTTTGCTCTTTTCTTTGTTTTTGCTGTGTGTGTGTGTGTGGTCAGTCAGATGCTAAAGTGGGGAGTGTCACATGATCAAAAGTTTGTGTGATAGATCATCTCAAGGGCATCACATGATCAAAAGTGGGAGAACTTCCAATTGTACAGCTGGTGAAAGGGAGAAGTGAAATTTGAAATCACAAGCTAAAGGCGGCTTGAACACACACACACA
>JAGFZM010001315.1:58-10158 GCA_017657215.1 Limnothrissa miodon
TCTCTCTCTCTCTCTCTCTCTCTCTCTCTCTCTCTCTCTCTCTCTCTCTCTCTCTCTCAGAATGTTTACATCAGATGCTTCCTGCCTCCACATTCAAATCAATATCTCTCTTTCTCCCCTCTCTACTGTTTTTCCTGTTTTTTTTTTGTTTTTTTTTTATGAAATGACAATCCCATCTCCTCTGGCAGGTGCAGGTGGGGTGGAGGGCAGCTGAATGGCTGTCATTGTGCTGTGTCTTCGTGTGTGTGTATGTGTGTCTGTACAGTATATTGCTCATGTAAGTGAACGTGTGTGTGTGTGTGTGTGTGTGTGCGCGCTTCTAGCTGTCGGATCAAGAGAGAGAAATAGAAAGGGTGACCGTGATGGTGCTCTGGCTTACCTTCAAAGCTGCTGGGCTCATTAAGAAAGCGACAAGCCCGCGCTTCCTCCACTATCCCACAAGGCCTCTCTGTGCTGTGTATTGTTTTCCTTTCGCCCGCTAAATCAAACCACCCCAGCTGCCCCCACAACTACTGCACCACTTTTGCTGTATTGTGCAAGGCCCTCCAGTGAATTCTGGCCTTGCCTGCATGGTTTGCTGGTCTTATTTGAACAAAAGAGCAAGGTGCCACACACTCCAAGCTTCTATTCTTTTATTTAAAAGTCGATGATGTTTCGGCCAAGGGCCTTCATCAGATTAATTTGCATTCAGACATCATATCTCACATATATAGGACAGGTTTACACTGCTTGATTGGCAATCATCTGGTCAGGTGTTTCCTATCTATAATGACAACCCATTAAGAGTCCGTCTCTAGACAGGTCTTACGTAGCCTATCCTATAGCAGAAAAATAAATAAACTTTATTCCAATATTACAACTGTTTTCAAAGAAATCAGTATATACAATTCATTGAGACAGACAGGATATTGTCAATTCTCAAAAGATCATAAATAACATCAATATGAAATCTTACTAGTGATTTATATGTTAAAGGCCCACTATGCAACATTTTTCATTTAATTAATCCGTTTCATACTGTTTAGGATGCTAAAATTAGTCATTACACGGCGAACGAACGGTGTAGAATGCGCCACCGTGGCCAATAGCGGTAGATACAGCACTTGCAATGTTCAGCAGCGCGGACCGCCTCCAATAGAATGCAGTGCAATACAATGCAATACAGCGGGCTTTAGAGGGAGCTCGTGAGAGAGAAAAACAGAATGTTGCTTAGTGCCGGTTTAAGAGTTTCCATAATTCATAGAACACCATTTTTTAATGGACTCTTATTTGTTCATCTAAATATGGAGCAAATAGGTTTGCTTTTTTTCATGACCTCAGGAGTATTTTCGTTTTTTTGCATTTAGTTGCGAGTGCAAGAACTGCACAACCTAAGTTGTCATTGAAACAAAAAGTTTACCGTCTTGCATCCTGTAAGGCAAGTCCTGATGGACAAGTTGAAACGGTGGTCTACAGTACTTCTGCAGGCCCCGCTGACCTTTTTTTTGTTGGGGGTTTTCAGCTCTTTAAGCATGCCATTATTCCTGTGATTCTCTGCTTTTCATGACTGTGCACGCAGTGCATATACGTAAGCAGACTCGAGCCCTGGAAAACAAAAAGATGCTTCATAGCAGCGGCCAACGTTCGTGGTAGGAATTTGCCCCCCTCGTCCCCCGAGGAGAGAATGAACAGGTGTTCTCCGGCGTTCCGTCACGTCGGCTGGCCCCTGCTCTCCTGCCGGCGGGGGCCCATTGTTTTGCCGTTGCCCAGGCGACGTTGGCCTTGTTTTGCCGATTCTAGCGTGTTGAGGCAGGCAAAATGATAAGTTTGCGGACTCCTACAGAATCCATGGAGCCTCCGTGAGCACACCAAAAAAGCGGCCACCACTCCTGTGGGTTCTGTGGAGCATTCATCACAGTTCTGAAGTCAGTGAAATATGGTGACCTTGCATTGAAATGGGAAGATTTAGGAGCAGATTTAATTTGAAGGAGTATTTTTGCAGTCCTGCCCCCAGGGGCGATCGTTGTGCAGCCACTCAATCACCCTGGCCTTCCTGTCCCTTCATATTTCAGCAGAATAGGATGAGTTCAATCAATAAGTAGGAGGCAGAGGCCCACCATTATTTGCAGGGTGATATGTGTCCACGTGAGTTGGAGTGGGACACTGAGTGTTTTCGACCGCGCTTTTCCTGCTAGGAGAGTGTTTCTTGTATATGTATTGCTCAATCATGACTTGTTTTTGTTTTTTCAAGATGGGAGAATCAAAGTGAACACTACGTCAGCCGTGGTTGGTAGTTCTGTCAGACGCAAGTGCTAGGCAGAAACCTGAGAGTGCTTTGCGTGCCATCGCCCTGTCCTATGGTGGAGGTGCCCTGCAGTCAGGTGCCCTGCAGAGGTGCCCTGCAGTCGGCTGGTCAAAGGGTCGGGGGATCTGTCACAAGCTTACTGGAGAGTGACAAGCTCCTAGCTCATTTCCCAGTTTCATTTCCAGGGGCCATTTGCACAACTAGGAAATGAGCATGGATGGAGTTGTTTTTGTGTAACAAAGTAAAACATTCAAATGGTGACAGGGGACACAGTTGGGGCTGCTGAGGAACCAGTGATGTCCGAGTCCACAGGAACAAGGGTCTTTGAGAGGACAAAGGGTTTGTGACGTTACAATAGAGTATGTTGCCATAGCCACAACCCTTCTTGTCACATCAGGGTTCAGGGTGGAAAACCGCTTTGTTAATTAGGATGGTACATGGGTCTGAATGATGAATTCTTGTGTGAGACAACTGACAATTCTTTTTACCATGTACATAAAGAAAAGCAATTTAGGAAAATGTGCACTGAGCACCTGAGAACTGAGCTTACTGTGATTCCTGCTGTTACACTTGACCCAGGTCAATGGTTATTTGCTATATTCATAATCAGAGAAATGCACCAGATTACCATCTCCTCCACAAGAAAATGTATTTTGGGAAAGTTAATTAGAGGCCAATTAGATTAAACTGTTATGATAGTACTGTCTGAAGCCAAGGATGTTTACTGCCTTACTCTAGTTGTTTAAGGAGTAATTTAGTTCCACTTTCTATGGTACAGATCTGTGTATGGGTGTTTGTGTACGCACATGAAGTTTGGTGGTTAAGGTCTGTATTTCTACAGATCAAAATTGTAGCGAGCATAGTACATTGCACAATGGAACTGAATGGAATTCACCGGCTTATTTAGAGGTGAAGCCAGATGAAGATGTGGGTTGAGGCAGTGTGCAGTCACTTGAATTTTTTCAGTCAGGCCTCCCAAAGGTCAGAGGGCTTTGCGGGACGCCACACTCGCACTGCGCACAGAGTTGAGGCCCAAGCATCAACTCCCAACAGGCTCTGAATGAAGAGGGGGGTTGGTGAGTGGGGGAGAATGAGACAAGGAATGAGATTAGGGAGGGGTGAGGGAGGGAGGAAGAGACAGAATGATATGAGAGAGAGGGGGGGGGGGTGTGCACGAGAGCAAGTGAGTGCAAGCTGGCTCTCAGAAGCAGATGTGGTGAACAATAGCAGCCATTGTTGTGGCCGGCGAGTGCCTGCGGATGGTCTGGGCACAGGGCCCAGTCTCTGGAGCGCTACCTGCAGCCCAGAATGAGCAAAGCTGACTTGGGCCGAGTTGAGGTGTGTGTGTGTGTGTGTGTGTGTGTGTGTGTTTGAGGGGTGGTGCAGGGACCAAAATCTCCTTTGCCGGCAGACTCTGTGAAAATATTATGATTTTCCCTACTATGTAAAGATACCTGCTCCAGAGTAAGGCTGCAAGGCAGCTGAGCCCCAGTCGTGTTGAAGGGAAAGGGGGTGATACAGTAGGTGGATGGGCACACAATGAGGAAGAGGAAGGGGATGAGGCTGAGGAGGTCCTGTCCGTCCTCAAGGGTTTAGACCTCCTCTGGTGGGAGCCAGTGGGAGGCAGACTGGCCTGATGGCCTCCACCATTCCCCCTGTAAATGGGTGGTGCTGGGGTAGGTGGAAGTATGGAGTGGTGGTATGGTTGTTTGCTTGTGCAATGAGTTAGTAGTCCCTATTATCTGAGTAAGCACTACCTGAAGTGTTTACTCAGCTGTCAGGTAAGACCAGTCAAAGTGTCTGAGTAGAGATGAGAGAACTAACAAGATTGCACTGAGGTATGTTTAGGATTAGGTAGTTTTCACAAACCACGAACTTCACAACTTTCACAAACGTGCCAATAATGCCAATAACCATACTTAACTCTCTAAAGAAGTATGAAATGTATTTAACATGTTTAGAAATTGTCATAGTACACTCACAGGTACTATTTATTTCTTTTTCCAAATGTAATGTTGCCTTAACTGTCCTACCAACACAAAGCAAATCAAGGAAATTCTTTGGTGTGGATTGAATCCTCCATTCTAAAATTCTATATGTCAAAAGTGTTCTGCAGTATTGTTTTAACATTTCAACCTTTGAAGACTAGTTCTAGGTGTAGTCTGCTTTTTAAAAGCATAATTACCAAATCAGAGGTCCTTTGCCCTCCTCTGAAGGTACAGTATTTATTGAGCAGGGCTGGTGCAGCTACTGAACCTGGGTCAGGAAGCTGGGACTATTTTGAAGATTTCTCCCCAGTGTCTAGACAGGAGGAGCAGACAGGTCCCCACTGGAAAGTGCATCAGTGCTGGGCTGGTAGGGCCTGGCTCATAAATAACAGCTTTACGTTCACATCGTCCACCTCCCTTCCCCCACCTCTTCCACTTCACACCAGACCTGGTCCAGAAACTCGGTTTGATCCACGGGCTGGGCTCAAACCCAAAACACTTGCCCAAAGTAAAGAGATTCAGATTTAGAGAATATGTGTGGAATTAGCATTTGGTGTAACCTACAGTATAACTTGTTTGAAATAGAAAGTTGGGCTACTATTAAACTGATTTCAGTTATAGTGAGACACAGAGCACAATATTACAACATGATGACAATGACAGCGTTGCGTAACGGCAGTGGTCTGAGACCACATGTGTGATGTATGATGCACATGATACAATGTGTGGCAGTTATTTTATGAACACAAATACACCCACAGGTTAAACATACAGACATTGGAGTAAAAGTACTTCCACATAATCACTCAGGAGGCCTTACTCTATACCTTTATTTTGTCTTTTGTATTTGAGTTTTTCTTTCAATGTTCTTAGTTCTGCTTCTGTGTTTGTTCTAGTGATGAGCTACGGAAGGAGGCGCGGCAACTAAAGAAAGAACTTCAGGCCATCAAGCAACGGAGAGAAGATTGTGCCCCACCAAAGCAGGAAGAAAAACAAAGTATGCTCTCTCTCTCTCTGTGGTACATTGTCCTCTCTTGTTCTTAGCTCGTGTGTGCATTGGGACATGTTTGTGGGTTAAACGTGTGACTCCCAAACCCTTTCTAACAACTACCTCCATCACTGTGATGTGATGACAGAGAGGGTATAACTTTGAACAGGCTCTCTCTTACTTACTGTGGTGGTCGCCCATGGTGTGATCTGCTTTCTAGGTATTTAGCACGGTGAATGACGTTACTAATTTTAGCCAGCGTCTAAAAAAAGGAGTGTGGAATGTATGTAAACAAATACTACATTGCTACATGGCTGCAGCTTAGAAATGAGTTAAGTGTGTTGAGGACCTTAAAGTCACCCCTGTCTGGCCTCCCACTCTTAGATGTCCACAGTGCCCTGGGCAGCCTCACTTTTGCTTCTCTCCCATTGGTGTCCCCCAACACACACACACACACACTCACACACACACAGCCCTTGCTTTAGGGGTCTTTTGGGATATGATTTCTAGAGGATTTCCACACCAAAGCCCCCGGCAGACACAGTCTCCTTTCTGTCTGGTGGGGAGCGTGGGGCTGAGGCAGGAGAGCCGGGGCAGCTCCAGCTCACTCCCCTCCATGGAGGTGCTGCTCGCTTGACCTTAATGTGTGTCCCGCCTGGGCCGGTTCAGTCCAGGGCAGCAGGCCCTTTGAAGCCTGCTCTCATTACTCAGCGGCAACCTGTGGGAAGGGATGGGGTGAGGGGATGGGGGGGACGGAGCCCCCCTGCCGAACCTGGCGACCATGCCGGGGCCAAACTGAGGTGTGTAGAGGGAAGATGAGGGGCAGCTCAGAGGGGCGGCACTGCAGATTAGGGCCAGGGCCCAGGGTAAAGGAGAGGAAAGGAGAGAAGGGAGGTAGAAGGGAAACAGTGTAGTTTTGACTTGAGCTAACAGCCCCATCACCTCCTGCCCCTGCCCATCCACATAAGGTGCAGGTAGACAGGGAAGGATGGCCTGTTCTCACTGCCTGTTTGGAAAGGGAGTATTTTCATGCTTCACCTGCCCCCCAGGGTGCAGAAAAAGGACAGTAAATAGGTCCATTTGAACATTTTATTAGGATTTGATATAGCCTTTTTTCTAAGTCTTGTTAAAAGTATGACTCATTTCTCTGAAGAAATTTGATTTGATATCACTCGATTAGCCTGCTCAGTATGCCATATTTTGAGTTATTTTGTGGGTATGGGTATGATATTAAAAAAAGCCATATTAATGTTAGTATTTCATATAAATTTGAATTTAATTCTATTGTAGACTGTTAATTACAGCAACTAGTGAATAACACCATTGAAAAGCTCACCAGTGCAGTTTCATGTGATACACACATGGTAGGCTGAGTGAGTGGCAGCAGGATAAATGGCCATGGTTTGAGTGGACGCACTGCAGCCCCCACTCTCAAGTGTCCACGCCCCACAGTTTCAGAAACGCTTCTATGATGAAGTTTTATGATATATAATCAACGATGTGCATGTTTGGTACACACTACTCCCTCAGGGTTTGTGGGACAGCAAATCTTTCCAGGCTTTCACCCTTCTTTCCTCTCAGCAGACCTGACACCCTGCGCACAGTGGCTTACCTTTGCCCTGCATTAGGCAGAGAGGTCGCTATATATCACTGCCATCATGTTTGGGCTACGTGGGGTCAGAAGGTCCTTCACCCCTCAGTTCAAGCTGGAAATATATCAATGAAGGAGGGCTGGAGGCGGTGGAATGGTGATGTGGTTGAAGATGGTCGACTGATCATTCCCCTCATTCTTTGTTGACTACGAAATTAGTTTGGTGATGTGTTTTCTTAATGGCATGTGGTCAGAGCCACACACCACTTTTTAATATCCTCATCATGCCATTTCTTAATTATGATCAATCAGAGTTAAGACTGTCAACTAAAAGAGGGTATTTTAGTCCCCTTCCATCCAGGGTTTGAAGAGTATTACTTAACATTTATATTCTGTGGGAAATTAATTGTATGCAAACTTTATAATTTGAAGGACGTCTTTATTAGCATAAGAGACCCATATTTTTCTTGCTTTTGTGCATTTTTTGGCTGCAGAGTTATTTCTGAAGAGTTCACTCGTGGATTGCTCACCAAAATACACAGTCAACATTCTTTGCATTCTTGTGGGGAGAATGGCTGGTTACTTTTTTATCTCCCAGAAATTCTGCCAAAGTAGAATTGAGAAGGATTTTTACACTGGCTAGCATGTTTGCAAAGCTCAATGTTTTGGAAAGTCTTTAGGTGGAAGAGTGAGGGGAAAACCGTCTAGTTTATAACAAAAGAGAGCGGAGGCATCCAACTTTTCCAAGAATACTATTGATATACATGCACTCAGAGTTCTCTGGACTTCAATGAATCCGAATCAGAAGATGTTAGAGTAGGAATACTTGTAAGAGATGTAAGAGTAGAAATAACTGTCCAGTAGATGTAGGAGTAGAAACTGGACATAGTACTGTAGTACTGTACATGACAATATCATTCAGGTCAACATGCTGCCATTCTGATCAGTGCCTGTCATGCCTTGTTTACAGTTGTTGTTTTTTTAAAGTACACTCTACACATTTTATATCCTTAGTGCACTTAAAGTGCTCTCTACTGTGTGTGTGTGTGTTCTGTGTATTAAGGGAGTAAAGAGGTCTGTATAGGACATTAACTGGCAGTGTGTTAAATAGTCTTGAAAACTCACAATAATTGACAATTGTAATACTGTGATACTGCACAGAGGTGAGTAGTTTATTCTCTAGTTAGTGCATATGTTGGTCCTCTCGCACAGTTGGACTAGTCCTCATTGTGCTTCTTCTAAAACAAACGCACACTGCATGAGGCAGAGTATTTGAAGGCACCATCAAGGGTCTGCTCTGACTTCAGCCCTTCAGCAAGCTAAAAGAGACATTTATAACTTTTTTTCAGAGTAATGCCCTTCGACAGACATCTCTTCAGCTTTTCAAGACATAAATTATAGCATGTTCGTCTCGTCTGGCTTTCTCTTTCTTGGCATGGCCCTGCCCGGCCCGAGCCAAAAATAAGAGAGACATGCTAAAAACATGGTCCGACTGGGCTGCCCACCCTGAATGAGGTGGCAGCTTTCCTCCTCACCAGGCCTGAGTTATTTATACAGGTTTGTGCTCGAGTGCTCCTGGTGTTTTATTTCAATGGCGCCTTGTCAGTCAGGCAATGGGAGAGGAGGGGAGAGGTGGTGGTTGGGGGTGTGGGGGGTAGTAACGGTTGTGATGGGGTTTTGAAGGAATATTCAGCTCATTGACTAGTGATTGAATGTTTTTTTTTTATAGATGAGGTTTTTTTAGATAGTCAATAAAAAAATGACTGAAAGAAGGAGAGAGGGATCAGCTTTATGCCTTCAGGAAGGAGTGGGGGCATGGTATCAGACAAAGAGGCCTTTAGAAATGATGCAGTCAACGTTTAAAATTCTTTGGTTTATCTTCGTCAGGTGCTCAACAGTGACCTATATGAATAAACTGAACATAAGTTTGAGAAATGTTAATGAACCTGGAGAAGAACTTGGAAATTGGAGCTTTTAGGACCCATTTCTAGGTTTTTGGGGTAAGTGCACGTAGGTGTTTGTTTTGGCCCTTTGATGCTGTGTCCATAGTGATGATGCGGTGTCTCGCCTCTATTCCTGAAGGGGAAGAAAGGTCTTCTGCCTCTGATTTACCCCTCCTAGAGCCATTCCTTTTCTGTTTGCTCGCTCTTTTATGGACTTGTTTGTTTGTTCATTTGCTTGCAGACTTCCTTGTACATTCTGATTGATCAAATCAGAAGGCATTAGTACTCCAGAATGTCTTTGATGTCCATGTTGATTGATGGGGAACAGTTCCTTGGCTTTGATTCTTCATGCCATTTACTTCGGCGCACTCTACCATTCTCCAACATTTGAAGACAAAGAGAGAGTGAGAGAAAGTTTGATTGACAAGAAGAGAATGCTTCTCCTCAGAGGATAGGCTGATTGTGTGTGTGTGTGTGTGTGTGTGTGTGTGTGTGTGTGTGTACAGGTGTGTCTGTGTTGTAGTCACTCACAGCAACTTGCGTTGCCACAACAAGGTGCGTTTGATTTGTTGCTGTCATCCAGTAATCCCTATCTCCACCAACATCTCCTCCTCCTTCCCCCTCCCCCTCCCCCACAGGGGTACAAGGCTTAGCACTGGACTCTCATTACCCCCTTACGGGCAGCATCCCTCAACAGCTGCCAGGATTTGGGGGCAGGGGATGAATGTGGAGAGAGGAGTAAAGCCAAGGGAGTAGAGGAGAGTTGGGGAAAAGAGGGAAGGAGTAAAGTGGAGGGGAGGGCTGAAGAGAGGAAAGGAAAGGAAAGTGGGCTTTGCTGCCTCCTCTCCACTAATAAATCTTGGCGCGGGGCGTTGCTAGGCACCCCAGCGCTGCAGACTTCCTGTTTGGAAGTGGTGGTGAAAGCCTCGGGGTCTGCCCCTGTCCTCCAGCTCAGAAGCTTGGGCAATTTTGCAGGATGAGTAATTATACCCCCACTCCAAACACCTGGGGTAGGAGAGGTGTGTGTGTTTGTGTGAGAGAGGGGAACAAGTGTATTTTGGGGAGGTTTCTCAATCAGCCGTGTCTTAGTTGGACCCCTCTCAAACCTGGCCTTGGCAGACTCTTCTCTTCTAACTCACATGCATCAGAGTCGTTTCTGTGTGCTTGTGCACCACAACCTCACCTGTCTGTATGCATGGTCTTTTTAGAACAACAAATTCATTTGCATAGTTTGCTCAAATTGACTTGCTCAGTGGCAACACCATTGTGAAATAATTTTACATCACTAAACAATGGGATTTTTTTC
>JAGFZM010001316.1:4226-26992 GCA_017657215.1 Limnothrissa miodon
CCACAAACGGCAAAAAAACACAGTGGGCAAACCTAGCATAACAAACGAAACATAACAGTGTTCCAGCCAATAAACGAAAAGAAGGAAATGGACGTTCATGAGTCTTTCAGGAGGCATGGGAGGGAGGGGGAGGAGATGGCTATCCTCCGTTTTGTTTGACAATACTTCGAACGTCAACTAGAAGTGACGTGAAACAGCATCGCTTAGAGCGCCTTTAAAGTTAAAGCTTAAAACAAAGATAACATCATCTAACAACAAAAATGGCAACACCATTATAAATTCTCTTCCATCCATTATATTTGATTGCAAAACAAAGGATAAAAAACAGGCATGATCATTTTTGTGCGTTTCATATTTTGGTTTCATCTCATTTCAGTTTTGTTTTCTCCAACCCAGACTTTGGATCCTGCAAATATAATAACTGCAGAAATTGCAATAGACGTGACCAAGAGAACCTTTACAGTATGCCACTTGTAATGAGTCATTTTATAATATAAATGACTATGAAGCAGGTAAATTAACCTAATAAACGTTGCCTGGTGTACCTTTAATGGAGAAGTATTGTTTTGTCTGCCACAAAAGTCATTTTGTGTCTTAACAATACTTTAGATACTCTAAAGGCCGACTTAAGTACTGTGATGAAGTAGTCACTATACATCACTGCCCATAAAGAAGCCTGAGTCAAACCACTACCCAATTCATATATGAACCACTAGAAGGCAGTGTATGATCAGGAATGAATGAGACTCAAGGATTGTCTCTTCACTAGTATGTACTCAATGATGTCCAGCCACCGTCATAAGATGTGGCTCAAAGTGCTGTGGCAATACTTTGATGGAAAGTGTGCAACAACTGAGTGTGTTTGTGTGTGTGTGTGTGTGTGTGTGTGTGTGTGTGTGTCTACTGGAAAAAGGGAAATCCTGCTCCAGATACACCATGGCTATGCAGTGGGGCTACCCTCTGGACATCTGTCTTCAAGTGATTTGCTAACTATCTGACTAATGCTAGGACTGATAACCATGGAATTAACTTATTCCTTTAAATCTGATGCGAAGGCTGTTTCATTCTGAGGTGTCTGTGATGACAAGAATTGGCTAGAGTCCTGATATTTGCCACCAATATCGATTAATCACGCTGTCTCAGCCAATGTGAAATGCATAAAGGATATGCACACCAAAAGAAGCTCCCTTAAACAGGATTAAAGCTACTTAAGCAATGTTTCAGCCATCTGGCTCCTCTTCACACAAATCAAACCCTTAAAGATCCTATAAATGGACGACGTCATCAACCAACTGTATTAAACCAACAAAGGGCTGTCTCTTCAATATTTTGAGAGTAGCGTCATTTAGTTAACGGACTAGAAAATTAAAGTGTAACTTCAGTGAGCTGTTACCCCCACATTTATTTTTGAACTTCTGAAACACACTACTACTAGTGTTGATTTTGAAAGTGATTGATTTTGGCCCACTCAATCGCTGCCCTTTTGGGCCATGTGTGGTTAATATGGCATGTATATTTCTGCTCTGATCTGTGGAGATTAAACATAGCAATAGTCATTGTTTAATCATCACCGATCACAACATAAACAAAATAACTAAACAACTGTATAGGCCAAAGAGACCATGTTTCATAGAACATTCAAAGCATAGTATGTAATCTGATAACAAAAGCCTCATGTCACGCTCTAGGAAATAGCCTGGCCTGCGTGATGTGATTATCAAAAACAGCTTTATTTTTCAGTTAGGTAATTGTTTGAGAAGAATAAATGTTCATAATTCAGACACATGCTGCCTCCGTTAGCTTGTCAGGATATACATTTCTGTAGCCTAGTTTAATTAAGTGTTTAACTAATCAGATACAAATCTTCAATTTTAGAAATAGGCTACAGTCGGCTATACAAGATGACACAGATAGACAAAATGGAGGCAGCAACATGAACTACTGCAGTGTGTCATATTTAGGGAACAACATCAAAAGAGCATTTAAGATGTAACCTGTCCTTTATTGAAATACCGTATAGGGAACAGTACGGTTATAAAACGAGGAACTGCAGTACATAGACCGCTGCTACATGTACCCAAAAATGTCCATTCATAATCTTGTTTCCATTGTTACAGTATACAGTAGCTGACATTCTCTAGCCTAGCAGATCTACATGCTAACCAAGTTTCACTGACCTCATGTGTCAGTGAAAAAAATGTTTTTGTCAAAAGATGGCGCTACACTACACAAGGCTGCTTGAGACCTCATTTCGTGGCCAATGGCAAGTACAGTTCTGGCTAGGGCACCAGCACAGGGGAGGAGCTGTCCCTGAAGGCCAACCTGTGTTCCTTCGGAGGCCAGCCAAGGCAGAAGTTCCTGGGGGCCAAAAGCTACTACAAGCCATAGGTCTACTGGGGCTACATGTCAACTGAGTTACAAAGGACCCAGTGTTTGAGGCTATCTCTACCTCTCGAAGTTTGTTGTCTATCGGCTACAGTTATGCCACAGGAACTGTGTCAACCAAAACTGTATTTCATTGTTGTTAGTGGGGGGGGAGGGGGGGCACTCAGCACTAGAGTACTCTGCAGCCTTAAGTAAACCCAGGAGCATTAAAACAAGCACCTGAAGTGAATGAACAATCGCCACCCCCTTCTTATCCAGTCCTCTTAATGATAAACTCTTGTTTAGCTTCTTGTATGTGTGTTTTTAGTTCCTAGGATGTGTTTAGCCTCCGTGTTTGTTTGTGTCTTGTTAGCTCTTGTTTAGCTTCTTGTATGTGTTTCGTTCCTAGTATGTGTTTAGCCTCCGTGTTTGCTCTGGTGTCTGGTTAGCTTTTGTGTCTGGTTAGATCTTGTGTCTTAGTCTTGCCTCTGTCTCAGCCTTGCCTCTGTCTTGTATCTACCCTGATGTGTTTGTGTCAGCCCTGCTATATCTTTGTTAGCCCCTTTGTTAGCCCTGTCCTGTCTGTCAGCCCTGCTCTGCCTGTTACCCTGCCTGGCGTCTTAAATAAAACCCATTTAATTCTGTCTCTGCAATTGTGTCCTTCTGCGAATCCCGGATTTGTGTAGGTCTTTGCCTCTGTGTCTGTTCTGTGTTGGCTACAACCGCTCACTCTCACTAGTCCTGTCATAGTTTGCACCTGTGTCTAATTGTCTGTCATCACTTAATAGATTATTGGTTCATTGGTGGGGGAACTTATAGAAGTAGTTTTCAGTTACTTTGTTGGTCCGTCTGTCTTGTTTGACTTGTTTCTGCCTGTTCTTCTGCCTTCTAAGTCTGTGTTCTTTATCTACTATGTGTTTAGCCTCCGTGTTTGTGAGGCTGGTGGTGGGCTCTCGCACTGAGAGTTATGGTCTATTTACCTGCTAATTTACTGTCAGCCCCACGGGGGACGCTGTAATTATGCTCCCCCAATCTGGGCAGAATGTATCAGTGCATTTTTAAACGCTCCCTTCAGTAATTCCTAATCAGCCTTATTAAAAGTCTAATATCTGTAATCCTTCCCAGTCTCCCCATCACGCCCACCGCCGGCCCACTCTTCACAGAGAGGAGCAGTTTTGTGTTCTGTGCACATTCCTTTAAAGCACCATGGCAAATGTGATTAGGCCCCCCAAAAAAGGGGGATTGTGAATAAAATTATTGAAAATAAAATTATTTTCATTATTTTCTGAGAACAAGTGTGCCCTAATATAAACTTGACATGACACCATGCCTCAGGCAACACTGCCAAAGCCTTGTTTTACCATAGGCAAACATAGACGCACAGTGGTTTAGATCAGGGCTTCTTAACTGGACCCAGTTTCCCATCACCATAGAGTCACAATACAAAATTGTAAACTAACTCTGTACCCCCCCTTTCCCCCAGCAAATGATGTGCAATGAACGTAATATTCTCAATTAATCAATTAATCTGAATTAATTAATAAAAATGTCAGTTAATGCGTAACTGGCTACAGGAGCTGCTAATTAATGTCTATTCTCTACATGTTATTGCCTTTAGCAACCTGTAATGCAAGCAATAGACAGCTTTATTAGTTTGGATAAAATTGTATTTCTTATGGCCTCATATTAGTAACTTATTTCTATGAGCATCCCCTTAAATGTATTTTATATATAATTTCATTTACAATAATTTAAATAGAACATAGTTTCCCTAAACCACACTATGTTCTGAGATCTGCTCATACCATGATACCCCAGCAAAAGGCCAGATATCAATTTGGCTGAAAGCCAAACCTTATGCGGTGGCCTCCCACACACACACACACACACTCAAGCAATTCTATTCTGTCTTGATGGTTAACGTTAATTCCCCTGATGAGGGCCCTACTCTGAGATGCCTAGGAGCGAGAGGAGCTTGTCCCTGGCTCCTTGCCTATAAGCAGCCAGGGAATCAATAGCTCTTCACCATTTTAATTCAGCGCCCACTAATCGCCCTGATGGCACCCCTCTCGGACCACTCACCCACCTCTGGCACGGGAATCATCCAAACGGCACCCACTGAATGTGCCCTACATGAGGGGCCTTTCCAGCCTTGTGGGCCGCCCCCGCAGTCATCACACACACACACACACACACACACACATCTATCACATCTGCCTGAGACAGGCAATCATTGCAAGGTGTCTCGGCTCCATAGGGCTAAAATAGCCTGGAGTGAAAATGTCTCAAAAATAAAAAAAATAAAAAAGGGGAGCATTTGTCTCAGTTTTACTGTAAGACAAGAAATGACAACTCTTACCAGGCGTGTCCAGTAAAGTGAATATCTAATACATGAAGCATGTGGTTTACCTGTGCTTAATTGAACGAAGACGTGAAGATACAAGCGATTATCGACTGTATAGTTCCTGCACCCATGTTGTTTGATACTGCTGAATGTTCCTTGAGTTTGGGAACATTTTCTGATTGGGAACCGTTCTGTTTCTGTCCCTGGGGGCCAATCTTGGTTCCTACCTGAGAAAACTGCCTCCAGCTATTAAGGGTTTAAAAATGTAGCAACGAGCAAGGATAAGCAATTACCCTCTTTGTGTCTACACTAATTCAGAGCCAGGGTCACTTATCTTCCCAGCCTTGGCTTAATATTACTGGTTCTTAATTACATTTAATCTGCATGGAACTGCCTTGCATTGAACTTCTGAGTGGGGGTGTAGAGAGAGGTCTGAGTGTCTACATAGCTTTGAAGAGAACAAAATTACACATGCTGATTCAGCCTTGAGATGTGCAAACACACACACACACACACACACACACACACACACACACACACACACACACACACACACACACAGCACTTAAAATAATAACAAACTTATTCAATAATGTGAAAGATGCTTTTTACCAGCTGTGAAAACAAATGCTGTAAGCTGTGAGTGTCAGTGTAGCATGGATAATATATAATATAATATAATAATATAATATGTAGGCATTTTCTCTCCCATACAAATGAAATGAAAATGAAATGAAAATGAAAACAGACAGACAGACAGAGAGAGAAGCTGTATCAGAATGTATTCTGCATCTTCTAGACATGTCGACAAAACCTGACTGGCAACCGTGCAACAGAATCACAGAAAAGATCTTTAAATAGAGCGTCTTGGCAAGACGACACAGCAGAGAAATAAAAGAATAAATGGCCTTGTCACTCCGGTGATGGAAATTTCTTATCTAAGGTCTTTAAAAGGCAGAACTGGCTCATTGGCTTCCACAGGGCTAGTTTGTGCAGGAGCAGAGCAGACACCTTTCCCATGACTCTTAACCAGCCTGGACTCTAGCCAGCCATGAGACCATTCATTACTGTCTCTTTTGCTCCCTGCAGGAAGTGCACTCTCAAACCAAAACACATTTCTCACAGACTACTGTGAGACATTCATGTTTAACCCATAAAGGACACCATGGGTCTGATTAGCTGTTTCCATTGCATTTACTTTCACTTGATACATAACATTCAGTTACAGGCGACTGGACTTCTTTTTGAAGCTTGAAAACATTTCACTTTCAATCCAGAAAGCTTCATCAGTTCTAACTGGAAATAAGAATATCAGGAGCTTTATATCTCCTGGCCTGTGGGTGTAGACCACACCCCCCATCATGTGACCAAAATGACCAAAGGTAAACATAGACGCACAGTGTGACGCATGCCCAGGCACACTCCTGGCCTGTGGGTGTAGACCACACCTCCCATCATGTGACCAAAGTGTTGAATATTGGGGTTGAACGAGTCCCTGTTGCCCTAATGTTAATGTGGTATTTGCTGTGTCAGGGGCACACGAAGGACAGGTTAACTGTGTGGTTTGACCTGGACTCACCTGTCGACTGCCGGATGGCAAAGAGGCAGACTGTCCTGGGGCGATAAGTAGCTAAAGGATGAGGAGCCACTGACCACACGGATCTTGAAGAGCACTCCTCCGTTCTGTTGAGCAAAAGAAATCCGTAGACAGACACAAGTCAGTGGAGGAGGAGGGGCTCTATGCAGTGTAAGCCTGAAACATGGTGAAAGTTGCTCTTTCTCCATCAGGCTCTTTATCTCTCTCTCTCTCTCTCTCTCTGTTAGGCAAGAGAGACAGAGAGAGAGCGAGAAAGATGGGGGGGGGGGGGGGGGGTGGGGGCGGACAGACAATGGGATTTTCTGTCAGCCTAAGGTAAGCCAAGCCTCTTGTGCTCAACCCAGTTTTAAACCCTAAGCAATTCCATTTCAGTACAAAAAAAACTTGGCAATGATATTTCCAGAAAGAGAAGAAAATAAACTAAAGTGCTTTGTTTTTATGCCAGTTTTCCAAACATCTGGAGTGCGAAAATAAAAAGGCTAATTCATAAGGCCAAGGATGCCAAAAGTTTGAATTAGTGAGGAGAGTGGAAGAGAGCAGCATCCCTAATAGACCCATTTTAAATACCGCCACCGGAGAACAGTCGCAGTCAAGCATAAAATGAAATAAATTAGCTAGTTAATAAGACCTAACCAGCAAATGAAGAGGGCAAAGTCTTTTGTCGAAAAAGTGGAGCACACGTTTGTGTTTGAACAAATCTGAACAAGGGCGTTGTTTACTAACTTGACAGGCAAAACACTGTCAATCTGCTCTACAAACATAGAACTTTGAAACACACCCAACCAACAACATAAACTCTCACTTACTGTACACTGGCTAAAAACCTGCGCTGTTCTGAAACCTGGTACAACTGGTTGTCCGTACTCATAACAGCCATCTTGGATTCCCAACTGAGCATATTCATCCACAAGGAAGAGCAACTGCTGGAGATCAGGGTCAGATGTCATTTTATTGTTTCCACAGTGATCAACAATAGGGAGGATTTTTAAGAAACATTTCAAGAGTCTGTCTCCATTCATAAAGACTAAGCAGAGATGTGCAACCCGACGGTGCCTGCCCTGGGGGAGGTGAAGCTTAGAAAAATCATCATTCAGAGACAGCCTGCGAGCAAAACACAACACTACCGGTGAACTTAAACTATCAATAGTACCATCATATTTTTATGCAGAAAGCATTCCATGGTGAAACTCAAGAGGGACACAGAGTATTGTGGATGTAGTGGCTAATGCTGTGTGACGGCAAGCAATTGAATTTGAGCATCAATCTGTAAGTGATCATCTACTGTAGAGACCACTGATCTAAAAACAAAAGCCACTGTCATTAACATGGACTCAATTCCCAGCATTGCAAGGTGCAGAATGCAATCAGCGGCATTACCAGCCGGAGTGAAATGAAAATGCTTCAGTTGGTGACTCCTGATTATTAACATGTTGGTGTGCATGCCATTGGAACAGGCGTTTGACAGACACCAAGAGGCCCGGGTCACGCACAAGAGTCTGTGGACTCCTTGCTTGTCTCTCCCACTTCATAACAAACATCAGAATTGCTTTTTTAATTAACAACACAATGTGCCTGCCAGAGCATGCGTCTCAATTTCTGAAAAATGAGTAGGTCGGTGTCTCAGGAGGGCTGTTGTACTCATTCTGTCGAAATGCACACATTTGCTTTGGATTGTTTGTGTGGGGTCTACCAAGTAATTGTGTCATACGAGACTCAAGAAGAGGAGAGAGATAGGACTGCAAGAGATGCCCCACGTGGCTTGGTTTTCTTTTTTTTTACAGTACTATTTCATTGTCTGTCTCTGCCACTTTACACCAATGGTCAACTCAGCCTTGTTGACCTAGATAAGGAGCATGCTGCTATCTTGGTATTTTTATGGGTTTATAACTTTTCATCACCATGCCATAAAATGGATTGTGTGAGAGCGCAGCCGTAAAGGCAGGCAAACATACAGCCCATGTCCAGTCCAAAGGCCCAGAGTCAACCCCTGACAGTGTATCCTGGCCAATGCTGTCTTAGCAAATGAAACAACGCGGCCTAATCTGATATGCCTGAGATCCAGATGCGGTTCACCTGATCTTATGCGAGACTCAGACGAGGCAGATACTGATCAGTAAACAGTTGTGGAAGGAGGAATGAGAACACAGGCTGCTGCTTATCACCACAGACTCATGAGGCAACGAGCAGGAGGAGCATCTGAGCCTCCCCACTGAGTAACCACTCATGAGGGGACGCAACCGCACACACAGGAGCTCCGCTCGTGAGAGGGGTTTAGTGGAGTTGGATAAGAGTGTGTTTTGACTTGCTTTTATTTATAAGATCCATGATTGAATTTTATAAATAAGAATACTGAAACAATTTCTGTACAAATGCCCTGCAAAATTGGCTTCATTGCTAAAACCACCTGGTGCTCTAAACTAGACCTGATAACTCGAGAATCCTGTTTATATCAGACTACTCACATCTCACTGTAGATCATGGGTGTGGCAATTCTGCTCTGAATTTTTCAGTATGAAGATGTGAGGTGGACGGTTAGTGAAACTCACAGTATTCTCCACTGAGCTTTACTCAAGAGTTTGGAAACACTTTGAAACTAATGTCCTGAATACCACTGCTGAGTATATGGTTTGGTCTGTTAGGCTCCTGGCTATGATGTATGGGTTAGAAAGTGATGATAATGATGATGATATATGATAATAATTGTGGCATTGTGGCTCTGTTGCCTAAGGAGTCATACCATTGATCCTTTGACCTGGGTTCAAGTCTAAGGTCTGAGGTCATTTTCCGATCCTACTTCATCTCTCTCTCTCCCATTCATTTCATGAAATTCTGTCATTCTCTTTACTATCCTATCCAATTGAAGGCAAAAGCCCCAATATATATGTTTTATTATAATAATAACCAAGGATAAAGGATCTGTTAAAGATGCCAAAAAAAATCTTGACAGACCTCTTGCCATTTTTTGTTAGCATTGCAACATTGAACACTCTCATTGCCATTTTTTGTTAGCCATAGTCCACTCCCCTAAGAAGAGCAAAGCAGACTGCATGGAGAATAAGGCAGGGTTCCAACTCTAAAATCAGATGGAGAAGATCCAGTAAGATGAAATGAGCTACTTACTTAATTCATATTCTCTGTTTGGAGTCACAAATTCATTCTACTTTGGATGGTACAAAGTTTTTTTTTTTTTTTTTTTACATTAATTAGTGTTTGTGAAGCAGAACAGGACTTGGCTTACTGTGTGTTTCTACCAGCTTAGTTCGCTTCAGTAGGCTACTGGCTGCTTTAATGAAGTTATGTCTCATAGGATGGTTATGGAGATGGCATAGAGTCAGCAAGAGAATTCTCTGCCACTCCATAAATTAGCTTGATGGATGAAACCTACAGTATGTAGAGTCTCATATGTCTCAAATCTTGTAAGCAAACAGATCACACTATCGATACACTAACTAATCTAAACTTTCTAAACTATTGGAGGCTGAAACTAAAAAAACTAAACATAAACTACCAGAAAATGAAAAGGCGTGACACAGCACAATGCTGGTCACAAAAGGTTAAAGTAAACGTAACAAATAGCACAAATGGTGATATTATGGGAGCTAGGATAACAGGCTGCCATCGTGAGGCGCCATCACCATAGCAACCAATGTGCATGAAACACTCCCAAACACTAAACGCAAGCAGGATAAACTGGCTGCAGGGTAAACACACACTCACACAGACTACGAGAGGCTTTGTCTGCACCTGGTGTTAGACAGTTCTTCTCACTAATAACCAACCATGTCAACAAAATACCAGGTGGCTTCAGGAAGATGCATGACAATTCACAGTCGCTACTTGATTGAAGTTAAATGTAGCGTGCAATTAAAGCACACAGGCCAAAGCAAGCACTAAACAAACGTTTTCTCAAAAATAAATAAATAAGTTAATAAATAAAAAATCAGATGGCAGTCCACCTTACAAAATTTAATATAGACTATAGATGTGAGGTATTCTTTTGCTTGCCTTTGCATGCAATTCATTCATAATTATTTTACAACGAGAAAACGTCTTAGTATACTGTGTAGTCTACATACAGAGCTTGGTGTTTGACATACAGACAAACAAGCTGGCGTGTGCACAAATACTATAATACATAGCCACTCTCCCTAAACTTCGACATCATTAAACTGATCAACTCTGTTGCGTCTCATGGGAACAGGAGAAGCAAAACTAAGCTGCCATTTTCTTAGGAACAAGCGTTGTAGCTTGCTCTGTAATGTAAGTGGTGTGGAGGGTAAAGCCACATTCACCCAATGTTAAGCACGTCAGTGGCAGTTAAATCCAATATTCAGTACATCGTCCTTAAAGACAAGCTTCACCAAGCTCTGACTGAGGCCTATGAACATCCACTGTGTAAATATCTATACATTAAATCTGTGTGTGTGTGTGTGTGTGTGTGTGTGTGTGTGTGTGTGTGTTGGAGGTTACCTGTGCTTGTGCACTGTTGAGCATCAGGTAGTAGAGCTTGCTGAGGATGCTCTGCTGGAACTGATCCCATGAAAGGGTCCTCTCTTCACGCATGAGGAAGGGAGGTCCAAATCTGATTACAGAAAAGACATGGAGTGTGTTTGTGTGTGTGTGTGTGTGTGTGTGTGTGTGTGTGTGTGTGAAAGAACGAGAGAGAATGAGAAAGAGACTGAGTCATTAAACCAATGCGCAGAAAATTAGAACATACATCTGTAAGAGGTCACACAGTTCAACAAATATCAGATTTGTGTTTTGTGTGTGTGTGTTCTCAACACAAGGCTACAAGGAGGCAGTCTAAGAAGCTTTAATCTGTGAAACACCAGCAGCCTGTTCTCCAGTGAGCAGATAGCATCGAGTGAGATGAGGGGAAAATTCTCTTATGAAGGGGGGCAGCGGGAGCAATAAAAACACTAACGCCCATGTAATTATCATTGACGCTGATCCCCATGGTAATTATCTCAGGCTGGAAGGCATGCTTGGAGGCAGCCAGTGATATGATTGGTGCAATCCCTGTTTGTTGACCTGGGAATGGGCTGCTGGCTAGCATCCTCAAAAAGTCCTAATCTGAAAGGATTAGAGCCAAGTCGGAAGCCTAGGGGCCTTGGCATCTGCTATCAGTCTGCTTGCGCTCTTGTTTCTGCTTGCCGGGGACCATAACACAACCCAGCGTTTGCACGCTAACTCAACTTTGACCAAATCGCTCCATAATCCACTTAAAAGTTTTTTTTTTTTATCGTGAAGAAAAAAAAAAGATGACAGCTTTGATGTCAGATGGATGAGTTGCAATCTTGGATCTTCTTGAGGATTTTGACTGTCTGCTGCTTCTCTTGAAACCACTGCACAGACTTAGCTGCCCCGTTCATATCCTCTGAACATGTGGCTGGCTATTCACAGGAACTGCTGCTTTCACACTTTTAGAAAGGACCTTCATCAAATTTGAGCCTAGACAAGCACCGCTGACACCTGCCAGTCAGGCAGAGTAAACAAACCACAGCTCCCTCAGCGGGGTGGGGACATATCTGCACAGGTACTCAAATGTCATCCAGACATTCCAGAAGCTTCCTGGGGAATACCCGTCAACTGCACCAGCCTGAACCACTCAGAAGGCAGGGGTCAAACAAAAGGCATGAATGTGTGTTCGGGCTGACAGACACGGACGGGTTAATGTCAGACTCTTGGCCAGGCACAGAAAGTGTGCCACCTCAGACGTGTGAATCAGAGTCACTGCGGAGGAGGCTTGTATCCCCCAGCACCAATCATACACCTGCTCCTCTCTACAAATGACACTAGCACTGAATTATTGAGGCCTCTGTTCAGTTTTGAATCCCCGCTCAAGAGATGCCTGGTCTTCACCTACAGACTCAGAAAGGGATTTTAAAACAGGGGGAGTCTGGTGACAGATTACAAAAAAAAATCCCAAGGAAATCCAACTGCATTGAACCAAAAGTTTTGACAAGACAACTTAATCTATTATATAGTCAGAGAGTCTCTGGTGACATTATGTCATGCCTTGGCTCATGTTGGATCAAATTTTCTTCATTAAGGTAAAAAAAGAAGCTGCTTACTTATCTTCACACCATGACTGATATAAAAGGCCACAAGATTCCTTTTTAAAAGGATAAGACAGAGAATACGATCACTGATGTTATACTGTGCTGCTTCTCTAGCCACATTTCTTCACCGATTCATGTGTGTGTGTGTGTGTGTGTGTGTGTGTACAGTTTATGCAGAAGGAGAGAAGGGGATTTTCACTGATAAAGATACAGAGCTGGCTTTTCGCTGTCTGTTGCTCAGTGGCCTACCGAACTGCCTGCTGGCCTGATCCTGCTGTGTTGCAGATGAGAAGGAGGATCTTGCTGGTGCTGCCCTGGTTCAGGAACTCTGAGGACAAGGTGGCAGAGGGATGCAGCCTTTGGCCCTCAGAGCCGGAAGTGTAGGGGGAGGAGGGCAGGCTGTGGTGGTACCCTGAGAGAGAGAGAGAGAGAAAGATATATATATATATATATATAGAGAGAGAGAGAGAGAGAGAGAAGGAGAGAGAAAGAAAGAGAGTTTGGTTAGTTAGTGTTAGTAAACCCTCAGAGCAGAGTTTCCTCCATTGCTAAAAAAAAATGCTAATCTTTGTTCACTTCCTCCAAGCTCATTCCTTTTCTACACAGACAAAATGTCACTTCTCCTATCCAAACAGTTTGGAAGAACTAAGAAAATCTGTGTAGACTGTTGATTGATTGTTAATTCATTTATTTAATAAACAAATCAATTAATACTTTTCATTGTTCTCACTCTTTGTGTACATTGTCCTTGGTTTCTCCGCCAGCTTTAAGAGTACAGTGGGGACATGAGGAAACTTATGGGCGCTTGATGACATGTGGCAACACTTCATCAGGCAGACATCCTACTGACTGTCTATCTTTCACCCTCTCTACTCAACCAACAGCTGCAGAAACATTCCTGAGATACTGTATGTTATTGTAAAGTGGCCTGGGCCCTAAACTTTGGACAGGCCCATGTACCATGTACTAGCACTTTATCAAGTTTTATCACATGTACGCTGCCACAATGGAAGGGGACAGTTCAGTTCAGAGAGCAATTGAGTGGTGTGGACTATTACTGTACAACAAGAATAATGAATAGCTACTGATTGTGAAATAATATATAGTATATATATATAATATATAAGTATAAATAAGATGTTAACACGCCAAGATGATATAAAGCAGTAGTTCTAACGCGCTTACTTAGTTACTTCTGTATTGTCGGTATAGACAGATTGAGCGAGCGAAATAAAAATAAAAATAAAAAAATTTAAAAATGTAAAAAAGGTAAATTATCACATTCACAGTTAATGTTCATTAAAGACATTTACTCATGTGTTTAGGAAAATAAATGTGGTCTAATTTATAAACTTAACTTTCACACCTCACAGCACACTTTTTGTCATGCAGGTTTTAGGCAATGTACAAATTCATAATTCTGTCATTCTATGTTATGTTATATTATTCTAAAGGTTTGACGGTTTGTCATTTATTTAAGAGTTTGTGAATCTAAGCACCAAGCAAGCTGGCTGTGGAATTGAGGTATGACTATGTCTAGGCTGCTGTAGCCTACGTTCAAACTCATTTTGTCACAGTTCATCACAGGGCATTAGAACGTCAAAATCGCATTGATTCACCAGATAGCAATTAGATCGTGACTAATGAATATTCATCAACGTGCAGTCACGTGAAAAGAAACGATTTTTTTGCATGAGAAAGAGAAGCGTGTGCGCGCGCAAGGATGTGAGTGTGTAGGCACATGTTATTAATTTATTTATTGATTGATTTTGATGGCAAAACACTTTAAATGGGTCTTTTTTCGCCTCTCAATCAATGAAATATCAAACTCACCTCCACAGAGTTGCACAGGCACCGTGAGTAGCCTACAACTGCGCAAAGTTCTCATCCTCTTTAATTTCAATGCATTTGTCAAATGTTTTTCTCTTCTGATCAAATATTGTAATAATTGCAAACACTGGCCAAGCAGGATCCACCGGCATCTTTCCTCATATCATGTCTCTTGTCTCTCGCGCTCTGAAGTGAAAGGCGCAATTTGATTGGTTTTTGACGTCACGTGAACGCAGCATGCTTTTTTTCAGTATTATAGCTATCAGCCACGGTGTTTTTTATGTTCGTGTGAGTTCGAATTCAATTTTATTTTTATTTCATTTTGCATTGTTTTCAAGCGGCAAATCCGAGAACCAACTAATTTTATTGGTGTGGCATAAGGTTTAATTATTTAATCTAAATGTAGGATCCCAAGAGCTAATTTTCTCTAAAAAGGTGTAGGCTATCTCTGTGGTAGCCATAGAAGATTCACAGTTTTTGCTCAAGAATGTGATGCTGTCTCAGTCACACACACACACACACACAGAATACTGTAACGAGTTTCAATCATTCCTGCTCTGCCTGCCAACTGGAGGAGAGTGCAAAGACGAGCCACAGGACAGTGGCAGCCTTAATTAAACAGCTCGGTGTGAGAGGAGGCACCCCCACCTTGGCTGTCTCCTGCTCCCCACCCTCTCTCTTTCCGCTACACTTCCAGTCTGATACCTGCACACAGTGCTGACTCTCAAAGCCTGCAAGCAACAGCCACAATTCACCACAAGCCGTGTTCATCGCTTGCAATTAAGTTTCTTTCCTCACACCAAACAATAAACAAACATAACAGGCAATGAAATAGCATGTTGCCTATCACAGTGCAGAACATGCTAACACTGGCTCTGAACAGATTTCAAACAGAAATAATGTCCACCCTGAGAAAGGGCAATGCATACTGTATGTTTTTTGGATCTTTATCTTCTCTGTAAACACTAGAATTCCTTCTGTGGCCATGGTGCCGAAATGTTGGTGTGTGAATGGACAATGGACAATGTGTGTGAGAATCCGCCGCAGTGATTTATATCTCCCGTGAGACCTTTGGTGACACTGGGGAAGATGGCTAGTAGTTGTCTAAGGGGGAAAGAGAGGTCGTCTGGAGGATGTCCACTGCAGCAAGCTCTCAACCCAGCTACAGTAAGAGCAAGAGGGATGATATCTGGAGGATACCAACTGGACCACGATTCAATAGCCCATGCAAATATGTCTGGCTCTAGGGCTACACAATTAACCTTTATCCAATCAATATTGAGGTTTTAACTCCCGCAATGACCTAACCTCAGGAGTCTGAGGTTTTTTCCCCCGCCTCTGACATTTGAGTGACAACCCTATTAGCCAATCAAAATGGTCGAATCTCGTGTCCCTGGCTTGCTGGCCAATTAGAAATGGCAATGGAAACAAGGTTGTATGCAGTGCACCGGCTTTCTGTCAGCAGCAAAGCAGCTAACACACAACGTGTACCTCGAATTGTGGCAATAGAAAAAGCTTGTAACTGCGGAGAAATGGCCGAAGGCACTGCTTTGGTGACAGGAGAGGAAGCGGGGGAGCACTTGGTTAACAAGAAGGGTGGTACTTCAGCTGTTTGGACTTATTTTGGATTCGCGAAGAAGAACGACGTGGAGCAAAAGAGTGCTAAATGTAATATATGTCGACGTGCCGTGGCCAGATACAGAGGAAACACTACCAACGCAAAAATCGAAAATCGTATCGCAATATTTGTCAGAAAAAACGCAATTTGTTTTTATCTCTAAATCGTGCAGCCCTATCTGGCTCCACTACTGTTGCCCACCATGTCACCGAAAGCAACCAATCACATTCTTAATTCAACATTTTGTGACTCAAAACAATACTTCAAAAAACTTTAAACGATACTGGTAGTTGCTAAAGGAAAGCCATCTTCATGGATAACAGGCTATCAATAGACCCTGCTCATTCCAGTCACCATACCACATATGTGCACATATGTGTTTTACTTGTGTGTGTGTGTGTGTTAGTTGTTCTCAGAGTTAGGGTATCCAGAGGCCAGATTACCGGTCAGTTGCAGTATGCTAAAAATACCCGGGCCCACTAGGAGGGAGAGGGTACACTAGCCAGGTCACAGATGCAGACGGCTGCCGAGTCGTCAGATAGCACTGACCCAAGCTGTCACATCCAAATGGCCCAGGTCACGCTGCAGGGATGAAGGGACTTGTTCGGCACCTGCTCCCTTACATCTTGGGCTTCTGACAACCCACATGTGTATGGCCTTCTGCCAGCATTGGCAGTCCTGTACCTGTTTTTACAGACATTCTTCAAAACACCTGTTTCTGAGGGTTTTGAAGAAATGATCATAGTGTGTCCCCACAGGACAAAATGACCTCCACCACTAGTCACACAGACAACAGAGATATGAGGATGAGAATTAGTCAGAGGAAGTGGGTAGAGAGGAATGCCCTAATGATAAAGATCAGGGTGTTGGCTTTGGTAAATACCCCCAAATAAGTCTGTTTACATGCTTCTTGACCTCGGTTAACCGCTCCTGGATGCTGGGAATCAGTAACTTTAAGACACAGGGCAATCTTGAGCTGAGACGATAGAGCAGTTTTGTCTCACAACACCCTCTCTGTGTATGTTTCAGTGAGTTCAGTCCCTTAAAGCACTAAGCAGCTTATGAGCTTTTTGAAGGAGCAAGAACATTGCACATGGCTTCCAAAGAATGCAAGGAGCCTCCTGATCAGACCCACAAAGGACTTTGCCGTTGTGTGGATCAGACTTTTGTGCCTGTGTGTCCGGAAGCTTCCATTATCAGCTGTATCAGTAGCGCTCCACACCTATCCCTGGAGACGCCCACTCCCCCAAAGTCACTCTATTCGCCTGTCTCAGACTCAGGCTCTGGGATCACAACAAACTCCATAGCACTCTATTGGACCTGCATGATGGACATTTTGATTGCTCGGCAGAGAAGGCTGTCTCTTCGTCTCTCCAGCCTCAAGTCCCCACAGGCAGAAAGAAATGCCAGCAGCTCCAACATGCTCCAAGCAACAGCAAGTGAAAAAAAGAAATGGCGGCAGTTTATTGGGTAAATGTACAGGTACTATTATAGTACAGAACAAAGAAATGTATTATAATTGCTTTCTCTAATTTACTATGTTTCTGTGTTTGATCAATGGACCATTGATTGCAAAGGTAATTCATTGTTCATGAAACTAAATACTAATTAAATGATAAATTGCAAATGTAGGAATAGGAATAAACCATGTCCAGATACTTTTAAAAGTACATAATTTTTGAACACTGAATTTTTTAATTCAAGATCAACTGCTATCTTCTCATATAATCATATCATCCTCTAATAATCAGTGTTGCAAATAGTCTGAAGTAGCTGCCGAAATGTTTTGAAGACTTTCCGGTTCACTGCTAACCAAATTCCACATCCTAAAATTAGCCATTATTAACCAAGGTGCAAATTACCTTACGTCTACCGTATGGTGGCTTAATATTGCCCCTGAATAAGGATGTAATAAAGGCCTGCTGCCTGTGGAGAGAGATGATATTTCCAGCACCATCACTCCGGTCAGTGATGCAGGGAATCACTGGTGTCTTAAGTCACTCAAGGTCAGAGAGAGAGAGAGAGATCAGTTTTGCCACAGCTTAAAATAGCTAACTGGAAATGCAGCTGCATGTTTGTGCATGTTTCTTAAACACAGATTCATATGAGCACACCACATTTCTCTTTGCTTGTTGTTTTCTGTCAATTTGTGGCAGTCTTTCAAGGTGTTGTAGAGTGGTGCTAATTGAGCATTCCTTTATGTAGAACGCTATGCTGCTATGTTAGCATTCCTTTATGTAGAACGATTACACTACAGCTTAGATATTTAGTAGTCAGTTTGCTGTTTGTTTGCTGCTGCAGTATTTGTTTCACTTAGTCCTGAAATGGCTACTATAGACGCTGTGTCTAGAAGAACTGGTGGCAGTTGTGGCTGCGGCTGTGGTTAAGGCAGCTGCCTTAGAACTAAATGCTTTGCCAGTCTGATCCTCGACCAGTAGGCCATGGCTGAGCCATTGAGTAAAGCACCAACATGTAACCGGTCACGGCTACCAGGGTGCTGCTGTAGCAGTTAGCCCACTGCTCCAGGAGTGGGCTCGACACTATTTTATGAAATCACTGTTTACTATGGGATAAATGCTGAAGAAAGAGGGAGGAGTATGACCCAACACTGAGTGTAATGGGGCCAGATTTCCTTCACAGGATCAAGACTTCAATATACAGTAACCACATAGATCAATATACTGTATTTAATAAACATTATTTGTCTACTGCAATTCAAATCAAATACGTAAATCCTATTATATGTCCAACAAACAGATGCTGAATGAAAACAATCGTAGTTTTTTGTATTAAATATGGCAGAGTTAAAGTATATTTATTGAGAGTTTAGATTTATTGAAAGAATCTATGTGAAGATGAGTATGATTTGCATATGATTTCCAGAAAGTGCCTGTGCGTTTCTATGGCTCTTGCATAGATTGACCTTTTGAGACTGAGGCTGAGTTAGAGTAAAGTAATTGCTCATTAACTGAATGCATGTTTGCCCAATGGTTCATCCTTTCAGCAGGGGACAAGGAAGAAGGTTAAGTATTTTATTCATTTTTAAAGGTCTCATTCCATTACATTTTCATTAATTTTGTGGTAGTCTCTTGTCTAAATAATGTCATGAGAGTTGTTTTCGACAAAAATATGCTGTAGTTGTCTTGTTTCAAGCTATTAGTTAGGTGAAACTGAGAGCAGGGATAGCACAAGAGGATTCTTATGAATATTAATGACATGCAAACGTATCGCCTCTGATGGGCTAACAGCACTGTGACGCTCCCTCTAGTGGGTCTGTCTGCAGGCAGCCTAATAATGTTTTCTTAACTGCATAGCTAATGTTTAATGAGACGTAGGCTTGTATGGCTTTTCCAATTCGCTCGTTTTTCCCAGCTCACAGGCGAATACAGACTACAGGGGTAGGAGAGCATTTTGAAGTTGAGCATACAAGTGTACCTTGGGCTGACCTATGGTAATGTAGGCCTAAAAAAATCAAGTATTAAACGGTTTATTGTGGAAGGAGACCTTTAATAAAGTTAACTATAGGACTATACCTCTTAAAATATGTGTTGTATTGCCCTTTTTCCAACAACGAGATAATTCACTTCAAAATGATGCGCATAAAGATGTTAGTGCGACATGTGTGATGGAAAAACAATTATATCGCTCTAACACTGATTTAATTCGCTCGGCAGAGGTGGTTTTAGGAAAATTATATCGACATAAAAACGTTGAAAAAGGCATTGTGATGTGATTTTAACTCGCTAGAATCGGTCTCTTGATGGAAAACCGTTTTGAAACTTCTTATGTTGCTAAAAAATAATGCAATTTAAAAGTCAAATTGACCGAAAATCTGATGGAAAAAGGGCTTATGAAGATAATTTCAAGTGGATTCAGCAAAGATTAACACTGCCAAGTGCCAAGTGGGGATGGATCTGGAAATGTACACAAACAAATGGAAACAAGTGTTTTAAGCCAAGTACTATAACAAAAGTAATTGTGTGAGTACGCAGTGTGAAAGAATGACATTGTAAATACCTCACACCACCACTGCTATCTGGGTTCAGCAGACAGCAACTGATGACCTCAATAGCCTTCATAATCTATCCCATGACGTCCCAGCCCATTTATAAGACTGCAAATGTGTCATTCCTGCTGATTACTCAGACCTTTTCTCCAGTCCACTTCAGCACATCACACATGAACACAGCACACTGGTCAGTACCAGTAAGCCTCTTTTCTCCTCACATAACAGCACACCACGCCCCTTGCTATCAACAGTATGCCCTGTTAACCCACATACACTCAGTACACTGGCCAAAACCCCGATATAAATTAGAGGACAAATCCACCACCCCAACATCATGACCAGTTGGGTTGGTCCTTTGAGTAGTGCTAAATGCCCCCCCCCCCCCCATAGCTGCTGCCTTTCTCCACACCATTCATAACCTTCATATAGTCACCCCCCACACTAACCCCTAACCCTTAGTCACCCCCCACACCCTCGTATTTTGCCCTGTTCAACAATCCCCTCTTTTCTTCTGCACCATAGACTGACAACATAGATCATTTCAAACCATTTTTACACCCGTAAAGTCAATTAATGAGGTAGTAAACTTTAACAAAAGCCGACAGATGATGGTGTATCAAGTCAAAGCAGAAGACTCATTTCATTGAGTTTGTTAATTTTTTATCAGCCTTTTCAGCAGTTAGTGCATTATTAACTCTCTTTCATCTGGCTGGTGAACCCCAGACAGACTGTGTGTTCAGTATATACCAATGTATCAACAATCTTGTGGGGTGTGGATTAGCCAGTCTTCACCTGTTGGTTACCATCTCTTTGATAAACCTCTGCGCTAGACTCATTCAGGTCAGTATCCTACCGACATTGTTACTGTATGTACTGTACAGCAGTTTTCACATTTTTATTTTTCAGTCCTAATCCCAGTGCAATTTCAGCGCATGCCATTGACTCACAAAGACAGCTGTGGATTTAAGATTAAACAAAGAACTACTAATGCGCCATGGAGTGTCTGAGTTGTTTGCAGCGTATGTGAAGGCAGCCCCTGCTGCTGCCGCAGACTGGCCAGCCAGACAAGTCGGGTGCATTTTAGGCGCCGTTGCCATGGTTACCTGAGAATCTTGCCGAGCCTCCCCTGCTGTAGAGGGGCGGGGCCTGGAAGGCGTAGATGACGTCGCTGTCGGCGATGCTAGTCAGGTCGTCATCGTCGGAGAAGGAGCGCTGGAACCCCGTCGGGTAGATCTCTGTCAGAATAACCTGATGGAGGAGGAGAGGGGAGGGGAGAATGAGTGAGTAGAGAGAGAGAGAAAGAGAGAGAGAGAGAGAGAGAGAGAGAGAAAGCAACCACTGTGGAGCTCTGCAGTATACATGAACAACACAGACGGGAGAGGACACGCAAGCCAAGGAGAAGTAAGACAGGACCCAAAGCGTTGAACATCAAGCCTGGAACATCAAAAATCTTTTACATATACATGCACACAAAAAAGTGCACGTGCACACACACACACACACACACACACAAACAGGACCCATGGAACCCCTCAAAGAGATCAGTGCCTAAAACGCTGTAGTGAAGGCACTGTAGTAATTCTCCTGTTAGTCCTCCTCCAGATCTTTCAACTGCGTGTCTCTGATGGCTGCTGTCGCAGCACAAACAAACACACGGGCCCTTGCGCCGCACACCCGTCAGCCCAGCATGCTGAGCCATTACACTCAGCGGTGAGGTTCACTCCTCCCTCTCTTCTTCCCTTTCTCTCTCCATCTTCTTCTTCACTCTTTGTTCCTCCACTTATCTTTTTCTCACTTCTCACATCCCACTCCTGAGCCGCCATATCTCGGTCTGCTACTCTCCTGCGGGTGCCTGGGGTAACCTGTAGTTCTTAGTGTCGGCCTCTAGAGGGAGAGTTTCCCCTTCACTGAGTGGAGCTGAACCTATTGCCCTTTGCTGTCTGGCCAAAATGTACAAAACCTACAGCGTCTGCAGGGAGCGCTGGGCATAGCCACTGGCCAGGAGCCAAAGCATCACTGAGGTACAGTAACTTTGTCACCTTCACTGCAAAGTCATGGCATGCCATCACTTCAGGGTCCAGACAGTAGTTCACTCATGAGTGGGACCCAAAGGTACTTTGCAATGTTCCTGAAACTCCAAGCTTGAGCTTTATGTTTGGGATTCAGTCACAACTTCTGACCATCTGTCCAGTCCACAAGAATCGGATGCCAAGGCACTGGAGATGCAGTGCATATACTCTCCTAATTATGTATGAGAAGACTGAGAGAGATCTTCTGAATTATGGCTGTTACAATAAAGTCCAAATGACTTCAGCAATACATGATGGCGAATCAGCAGCGAGCACTCCAGGCGTCACCTTTTTTATTAGAAGCAAATGTATAAAAGTGGCCTCAGATCAGCCGTTAAGACACATGAGGCAACTATGTAAAGGAAGGCTTTAACGGCCCAGTAAATCTCAACGTTGGGCACTACTTTTCTACAGTGATAATGTAGACAAGGAGCTCAACCCCTCTCAGCAACAACTCTTCATTAGTGGATGAAAGAGACGGGCGACGATAATTTCTTAATGGGCTATAATTTAGTGCACTTACAACCTACAGTCTTTTAGAATGATTGGAATCATCGTCCCAACTCCCATTATTACTGTGAATTAGTGGAGAGGGAAATAAAAAAAACACGTTCCCACCCCAATGTGCCATCAAAGGGCCATAGGCTTCTACACTGACGAACGCAAATTATCAAAAGTTCGAGGCACAAAGCTAGGTGTTGCCATTCTCATGCATTTCACTGGAGGAGAAATGAAGAGCCAAAGATGACCACCGACTCTGATCTCCAGCAGTCGCTAGGAGAATAAAGGCTATGCACGCATTCAAACTCTTAGGACAAGACCCTGAGTCTGTGTTGACTTCTCAGAGACTATAAAACAGCTTTGAGGGAGCAG
>JAGFZM010001317.1:683-22074 GCA_017657215.1 Limnothrissa miodon
AGATCCTGGGTCCGAATCCCAGCAGTGCCTAATCTTAGGTTTTCATGCTCTTTTGAAGTGCAATCTAAAAGCATTACTGCCCTCTTCTACATGGAAACCGTTACGTGAAATATACTCACCTCAAAGGAATTCTGAACCTTTCTGCACCTTCCTGGATTCTTGATATCTGTCTGCTTTGCCCTTTCTTCTGACATGCTGAGAGTTGGTGCAGTGGTGCTGTGGCTTAGTTGGTTAAAGCGCCTGTCTAGTAAACAGGAGATCCTGGGTTCGAATCCCAGCAGTGCCTTATGATATACGGAATGAACTCTGTGAAAATCTCTCATGTCTAAGCGACCCCCTTAAGTGTCGTTACGTGCAGACGTCTACTCTCCTCCAGCACCTGTTGCTCCCCTTCTTTCAACAATTATGCCACACCAACCTCACCTCTCATGCAAAAAGCAAGTTGATGGCGCTGTGGCTTAGTTGGTTAAAGCGCCTGTCTTGTAAACAGGAAATCCTGGGTCCGAATCCCAGCAGTGCCTAATCTTAGGTTTTCTTGCTCTATTGAAGTGCAATCTAAAAGCATTACTGCCCTCTTCCACATGGAAACAGATGGGAATAACTTACGTGGAATATACTCACCTCAAAGGAATTCTGAACTTTTCTGCACCTTCCTAGATTCCTGAAATCTGTCTGCTTTGCCCTTTCTTCTGACATGCTGAAAAATAGTGCAGTTAGTTTAATAGTTAAAATCCCAGCTGTTCCTCGCAACATACAAGATCAACTCTGTGGCTTAGTTGGTTAAAGCGCCTGTCTAGTAAACAGGAAATTCTGGGTCCGAATCCCAGTAGTCCCTCGTTTCAGTGTTCGGTCTGTTTTGAAAACACACTCGAAAGGCATCATCACCCTGTTTTACGTGGATTACTGATTGCAATAACTTACATGGAACATACTCGCTTCAAAGGACATCCGAGCTCTCATGTTCACTGTAACCTCTGAGATTTCTGGTTTCTGATTTCTGCTACACCCTGTCTTTTGCTACACTGAGTCAAATCACAGTGGTGCTGAGGCTTAGCTGGTTAAAGTGCCTGATTTGTGAACAGGAGATCCTGGGTCTGAATCCCAGCAGTGCCAAAATTCGGGTGTTCATGCTCTATTAAAGTGCACTCAAATCCAGCATTGCCTTAAGACCAGCTCTGTAAAAACCTCACATGTCTAAAATGACCCTCTTCAGTGTTATTAAGTGCAGATGACTGCTGTGATCTCCTAGATATTGATTCCTCATCTTGCAAGAACCACACTCTCCTCTCATGGTGGCAGCAATCTAATGGCTGCGGCCCTGTAGCCTAGTTTTAACGTGTCTGTCTTGTAAACACGAGATCCTGGATTAAAATCCCAGAACTTTTCTGTGTCATTAGAAAGCAGAGAACAAATGTCTTCTCATAGATGTTGATTTCTCAGCTCAAAAGATTTTTTTGGCATTGTCAATAAATTGGATAAATTGCCTAGTAAATAAGAAATCCTTTAAATTGTATTTGAGTGTGTTTGAGTGTGTCGCACTCAGTGAGTATGTGTGTGTGATGTGTGTGTCTGTGTGTGTGTGTCTGTGTGATTGAAGGAGGTGGGAGCACCTCTGAACGTCATCACCATTTGTAGATGTTAACAAAGACTGTAGTTATGGTAATGAGTATTGTATAGTAGAATACATATTGTTTAATAGTAGTAGTGGTAATAAAAAACAATAACAGCAGCAATTATTAAACAAGGTTTGAGGCTAAAAATTGTTACAGTGCAGTACTGGTTATTTTGAATTATACTATAGTGTTGGCCTCAATGATAACAATATACCAAGAGCAACTAAAATGCCTGGAAAAAAGCTGCAAATAATTACACTGAAATAAATACACTGAGAAGTAGGGCTTAGTTAACAACAGATCCAGCAATGACTTATGCTATGCAGGCCCAACTCTGCAAAAAGAACTCTCATATCAAAATGACCGTTTTTGTGTCGGAGCTCAACTCTCCGCTTGTAATTATTGCTTCTGCAGCTCGCAAGAATTTTGCCACACTTTCCTCTCTTCTCATACAGGCAGCACACCATGTTGGTCGCTTAAAGTGCCTGTCTAGTAAACAACCGGACATCTCTTCTGATATGCTGAGATGTTTTAGTTGGGGCACTGTGGCTCAGGTGGTTATAGAGCATCAATAAAAAATTCTTCTCAGCAGTGCTGTTAGAAATTGCAGATTTTTTACAGTCAGAATAACAGATTTTCAAAGAGCTCTTATGCACAATAGAAACACATGGTTTCCCTATTTTAGCATTAGGATAAATGTAAAGATAAGCCTGTTTTAGGCATTATATTAAAACTCCTTCATTGTTGTAAACTGTAACTTTTTGGATGTTACCTTTTGAAAGAATGGATCCTACATAGTATTTGTTGAGCCAGATTACATGGTCAAGAGTTAACAATGCTTTCTCTTTTGAAACTCATGACATTGGTCATACTACCACTATTAGGGTTTGAGCTGACAAAAGGCTCTCTCACAGAGGTTGTGTGTGCGTGTGTGTGCGTCACTTTGTGTGTGTGTGTGTGTGTGTGTTTGTCTCCCTAAGAAGGCCTTGTTTTCACACAGGAGTGTTATGGCAGTGTATTAGTCAAACAGGAGTGTGGATGTATCAGCTGTTTGGGCTCTTTAGTGGACATTGTTGTCTAACTGAAAAGTGCATGTTTTAGAGCCACCTTGTGGACACATTCCAGTATAGCACCACTATGCAGAGGTTTGAGACACAACTACCTCTGTGTATGAAAAATAAATTGACCTCACCTTGCTTCAGAGCACCAAGAGTCTTGATGTTGATGTTGACAATAATTGATCTAATCTCTGTTCTGATTTACTGCCTTGCAACGGCTTAGTCATCAATGTAATACTCCATACACCTCAAGGCTTCTATTTAAATATTGTAAAATCAACAATTCATGCTCCACTCTAGAATCTAGAGGGACCAGGTAACATTAGTAAGACTTTACCCCTGGCAACCTAACCCTTGTGGACGTTACAGTGGTGGGGACATAATCTTTTCCGTTCTTCCTTCAGTCTTCCACTCTTTAACTGGTGCTGTGAGCACATGGCAGAGACTTACACAGCACCCCACCTCTATCGGTGGCTGTAATTGCATTAGAGTCCCGCTGGAGTTGCCAAGTCAGGACATGTTTATGAGTGTGCAGCCAGAGTCCCATGACTGCTGGGACCTGCCCTGATAAGATGAGACATAGGAACGCTGGACACAAAGAGAGCAGCCTATTACTTTACCTCATAATTCTCTCTCTCTCTCTCTCTCTCTCTCTTTCTCTCTCTCTCTCTCTCTCTCTCTCTCTCTCTCTCCCTCTCTCTGTACTATAAGCTCAGCAGGCTTTATTAGTTAGAATGTTTCCTCTGAAATGTATAGATTCCTGTTGTGAGATGATGATGGTGATACCAAGTATGACTGGCAAGGGCACATGCAAAAATTCTTGTCCTCTTTCCTCTCCTGTCTCTCTCTGTATCAAGCACACCAACAAACACACACACAAACTTGGTTATAGGAAAAGAATTTTTGGTAGTCAAAGAGCTAAGCAGGAACACAATAGTGGGGTTGTGCAGGTAATGACAATGTTACCATGGCAACATGTTTCCAGATTAAATATTCTTACACACACACACACCCAAACACACACACACACACACACACACACACACACACACGTTGCTTGGTATCATTCTGTGCATACCTCAAAATACAAAACTGACTAGTTTCCATAGCAACCCACATACAATTCTCACTCTCACAAGGCCCATCAATTCCAGGAGACTCCATCACTATCGTGTCTGGCCACTTGATCGTCAGTGTGCCAACCCAGCCATTCAAGCTATAATTTGTTCCTCCAATATAGGGGGAACTTGTGCTTGTGAGAGAGTAAAACAACACTGTGTCATGTCCTATTGGAAAGGCCCAGTCCAAGTGCAAATGAGCCATCAGACAGGGACGTGAGCTTGTACAGATGACATACTGTAGGTACTTGGCCTTTAGTGTACTAAATGGTGTTTCTTAATATGTTAAAGAAGAAATTTAGTGTAAAACCATCAATAACCCTTTTGTTCAAGGTCACTGAATGCTATCAGGAGGATTTAGATTAAAAACAAATAATGAACCAAGAACTTTTTAACTGAATGGGGCCAAGCGAATTGAAACTGAAAGTGTCTGTGCCTCATTATTTTAGTTTAAGTTGAACGATTAGCTTACACAGTAAGGTGGATTCTGTAAAATTATATATTTAAAGACATCTTGATATATCTAAGGGTTGCCTAATGCCTTTGGCCATTACATTCAATTTATTAATATTTAGATCTGATGATTAGTATTTAGATCTGATTCAGATTTACACTGAAAGTGTACTTGATGCCATTATCTGAAAAAGAGGTTAGGTGTTCATTTATTCAGGTGAAAATACTCTCCCATGTTTCTTTTTTAATATTTTTGCTGGATGTGTTAGGATGTTTTTTTTTTTTTTTTTTTTTAATATTCATACACCTCTGAAACCAATACAGCATCAGAAATATAACATCTAAAAATGTTAGTGAGACAAATACTGAACTGAAAGGAATGGTTTCTATGAAGTATTGGTTTCCATTGAGTAGTTTGCTGCTGGTATTGAGGAAGCTGAGGGTTACCTTTGTGTGCGTGTGTGTGTGTGTGTGTGTGTGTGTGTGTGTGTGTGTTTGATTTTCCAATCCAAGACAGTGGTTGTGGTATTACCCAAAACTTTTTCAGAGTGAAAGAGAGAGAGAGAGAGAGAGAATTCGAGAGAGAGAGGAGATGATGGAAAGAGACAGAGGGAGGGGCTCCTAAGGGTGACAGCTATAAGAATCTCTCCATGTCTGTGTCCTCTGAGTCTCCTTAACAGTGTGTACGTCTGTGTGAATGTGTGTAAGTGTTTGTCTCCTCTAAGCAACTCTGCCAGGTCACCTTTGTACAGCACCGAGTCTTAAACAGGTAAGCATCACCATTCTCACCCTAACTTAACTGGAGCATACTTTTTTTGTTCACTGGGTTTCTCTGATCTGCAACCAACAGATAAAATTACATTTTATGTCAAATATAGTTAATAACGTGTACTTAATTTAATGATCCATGCATGCAAATTGCACAGCTTAACAGCTAAGACGAATATGGTGATTGACAAGACTGATAGAGGGCTGCAAGTTTGTGTGCTTACTACTCTATGCCTTTCACCAGTCGCAAAGAACTTTCCTTCAGTAAGCCTACTTGATTAAGCTCAAGTTTTACTATCTTGAACTGCGAAGTTTCAAGGTAGAAGTATAAGCATAGCCTAGGTATCAGCCATTCTGTGTAAACGTGTGCAAACATGAAACATACATTTGTGACTTTTGTGCAATGGTTTACAGTTTCCCCCAAACCACATTTTACACACTTTTTTCACACTTCTTGAGTGTCAGTATTTAAAAAAACAATTTTACATGATGTTCAGTGGTATTAAACTATTAATGTACTTTTAAAGGCAAAAACATGCCTAATGTGTAAGTTACATACAAAACGTAATGATAAACAGACATTTTTGCAGTGCTGCACATTTGAACAGACTTCGGTTTGGGAATGTTTGGTCTTATTTTAGTCCATGCTTCCAAGAGCAGGTAATGTGTTGGCAGAAATCATGTCAAGACTCCTTGCCTGTTTTTATGCTTTAATCCCAAACAAATCCACTTGGCTATGGTCTGTTTGTGAGAGGATATAGTCTTTCTAGCAGCTCAGCAGAGCTACTACTCATCCCTTCAATGTAAAGAGTGTCATTTTTTAAACTGGATGACTTATAAACTGTTTTTAAAAACATAATAGAATGTGGAGAGAGATGAAGTTTGCCCTCCAGTAAGGTGATCTGTAAATATGTATAAGTATACAATATATGTACAGAATATTGTTCTGCTTCAAAATACAAGGCTTGCTGTAGCAGTTGGTAAATGTTTGAGTGAGGAGAGATAGTTGTTTTGTGTCCTAATCCATGAGCAGGAGATATGGTTGAGCCAGGAGATCAGTAATGATTTAATTCTCAACGTCTGCTATGACTCGGGTGGGAAACAAAACAGGGGTTGTGAGGAAGAGCAGAATAGCCTCTTTGTTTAACACACAAGCCAGGACTGTGCTTTACTCTCTATGCCTTGTTGCTAGGTATACGATTTTTTTTAAATCAATATTTACTGCCACAGAAACAAACCTCTAAACACAGCAACAAAGAAAAACTTAACATAGCAACAAACAGCAAAACATAGGATAAAAAACATATGGAATGGAGCAAAGCACAGTTCAGTAATAAAATATAAGATACAGTTGTTTTATAGTTCTATGTACAATAGAGAGTCTTTTTTAAGCCTCAACATTTTTAATGTGACTGTATTGCGCAGTTATCAAATTACATTCATTAGTTTTTTTTATCTTTACAGCAGTCTCCCATATGTAATCCATTAACTCAATAGTGATCATGATTACCAGTTATTGAAAAAAAATGGTGGATTTAGAGATTATCTCTGGAATAAGAGATTTGCCAGTGTTTGTGGATTATGGTATTTGTGTATCAATTCCCAGTTGTGTGGCCCATGGCGGGTGTTCTGTAAGCCCTCCAGTGGACACAAGGAAAATAAGCAAGGAAAATAAACTGCAGCAAATGATCTTATAATCTCATTTCTCTTTCTCCATTTTTTTTTCTCTCAGATAACATGAATGTAAGTACCTGTTTTTTTCATGAACATTTTTATTATTATACCTGTTGGGTCTGAGAGGGTCTGAGAGATAACATGGAGAATGAAACATACTAAACATGCTGCTCTCTCTCTCTCTCTGTGTGTGTGTGTGTGTGTGTGTGTGTGTGTGCCTTCATCCCTGCCTGCCTATCCAGCTTGCTGATGCACACGCTGGTTGCCCCTCTGCTGCTCAGCAAGGGATGTGGCCCTGCCCTCAGCAAGGACAGCTCCCTTGCTGGTCATGCCCTCCAAACCCCAACTACCCTGTCATGGCCTGGCCTACCCCTCTCCCTCAGCCAGTCCAGCCCATGCAACAAGCTCAGCCTACCTGGCCTGTTGCACCGCAAACCCAGCCCAGTCTACCAGCTCAACCTGTCTGGCCAGCCCCAGCCCCTGCTCCAGCTCCAGCCCCTGCCCCAGTTCCAGCCCCTGCATCAGTCCCAGCCCCAGCACCAGCCCCAGCCCCGGCACCAGCCCCAGCACCAGCCCCAGCACCGGCCCCAGCACCGGCCCATGCCCCTGCCCATGTCCCTGCACATGCCCCTGCTCCAACTCCCCTGATCCCTGCAGGTCAGCAGACCCAGCCTTCTCAGCCCAGCTGGCCAACACTGCCTCCACAGCCCAGCTGTACCCCTTCCAACCCTTGCCCTCCGGGGTACATTCCTACTGGGACACACGGTGGCGGCTGGCCAGGTAACCCAGGACAGCCTGGTTGGCCCGGTCAGCCAGCACCGGTACCGGTGCCAGTGTGGCATGGACCCACGCCAATTGGTCCTGTGGTAAGAACAGACCCACTTCTCCATCAGTTCTGCAAACATAGTCGGTTCGGTTCTGCAAATATAGATTAAACCTTAGACTAATTGAAAAAATCGAGTGCTCTTGGCAGAGGCTGTTAAACTCCAAAATACTTGTTGCTCTTGAATTCGAGAATCGAGCCTGAAGTTAGCCCCAGTGGCCACCACAATTTTATGACAGATTAAACCTTTTCCTATAAGTTTAAATAAATTAAAATGTTATCAATGTTTTTTTTACACTTCTTATAAAAGCGGTTCTGATTCATGACGTGTAATCGGAGTATTAATGTAGCTGTCTCTTTCTGTTGTCCAACAGGGAGTCCCATACAACCTGAGCTTCCCCAGAGGAGTCTATGACAAGCTGATGCTCACTATCACTGGGCAGGTGAAGCCTATGGCCAAGATGTAAGTACAGACCCAGATAGCAGCTATTTCTGGGCTGGATCTAGAGCAAAACTCAGGCAGAACTTAGCCATACAAAATTAGTCATCAAAACATTGCTGAATCCAGTGGCAGATCAGATATTTGGACCTGGGCCACAAATGTGCTGGAACTAGGTTAACTCTTACCATTTGTTTGAGAAGTTACCCCATTACTTGGTTCAATCTCTGTCAAAAAAGTGAGTGAAGCCTGCTGTCACCCTTCTATTTTATGTTAGATCAGAACTATTACTTGTGTAGATCTGTCCCTGATCCAGTCCAGCTGGCTGCTATCTGGGTGACCCATGCATCATCCCTCTCTCTCGTGTGTCTCTCCCTGACGCCTTGGTTGCCATGGCTCACGTGCAGACCCCTCTTGTGCTCCCTGGCGCTGCAGGTTCACGGTGAACTTACTGCGTGGGAACGACATCGCGCTGCACATCAACCCGCGCTTCAACGAGGGGGGGAAGCAGGTGCTGGTGCGGAACCACCGGCAGGGGGAGCGATGGGGGAAGGAGGAGCGTACCATCCAGGGTCCCTTTCCCTTCACCCCTGGCCAGCCCTTTGAGGTGAGAGGGGACAACAGCAGAGGGAACCCGCTCTTCCGCTGCCCCCTAGCCAAGCTAGCTCGCTTTCTTAGGGATCTGTGGAGGGGAGGCACGCACAGCAGGGACAAGACTCCAAAGAGGGGGCCCAAGGGTGCACTGACCAAAGAGAATCTTTGGGTGGCCGCCCGTAAACTAAAAAGGTGAGCCCCCACTGCGTGGCTCCCCCTCACAAATCACATAATTTTTTAAAACAAATGCCTTGGTATTCCGTCAAAATGTAAAAAAATAGAGCGTAGCAAAAAGGCCTTTAATTATTTTTAATGCCTTTATTTACAAAAAATAAAGGTAATTTGTTCACAGACTGGTAACATAGGCCTACTGGTTAAAAGAGTTTTTTAACTGGTGGGTTTTGACCGTTCGGGGTGATTCACAAGTTTGTATTATTTTTTTGTCCAATCCTTTGGACATCCAAATGTATCCTTATGTAGCTGGCCATAATTCACAGATTCTTTCCCCCCAAAAAATTGCTAAAGCCAATCAGGCATACATTAAAATAGAGATGAACAGTTTATGTTAATAATCTTAAAAAGTACACAAAATTATTATGTGCTGTCCGGTTGAGACTTCCAGCGGTTCAAAAATCCTGTTGGTCCTTGAGCAAAAGTTTTAATCAGAAATTGCTTTAGAGGAGACAGGCACTGTAATGTTTACACTAAAAGCATCTTGTATACATCACTACACCATGTACTATGTAGTAATTAAGAGCCCAAAATGAATAAAGAATGTAACATGAAGATACAGCAAATCTGTGCCGAGGACACCATGGGGCAGAGAAGGCTTGAGAATCTCTCACCTTATATTGAGGGAATGACATTTCATCGCTTAAACCATTTTAAAGACTGTTGAATGAGTGCTCTTAATAGGTTTCTGGCAAACATGGTTTACGTTTTGAGGAATTTTAAAATCTAATGTGAAAATAGAGCAGTCAGATGGCCCTGTAAATAATGTTTTTAAAACTTACCAATAGGCCTACAGGAAAAAAAGACATTTACATCTATGTCTTGTCAACTAGATGAAACATTTTACATAATTAAGTTTTGAAGAAAATTGTGTTAATAGGAAATGTTATGACAATTCTATAACCGTCACTGCTGCAGATGAAGATCCTGGTCACGTATAATGAATTTAAAGTGGCGGTGAACGGAGCACAGGTGTTTGAGTTCAAGCATCGCATCAGAGAGCTCAACCAGATTGACCGCCTGAACATCCTACAAGATATCAACCTCACATCTGTCAACCTGCAGAACATGCCCTAACTGCCAGCATCTGCAAGCCTTGCACTAGCAACAAAATGTCAGTTTAGTTTGGTTTTGTTAGTTGTATCGCTCAATCCAAAGTGTTATTGCACTTAAAGCATGCAAAGTGTTTTTGCACTTACACCCAGTAGGGTGTTGAACCTCCTATCTACATATCCATATATCTATTGTTTTGAAAAGCAATCCCTATGTATTTATCAATTACAGTGAGTGCCTTGCAAGGTGTTTACCTTATAGTAATAAGCTTGTTTTTGCAACCTAGGTGGAATCAACATACATATTATATTGTCTTTGTTGTGTTGTTTTGCTGTAAAACAGTTTGATGTTTTGTTTCACGTAATTCCACTGCATATATATTGTAATTTAATACAGTTTTAGTTATGACGTTGACGTGATTACTGTGGGGAAGGGAACAGTGGAAACGGCAAGCAAAATATTTATCACTGTCAAAGCAAACAAATAACCTTTTAAATAAACTTAATCAACATCATTTAAAGTGGTAAGACTTCACTTTTATTGAATTAAAACTCCTAGTGACTAGGTTTGCATATATTTTCATATATTACATATCAAAGATATTAATGTGTACACATTTAGTAATGCCAAAACATTAATTCATAAAAAACAGTGCAAACACACCATTTTAAATTGTGCTTTTTAAAACCAAACAACAAACACATCTATCACATACTTTTTCAAACACACACATACTTTTTCATAAGTTAGAACAGCAATCAAGAACTGCAATGTGGACATGTGCAAAATAAAACGGGTGCAATTTAGCTTTCACATTTCAATTCAAACCACACAGCCTAGGATATTGTGAGTGGCAACATACTATATGGTGCTTGTGTTGGTGTATGAGTGTGTGAAAGTTCTATGACTTTATAAATGTATCTGTGTGTGTGGTTCTCTTCTCCCACGATGTTAGCAGGATGTTAAGTACTGCTATAGCAAGGACAGCTGTTGTTGATGTGCAATTGCGTGTGTGTGTTTGAGATCAAACTTTGCTCTCCAGTCGCTGTTCTACAGACTTGAGCAGTAGCTGAGAGTACTGTTCCAGCAGGGCCAGTGCCACCCCCCCTGCCCCTCCCTGTCCCTCCCCAGGCCTGGGCTGTGCCGCTGGGAGACAGTCAACCACAGCGCGCACCCGGCCCAGTGCCTCCCCCAGCACCTTCTCCATCTCCTCCTGCTCAGCACCACCAAAACAGCCCCCTGCATTCACCTATCAGGGGTCACACACACACATACACACACACAGAAACACCCAAAGATTAATGTATGAGACACATAATCACATTTACTAGATAGACAAACACATGATAGCAACCACAATTAACCTGCCAGTTTTAAATATGCAATAAGAGAGAGAGAGAGAGCCTCTAAATCCATTTTCAGAAATATTCAAAAAGATATGGCAGCAATCTTAACAGTAATAGGCTACGTATAGCATACAGGGTTAATCCTATGCATTATTTTACAGCTTGGTTTAGCTGCAAAAGCCTCTAAATCCATTTTCAGAAATATTCAAAAAGTAATCAGTATAAAACTGCAATTTATTTTTATTCTTTATTCAATTCTTTTTATCATGTAAAAACAAATCAGATTGGATTTGGACTGAATAGTCAAATTTTTAAAAATATATTTCTGTAAATTAATTGAAATGGCTTTTAGAGGCTTTTGCATCTGAACTCTTCGCATACTTCTGTGCATGACCACACACACAAACACACACACACATACTTGCATTCATGTATGAGACACATGCAAAAACACAAAACACATAGCCACCTCAACCACCACAATAGTCAACCACTTCTATGCCTAGAACAGCCTTACCATCCTATAGAGCTGCATGGTCCTCTCCACCATCTTCTGGAGCTCTCCTGCAGCCTCACGGCACGTCTCCACAGTGACCGTAGACCCTAAAACAGAACCTCTCAGTAAAAAACAGAACTACTCAGCTGATTTTTTATAGGAGTAGGGGAGCAAGAGAAATGAAGAAGAGAAAGAGAGAGAGAAGAAGTTTGAATTCTTTAGTTTTCTCACCTTCAGAGCAGTCAGAGAAACTGGAACAGGCAGAGTTAAGAGCAGAGAAGCAGTAAGGCCACGAGCCAGTAGAACAGCAGGGAGGAAGAGGAAGATGGTCGTGAGGAAGATTGTGTGGATAAGAGGGAGGAAAATGGTGGCTGTGAGTAGTAGCGTAAGAGGAAGAAAGATGGGCAGGAGGAAGATAGTGCATGACGATGGAGGATGAGCGACGACGGCAACGACGCCCACCTGCGCTGGATGAGTCCTCTGAGACAACAGAAAAGGCCTGCACGGCCAACAGGGGGCGCTCTTTCCCACAATCCTCCACACGCTTTCCCACAAAACCTTGCTCCTTGTTGCATGGAAATGTCTGGCCAAGCTGCTGGTTCGTAAAGCCCTCCCTGCATGCGTATAGCGCATACTCCTGGGTCTCACTGTGATTGACTGACAGAGAGTGCCTGCTCAGCCTATCGGAACTCGTCCCTTCCACAGAGAGGCGGGTCCTGAGTGGTGCCTTAACTGGGCTGCCCAGGCCAGGCTCCAGGGTTCCTGGAGATCCAGGGGACCCAGCCTCGGCTGAGCTGCTGCCCAGGTTGAGGCCCTCTCCGACAGACACGGAGCGGCAGACCTTGGCCTTGGAGCTGGTTGTGGGACTCATGTAGGAGCGGGACCTCCAGGCCGGTGTGGATGGAGGGGAGGAAGAGGCACAGCTGGCAGGGGAGGTCGTTGTCGTGGGAGACGGGAGGAGGAGAGGAGAGGACGGGGTGCGCTTAGGGGAGGGAGGGATGGAAAGGTCTTTCCTTAGGCGAGACGGCATGATGGCTTTCCGACCTGCACACACAGAACACAGAGTTATAGGATAACAGACATTCACTCTTCAACCTGTTGCCATTTAATGTCAATAGTGTCAAGACCTCACTTTTTAGAACCCTGCTCACTGCCTTTCCAGCATTTTATTACAGTCCATTCTCATTGTTTGGGTTTTAGAGTGAAAATGCTATTCCAGATATGTAAGAGATGCCCTATGTAACACACATTAGGCAGTAACAGTAACTGTGTGACTCTGTGTATGTTGTGTTACACTAGCTTTGATTTTGAGGCAGAATCTCGGTTCTTTATTTAAACACCAAACTAAACACAAAACAAAAACAGAGACACACCATCTCCAGATAGATTCTGGGTTGAGTGGGACTTCTGAAGTACTGGAGGTGCTCGGGCACTGGGGCCCATGATCCTGGTGGTGCAGGCCCCCGGGGTCCTCCTGCGAACGGGCATAGCTCTGGTCGCGGTGCCCCTCTCTGAGTAATGGGTCTCTGGTCTTTCTTCCAAACTCCTCCACTGGCTTTCGTCGGTCAGCAGGGGGCGTACAGCAGAGACCAAGGGCTGCACAGCAACGCTGGGGCTTTCGTCCCTCCGCCGTGGAATTCGGGAGATTGGAGAGTGACTCCTGGGAGAGAGGAAATGTTCGTCAGACTAGAATGGTGCTAAAGTTAAATCAGCTTTACCTTTTTTGTATTGTGTACTTGAGAGAGTACATACAGTTACTGCACACATTTTTCAAGTAACTTCATGTTACTTCATACCAATTCTTCAAGTATCCAGAAATTTGTATCCTGTGTTTTACTATTTGAATGAGGTGTTTGGCGACAGTGTAGTGTGGAAATGGATGAATGAAGTCAAATAGAATGAGCCAATTACAGTGGAGGATGATTTGGAGGGGGGGGGGGCAGACTGAAGAGCTGGGAGTTTAGCCAGGACCCTGGAGAATACTTTAAGTTGAATCCCATCAACACCAACTGCAGCAACTCAGAACATCTCATCCAAATACTAAGCAGGTTAACTAGCATTAATCAGCTGATCAAAGAGAAAATTCATGCCAGTTAAGTCCCTGAGGGTTTAGGAGATAGGACTGGGAAAGATCAACATCGGAACTCGACCAAAGGATCACTTCATTAAATGGTACTATGGCCAAGCGAGAAAGAAGAGGAGGAATAACCAGGGAAAGAGTGGGTTCTTCTGACGTAGAACAGTGGGGTAAACAGAACCAAATAGAACAGCAGACAGAGCTGGTGATTGACAACCTTATGTTGTCATTAGTGGAGCTTCCAAAGCTCCAAGAGGAATTATCAAGTTCAGACAGGCACCTAAGTTGGCCTTTCCACTGACCCAGCCATGGCCACCTGGCATGCAGTGAATCCAGGGCATGCTCAGGACACACTTGCTACAGCTTGTCTCTAGCAGACAGACATGTAGAGGCTTTGGGTCTGGTTGGCAGGGATAGTTGTAGACTCAAGAGCTACATCTACTGTTCATAGAATGTTAATAGAGGTTTCAAGACAGAGGATTATTCTTTGACAGGTCACAAACAAACACACACACACACACACACACACACACATGTTCAGACCGGTGTGTTACCTGGAAGTGTGTTCCTGAGATAGGATGCGGGCAGAGATGGTAGTCCTCTGCAGTGGCCTGTGTACATTTCTCACTAGACTTCCTAGAAGTAAATTATATTACCAAATAGATTAGTAATGCAGCACAGTTATGATGATACATACAATTTCATAAGCACATAGTAAAAAGAAAAGCAGTGAAAAAGTAACTTGTAAAACAAAACTTAAAAGTAAGTAAATTGAAAAGCATAAGTTTGCAATGATTTTCTTTTCATTTGATTTCATTTCATATTCCAGAAAATTAAAAAATGTATTGCACAAATGGAAATAAACTCGTAATCTCATAATCTATACTCATAATCTATTTCTATAATCCTACTCATACACACTGTTTTATGCCTCTCATTGAGTCCCTTTTACTTTTACTGTACATGCACATAAGTATTCTGAATATGAGGTTTAAAAATAAGAATGAGGAAACGCAGACCTACAGTTTATCTGCTTTAGTTATGGGCATAATACATAATGGGCATGATAATTGTTATAATTATGGATTATTATTTATTGGTTATTATCCATTCCTATATGTGATCACTCTGGATGCTACCATACAGTACCAGTGCTCCTCCTGAGGTCGGAGAGCGTCTCTAAATGGGTCTGAAGGAAAGCCTTTGCCTCTTCCTCATCTTCCTCCTCCTCTTCCTCAGTGTTAGAGTAGTCTGCATCTGTGCTCAGACCCTCCAGGCTTTCCGAGTCTGCAACCGGTATGTGTTATTAAACAAGGCACGTGCACATGTGTGTGTGTGACAAATTGACAGAGAGGGCTACATGGCTTGAGAGGTTTTTTTCGTTAGCAGACTCAGGTACATTATGATACTATGAACTTTTCCATTTCAGTGTGTCTGTTTGTAGCGCCATGGTTAGCCTATTAGCACCTCACCAGCATTCCTGTTCTCCGGACTGGACACTCCGCTACAGTAGCCCAGGGAGCCTGCACTGTCTGGGCTTCGGCTGTGGGAGTCCTGCGAATCCTGGCTGTGTCTGTGACCTGGCCTCACCAGGAATTCCCCACTACCCCCCCACTGTTGCTCGGGGTATAGCACCACCCCATCAGGCTCAGGGGTCAAGGCAGGGGCCAACCAGGCGGAGTGGGGTCGCGGCCGGCGCTTCTTCACACACCTCTGTGAATCCTTAAAGAGGGAGCCGAGAGAAGAAATGAGAGAGAAAATGAAGAAGGGAGAGCAGAAGAGATGGAGGAATACAAGGAATACAAAAGAACATTAGTGAAAGAAAATAACAGCAGAAGCAAAAGCAGGAAGAAAAAAAACTGGACACACTTGTTTCATTTGGAGCAATGTGAATTTATAGTATGTTTTATAGGTATATAGGTATATCAGTATATCGTAGGTTATGCGCCTATAAATGCTACCTAACAGCCAAATAGTAAAAAACTTGCATTTTAAGTTATGTGTATGTTTGTGCATATGTGTCTAGTTTAAGACAATTAGGGGGCAGTATTTAACATAGAAAGTGAAAACCAAATGAAAAAAAAAAACGAAGAGTACAACGGGAATTGTAATGCTGAGCTCACCACTGGCCCCTTCTGGATAGGAAGGCTGTGCTGATCCTCCGAGCTATTCTCTGCTGGATCGGTTCTGGATAAATCCAACTGCCTCAGCTCTAGCATGGACTGGACCACCAGCTCCATAGAGCTGACCCGGCAAGACCAGCGCCGGCGGGGACGGGCTTCGGTCTCCACCGGACCCAAAAGCTTGGAAGGCTGTAGAGCATCTGTCTGTACCTGTAGACAAGAGGGAGTAAAAGTGAAATATGTGTGTGTGTGTGTGTGTGTGTGTGTGTGTGTATGGGTTGATTTCTGTTACTTGTAAAGAAAAGCACATACCTTGACTGGCTCCCACTCAGCAATGATATCTGAAGCTCCTACAAGGCAGAGTGAACAAGTGAACACATACAGTATGTCACTGTGTGTGTGTTTTTGTATGCATATGTGTGTGTATGCAAGTGGTTGTATGTGTCTTTGTCAAGTCCTACCCAAGTCTTCCCCTACACTGCTCTCAGAGGTAGCAAGTCGAATGGTCTCCCTTTGATTTCTAGGTTCGTCCTCTTTCACCTCTTCTCCCTGGTACATCTTTGTCCCTTCATCCTCAGCATCATCCTCTTCCTCATCCTCCTCCTCCTCCTCCCTCTCACTGTCTGTGGCTTGATAACCGATCAGTGATGGAGCACTTTGCAGGTCTTGCCTACACACAAACACACACATACATACAATATCTATGTCAAACAAAAAAATATTGACTAGATTATCTAATGATCTAACTTTTCAAATACTAGCATGAGCTGTGGTCCTTGTGCGGTGTGTAGCTATAACAGCCTGGCACTGTGCACTTAGTGTCAGTTGCTGTGTCTACCTCTACAAAGATTACCTGACTCTAGGGGTCATGACCGCAGTACAGATCTGTGCCTTCTTGCGCTGGGCGATGTGTTCGCGCATGTTGAGTGTCAACTCAGGGGCCAAGCGCCACACAAAGACGCAGCTGCAGAGAGCAACGATAACAGCAGCATTAATAACTATGATATAACAATGAAAGCCGCAATAACAGCAAAAGGGAGGATGACAACAAGGTGAGTGAAAGGAAAGAGGAGAACAAGATGAGCGAAGAAAAGACCAGGAGTGGGGCACACGGAGAATGTTTTCCTGTAAATAAGAAGGCTTAAGAAAAAAGATCCACCAGGAGAAGCAGCAAAGATCAAAAGTCTCTGGAGGCAGCCCAAGCAGCATGAAATTATAGACTACTGTGGACCTGGGATCAGTAAACTCTAAAATAATAGCACTCTTCTTTCAAACAAATGTTTTATTGCCAACTTATTCAAAAGGACCTTACCTGTCTCCAGACACAGAAATCAGGTGTCTGCAGTCACTGGTAAACTTTATGCCTGTCACAATTTCTGTAGAGACATGGAAGTTGACAGATAATGGTAGTGAGAGGAACAAAAGAAGACATATTTGTGGGATAAAACTTTAGCTTCAAGCCAGAGTAATGCAACTGTGGTGTAGCCTCCAGGACCACCCCTGCTACTGGGCAGTAACTTTGGTGACAGTTACCTGAGTGACCAAACATGGTTGCCAGGCATTCTCCCGAGAGGAAGTCGTACAGGCAGATGTTTTTGTCAGAGCAGCTTGTGGCCACATAGAGTCCTGAGGGATCAGTTTGGACCTGTATAAAACACACACACACACACACACACACACACAAACACACACACACACACACACACACACACAAACGAATACAATACCACATAAACTGTGTTAACCTACTACCAGCTCACCACACTGTAAACAGACTGAAATGATTTCTGTCAACATATGTAGCTTATGGAAGTACTGTAGCTGTTCCTTTTAAGCATAACAGAACTGATCAGAAAATAATATGAAACGTGACAAACAGAATATAATCAAACCTTAAGTAGGCTGCCATCTAGTCCTTGGGAGCCTTTATATGACTTCTTCTGTTTGCCATTGCTGATGTTAAAGATCCTGACCAAAGACAAAGCAAAGTGTACAGATGCCAGATAAAGCATTGTTTAACTGCTGCCAAAACAGGTCTGCGGGTACACAAACTAGACAAAAATGTGTCAATTAAGGGCCAGGAAAAGGATCAAGGAAAGTTCAAAACATGGACAGCACTAAGACATTAAACAAACATAAAAAGTATCAAGAGCCTTAATCCCAATCAGAATCTGACTAGCAAGTAGATTTATGCATAAACACGTGTTTACTTCTGTGCAGAGGTGGGGTTTATATCCACAACCTTGAGATTAGTTTTCCTCTTCACACACACACACACACACACACGTGCACACACACACACACACCTGATGCTGCGGTCCTGACATCCCACAGCAGCGTATTTGCAGGTGGGGTCCACATCCATATCAGCAAGACTGGTCTTCCTAACTACGTGATGAGTGCACTTGAATTCCATTCCTCTGTGTGTCTATCAGAATCAAAGAGCAAAGACAAAATAAGGGTAAATGTACCCAAATTCCCGACCTGTACACATTTTATTAGGCCACAAAGTATTGAATTGCTTTGATTTCAAACTATCTGTAAACTGCAAGTGATCAACATTGACAAACACCAACTTTTAACCAAACAGGGTCAACATAATTAAAGACAATTCCTTTCAGCACATACTGTAGACTTCTCTAATCCACCATAATGCCCTCATAAGTGGGCACTAATAGGTGATTGCATAAGAGACTGCCAGGCACACAGATTACAGCTAAAGTCCCCCAGACCCTGTAATGATCTGCAGTGTACGGAGTATGAGACAGAGAGAGGGACTATGGGCTGTACATGAGCAAAATCTCTAAGTTGGCAACAACAACAAACCAACAACAAAGGGAATCAACGGGGCAACAAAAAGACTGAAAACAGAACCATTGGTAAGAGGATTCAGCACTTAGTGGAATAGGGCCACTCAAACTTGCTTGTGTATGGGTAAAAAAACACTCCATTAAGAGTTCATTAAGCGAAATGCCTAGTACCGTGATTACAGTGAGGTAACAGTATATACCTATATATACATCTATATCTATATTTTATTTATATATAGTGCACAGCTAGTGCAGTCACTCTATGTGGATAGGGATAAGGATGGCCTGCAGTATAACCCCTAATGAGAAAGACTCACCCTGTGGGCTGTCCTGAAGTAGATACTCTTGTCAGCTCCACAGCTGATCATCTTCACCTTCCCATCAGTAGCTGCAAACCCACAAAAGCATTAAAAAAGACCTATGGCAGACAGTGAACACACACACACACACACACACACACACACATACACCAGAGTGTGATTTAAATACTGTATTAAACACACCAGTGAATCGTACAGCAGTGATGGAGGAAGAGTGTTCATCTAGTGTCTGCAGCAGGCTGTAGCCTTCATCTGCATTTAACACATGGATGAGACGGTCACGCCCTGCAGTCGCCAAAAGCTGCAGACCTGAAAAGACACACACACACACACACACATGGGCATATATGAAATTATTAAATTGACAACATAAACATTGAATGAAATGTGATTGTGGGTGAGCAACAGTCATATAACTTACACTCTTACACAAACACATACACACACACCCTTACCAGTGTCAGGTTTAGAGTACTCAAGGCAAAGTATTTCAGCATCATGGGCATCCACCTTCAAGATCTCCTCCATGCTGCTTACATTGTGCACCCTGAACACAAACATAAACACAAACAAACATAAACACAAACATAAACCATGAACACAAACAAATATACGCACCCCCTGTTTACAAATATGTCTGCTTTCAATTTGTTTCTCACACACATACACACACACACACACAAACTTGAGGCTGCGGATCCTGTCATCCTGACATTGCAAGGTGGGGTTGTTTACCTGAGTGTGCCAGTGCGGTCTCCTGAGGCCAGGTGTCTCCCATCTGGACTGATGCCAATGGTGCGGATGCCAGTCCTGACCTCTGGGGCCTGGCTCTCCTGCTTCTCTATCCCCGATGTGCTGCACATGTCTGTGTCCAGCAGGGCGCTGCCGCTGCTGTCCACGTAAATCACCTTCTGCAGTTCCTGCCGTTTCATACACAGTAATTCAGTGAAGATTTACAGACACACATACACACACACACACACACACACACACACACACACACACAGACATACACACTCACACCACTGTAGCAAAGGGGTGTTCAGTTCAGGTAATCAGCAGAGCATTAGCAAAGTATTATAACTAATTATAACAGGTTAAATTCCAGAGATTTAATCCAAGTGTATTATGTAAGTGCAAACGGATGCTGGTGTTTAGGCTTTGACAAACCTCATGGGAAATACACACACACACACACAAACACACACACACACATGTATTAAAGGGGTAGTTCGGTTTTTAACACATTAAGCCCCTTTCACAGGTTGTCTAAAATGCAATAAAGTGGTTGACATCGAAATTTTGACGATTGCTTCTGTCTCGGCTATTTGGGAAATGTAGAATCGCCTCTGCCTGCCTTCAAAATGGCTAGCAATGGGCATGTGTTGTTTCTATCCTTAAAACACTGGTTTTAAAAAAGTGCTACTCACCAAGTGGTTAGTGGTGCTCAATGATGTTCCAAAACACGTATCGTAGCGAAATAAAGCTTCCGTCATGTTTTATTTGGCACTTTGTTTATATGAAGGAGCAAATAGATCCCTATGGGACTTACAAAATGGCTAATAAAACATGACAGAAACTGTATTTTGCTACTTGAGTTGGAACATCAGCAAGCGCCACTAATCACTCCATGAGTAGCACGTGTTTTAAGGATAGAAACAACACATGCCCATTGCTAGCCATTTTAAAGGCAGGCAGAGGCGATTCTATATTTTCCAAATAGCCGAGACAGGAGCAATCATCAAGATTTTGGTGTCAACCACTTTATTTAATTTTAGACAACCTGTGAAAGGGGCTCAATGTGTTAAAAACCGAACTATCCCTTTAACACAAAGACTTACACACTGTCTTACTAACTTTCACATGCAGATTTAAATACATTTCAAGAAGTCTGGATTTCTGAATATCTATACTAAGTGGACCATGGTCAGAAAAACACTTACGTTGCTAAGGATGATGCCCTTGGAGACAGAACGCTGTCCATCAGAATGCCACAGGCGGATGGTGTTATCAGCAGAGCAGGTCACGAAAGAGGCAGAGCTGGACAATGATCTAGAAGTATCAGCACTGTCTGGATATGCCTGACAAGAAAGGAAGACAGGTTACAACTCTACACACACACACACACACACACACACACAGAATTCACTGACTGTTGATATACAGCTGATACTGTATATAAAAGAGAGATTAGATATGTACAGGAGAGATATGCAAATGAGAGATACAAACACAGACACACAAATGCACAGATACACACACACACACACACACTTCCAATCCCATACTCGGGTGCAAGGATCCACTACTGATATGCAAAGGATTGATCAAATATACACACCTTACGCACATACACACACAAACACCTACACACTCAAATACACATACATACACA
>JAGFZM010001317.1:22084-115210 GCA_017657215.1 Limnothrissa miodon
CACAAACACCTACACACTCAAATACACATACATACACACACAAACACACACGCACCTGCAGATCCCAGATAGGAGCGGAGTGGTATAGACCAGAGAAGACCTTCCCCACATGCTGCAGGTCACGCACGTCCCACACATACAGACTGTGGTCATTATACACACACGACAGCCAACCATTTTCAGGGTCAAAGGTCACCGCCACTGAGTCTGGGTAACGTGCATCAGGCTGGGGTGCAAACAGGTGGCTGATGGGAGTAGAACCGGAGAAGAGGAGGAGGAGGAAAAAGAGTTTAACTTCCTCTTCTTGTGTTTGGAAAGGTACAGTAACCACAGCTGTGAGCCCTTTGGCCAAAGATCATACATACTGCAAAGCAAGCACACTGCTACCCCTTCAGGCTATAAAATTGAACGTGTTATTTACATAAATGTTTTTTTCATCTCTCTTCAAATCTATGTATTAAATTCTGAAACCTGCAAGGCAAGGTCTTCTTGTTGAGCTGTTTCAAACTTTTTTCTAGTCATTCTAGTCAAACTGGGTTCCTGAAGTCTGACAATGGATATATTCTGGAAACAATAATTTCCAAGCATCTTTGGTATGTTTTTTGCTCTGAATGTTGGCATTTTTACTTTGATGTAAATGAATAACAATAGTCAACATTAAGTCAACATCTGTGTGTTCTCTGGCTGTAAAACTTATAATAGCAATGTTAGCAACTAGCTTTGCCAAAGTTGCCTGAATATGTGTGATGCCTACCTTGCTTGCGCGATGGCTTCCACGTCTATGCCCAGGTGATGTGGATGTGGCAGGGTGCCCAGGAAGCGCAGGTCGGTAGGGCTAAAGGCACGCACAGTACCCTCTGCACATGCACAGAAGATTCGGTCTGTTGTCACCCACAACGACCTGGCCATGGACGTCTACAGCACAGACAACAACAACAGTCAGTCCCATGACACTATACCACAAACCAAAACCATGGTTGTTAACCAACTGCACTGCAACCAACAAAGTAGCTAACTTAGAAACTATGGTTATGGGATATAGACCTCCAGTAACATGGTAATATTGCTCAGACCACTGTAATTCTTCTGAGAGCAGGTACTGTACATGGCATATGTTTAGTAGATACACAAACTCTTTTATCAGTCATACACATATTCACAAACAGAGAAGCAAACTCACAGTACTCACAAAACAAAACACAAAACACAAGCCAGACACACTCTTTACTGTTTACTCATCAGTATATTACAGAGAAGAGGAGGCCCCTCTGACCCTAATCTGACTTGGACACAAGATAAACACACACACACATGCGCACACACACACACACACACACACGGTGGGGATATTCTAGGCTCAGTCCTAGAATGTGACCCACAATGAAGCCACAAGAAGGACACCCACACACCCACACACACAATTGGAGCCATGAGACTCGGCCCCACAATTTCAGCCAGATCCATGATAAAGCTACAAGTGCACACACAGTCACACACATGCACAATCGGAGACATGCGCCATGGTTCCAGGATGTGAGCCAGACACTATTAAGCCTAGCCAGTAGATCCTTACATAGCCTTAGCCTGGAGTAGCAGCCAAGCCACCTCACACTCCCTCTGATAGTGGGCCCAAATCCAACACACCAAGCCTACATTACTGAGTCAACAGGATTCAGGCACTCCTCTATCTGTGTCTGTGCTAAATGTTGTTTTCCAGATAATCTGACAAATCTCCATTTGAGTGAATAAGGAAGCAGAGGCTTCGTTTTCATTGAGAACACAGACACTGACTTAGACTTACAGTACCAAGGGAATCTCCAGGGCAGACTGCTTATCAAATAACTGTTAGGTGGCATTATGTCACTCTTGTCTCAGTTTGATTGGAACAAGTGGTGTGCTGATATTGTTGATCAGGAGGAAATGGATGGAGGTCAATTTATGTCATGATATCATTAGTGGTGATAATGAGGTGTATGTGTATATAATGAGGTGTTTGTCTGTGTGTGTGTGTGTGTGTGTGTGTGTTTATTCTAGATGGGGGCTTCTTGGGGGAGTGTCAATCAATGTCATGAAGTCTGTCAAAGCAAAAGCAACCTGTTTCCACAAGCTAGCCTGTTTCCACTTTTATAGGCTGAGTTACTGCTTCGGCTTTATTGATTGTTTTACCTTAAAGGTGCTCTATGAGATGTTGCAGGATTTTTGCGCGATTTCATTTTTATCTCAAATCGTAGGCATCTCCCCTTGATTGGCTAGCTTTCTGCCCCCTGAATACACTATGAAAAAACCCGGTCTCGGACGACAACACAGGGGCTGTAATAACTCAAACCTGAGTGGTGTATTCAAACAAACGCCAGCGTTAGGGGGATGTGCACTTAAACATAACAAACAACGACAAACCAATTGGCATCAAGATGGGGTGGGAGTTAATGCGCGTCCTCTACCAACTTTATTGTCGATTGGTTGGCCGTTACATGTTGATGTTCGACACCGGGGTTTTTCATAGTGTATTCAGGGGGCAGAAAGCTAGCCGATCAAGGTGAGATGCCTACAATTTGAGATAAAAATAAAATCACGCTAAAATCCTGCATCTCCTAACATCTCATAGAGCACCTTTAACTGGACACTATTTTGGCACAGCTCCTGTTGTTATCCAGTCACATTATTCAAATAATTGAAAAACATGTAGTGTGTTCACCAGATCGGAGACAGACCATGGGAAGGAGGCCATAACTATTTTAGAGCTGCCAGTGTAATAGTAGCCAGCTTTGCTTATTTGGATGTAAGCCTTAGCATGAGAAGCCTTGACATTGGCTCTACTTACCCTGAGGTCCACCCACTTCTCCAGCATCCTCTTCTCATTGAACTCACACAGAAAACCTGAGGAAGTGAGGCAAAAAGTGCTTTCCGATTGGCTGCCACGTCCACATGCTACATCACAGAAGAAGTTGTTCTGGAGTTCCCCGAGGAGGCCAGACCTGCCCATTAAGGGAACAGGGCCCTCAACCTGTGGAGCCAAATGCCACAGCGAGACACCGTAGCATAACATTAGATCATCTAGTTTTACACCACTGGAACTGCAGGACACAGAAACACTCAACACAGCATAAAGCAGTTGAGATCCTAAATATGAACTATCCTTATAGCATATAAATGTTACAAACAGACAGTTTTAATATACATTCCCTTTTATCCTGTTGTGTTTGCCATTACTCAGCTATAATTGGGGTGTGGATGCTATGCCCACCCTTCACAGTCGAGCCAGACACATGCTAAGGCACATGCTAAGGCACACTCCCATAAACTGTAAGTTCAGTTCCTAATTATTCTTTAATAATTATTCTTTAGCTAGTCTTTATGTACCTTAGCAGAACCAGAGTGATCCAGGTACCAGAAGCGGACATGTCTGTTTCCCGCCGTCACAAAATAGGAGCTGTCCTCCGAGAAGGACACAGCAGTCACTTTACTAGACACCTTATTGGCAGCCACCACAAGGTTTCTCTAAAACAAGACATCATGAAAGACAATAACAATTTTAGGTTGCTAGGACATGTTAGGTCTTAGGACATGTTGGACCTAAGATCAAGACAGAAGACATGAAATTTCTAGAAATGGATGTTTCCTCATAGCTTTTGTTTGTTTGTTTAATTTATGTTTGCTGTGTGTGTGTGTGTGTGTGTGTGTGTGTTGGTTTGTTTGTGTTTATATGATGTATGTACTGAATATAAGACAGTACCTTCCAGGCCCAAACATTGACACTCATGTCGTGCTGGTAGCCCACACTGACGATGTACTTGCTGTTGGGGGAGAAGGCCACGCAGGATATGCCATACTTGTGTCCCTGGAGCTCTGCCACCTGGGAGCCCTCACACACATCCCACACACGCACCGCAGGCAGGTGGCCACACTGGCCAGACAGAGAGAGAGAGAGAAAGAGAGAGAGAGACAGAGAGAGAGACAGAGAGAGAAGAATGTTAGAGAAGAGCAAAGAAGAAAGGGTGTGGACAGGAAATTAAAAAAAAGAGAATAGGACAGAAAAAAGAGAAAGATGAGAGAATTTTTTAAAAGTTACAAAAGTTCTAGACAACAGTAAAGGCCACCACACACTACAAGAGAATCGTAACGATTTTTGTCCCTTGTATCTTATAACATTATAAACTTGTGTAGTGTGGGGCCAGCTTAAGGGACAGAAGAGGCCAGAAAAATGACAATCCATTACAAAGCATTCTAAGGTATTTGCCTCTGACACCCACAGAATTCCTTCATCTCCCACAGGGGTAAAAGTTCAGTCTGTCTGAGTGAGCTCTACTGTAATCTGAAAGCGTGTTGCCCAAAGCGTGTTGCCCAAAACAAAAGGTTAAAGGTCACAGAGGGCGGTGAGGGTTGCTTATAAACAGAGCAGGCCATTCAGGCCTAAGAACAATGGAGAAGGAAATGTTCTGAGCCGCCATGAGATTAACTCTCTCATGTAATAAGATTAGCCTCCTCAGAGTGTGTGTGTGTGTGTGTGTGTGTGTGTGTGTGTGTGTCTTGTCAAGTAATCGGAGCAAACACCACATCAGACAGTAGAAACTCTAATCTCATTCTGATCCATTTCCTATCTTTGTGACAGATAGCAGTAAAGTAGACAAATATAAAACACAACAATTATTATCAGTCACAGTGTGTATATGTGAGTGCGTGTGTACACGTAGGTAATCTGTGTGCCATAATGTAAATAGAATTCTCCATTCCTTGAGAAGTAGAACTGGAACCAAAGAACGTTCTAAAGTTCCAAAGTTCCTCCACATGTTTTTTTAGCAAACATCTGAAGAGTGGAAGTGTGGTTACTGGTAAGGCAGTGTTGCCACTACAGGAAGCGATATAGTGCTCTGTGCTTAGTGGGCAGTAGGCACTGGGTCATGCCTGTGCCATCCATGTGTGTCTGTGCACCGTAGCACTTTAATCGGATGGCTGGGTTGGTTATGGGGGATTAGCCTATAACATGCTTGTAAGATAAACTGTGCCCAGCGTACCAGGGGCCCGCATGCATGGCACAAGCTGCGACGGGGTTGCCGACTACACACACAGACACACACACACACACACACACAGGTCCATTCTGTAACACATATTTGGGCAACCTGCCTACACCATGCTGCTCTTTGCTCTGCTGGATTAGGTGTTGTGTGTGTGTGTGTGTGTGTGTGTGTGTGTGTGTGTGTGAGAGAGAGAGAGTTTAGGCACTGTGTAAACAACTGATGTAACAAAAAAACTGATTTCAGTACAGTTCCACAATGGGCATGGGAAGAAGAGGTCTGCGTCTAGTGCTTGAAATAATGGTTCGTTAACAAGCAAAGCAGAGCAGATGCCAGACTTCAGTGAGGAGTGGCAGAAGGGCACTGACAGTACAATTCACTCTGATACCGCTCCATTAACCCCTGCAATGGGCTGACTCTGGCTAGCATTAGCTAGTATGCTGTGTTATGCTGTTTTTACATGCCATTGATCTCGATCTGCTGTAGATGTTTGCCCATTCAAGGCCTGGCACTGGTCAGATGTACATGTACTCTGTTCAGCATTTGCTCCAAAGAATTATCTACACTGTTTTTTATTTATTTAACAATAGACATGAAAAATATCAACATGTGAGATTGCGAGACAAATTTCAAGTGATAGTGTTGATAATCCAGTTTTGAAATTCAACATCCCATTTACCTGTGTTATATTTCTACAGTACATCTGTAAATACACTTATCTTGAGGAAAAGCACAACCCCATTAGACAGGACTATTCAGTAAGTTACTGTTCACATGGAGGATTACAAGGAGTAAAAGGGTGATGAATACAAAGGAAAAAAAGAACCCAGAAAGGCTTATGTTTTTTTTTTTTTTTTTAAAGAAAGCAAGCCAAACAAAGGGTGGAAGGGAAAATCATTTACCTCTCCAGTGACCAAGTACTTGCCATCTGAGGAGAATTCTAATGCAGTGATAGCCTTCCTGCAAAAGGAAAAAAAACAGGCATTGGAACAAGGGTAGGTGGAGGGATAGGCAGACACATAGCTACACAGAGCCAAAGGAGAGCGATAGAGAGAGACAGACAGAGAGAGAGAGAAAGAGAGGTGTTTTAAAGGAGTTAAACTGATTATTGTAACTTATTGAGGAGAGGTACCACGCAGAAGGACAATGGATGTACAATCAAAAACAAACAGAAAAACACTACAAGTGTATTGCAGTATCTGTGCAAAACAAGCCAATTAGCCAAACTAATCAGCTAATTGACTGAATGTAACTGATGCTACAGACTGACATGTGCCTTAGATGAGTTGGCACTGATAGATCGTTTAGCCAGGGAAGGAAGGAGTCTCTGACCTGGATGTGTTTATGATGTGCTGCTGCCTGTTCTTCTTTGGGTTCAATAGGACAATCACACATCTAAAGGACATAATACACATATGTACACAAAATTACACATGTGCCCACGCACAAACACAAACAATAGCATGCATACACACACAAACATAACACATGCACACAAATTCACAAACCTCTCTCTCTCTCAAACTCTCTCTCCCTCCCTCTTTTTTTCCGTCTATCAGACACACCTTGTCCATGGTCCTAAAGAGTACATGCAGTGTGTCATGACTACTGCATCTCAAAAGCCCACACTAGTTCATGGCATAGTGCCAGCCTGTAGGCCTTGTTAACTTAGAGCCAGAAGCTGGCCTCCTTACATCAGCTTTGACCTGTATAGGAATTATCTTTGCAGCACAATGGACAGCAATGTTTAGGGTAGCTAAGGTCTCTCTCTCTCTCTCTCTCTCTCTCTCTCTCTCACACACACACACACACACACTAACCAACAAACACACACATCCACACAAACCAATACACACAAATGAGTATTGTAGGCACTGTGCTGTATTCAAACAACTTAATAACAGTCGTACAACGAGCTGTCATTGTATTGTCATGCATTCAGCTTTCCTTTTTTTTCAATTTACAATTTGAATGACAATTTGAATTTTGAATATCCTTAGAACGTGGGTCAGTGTATTGTTTTCTCTTGTTTCTGTCGATTTTTCCACACCCCTGTTGTCTATCTATGTATCTACTGTATCTAATGTCTGTGTCTCTTTTAGCTACACACTGACAAACACTCATTAGTCTGATAGACTTTTTGTGAGTTCTGTTTACTATGAGTTCTCTTTGTGAGTTCTCTTTCACCACATACTATTTCCTACACACATACATGCACAGAAACATAATATTTCACATCTCACCCTGCAGGGTATGCCACTAGACCTGTGTTGGGGTCAGAAGTGAGACCACTATTCCCTGAGGTTGTAACTCCCAGCACCCTCTCAAGTGTCACCTGTGAGTCACAGAAAAGATTCCGCAGACATGCATGTGATCATCAGTGAGAAAGAAACAAGAATATAATAATAGGAAAAGAGTTATTGTTCTGTCTTTTTTTGCAGTCCATTGGTGCACGTGGTCCATATGCGTTTCCTCTTTGGCAGTATTAATACTATCCCAGCCCATGATGATATTTACCTCGCATTCCTGTACGTTCTGTGTCTCATGTAGTCTAATTCTATTCCAATATAGCAGACTATTGTTAAACATCTTTCAAATATCATAATACTGATTCTATGAGCCGCATTTAACATAAAATGTTTATTATTTAACGTCGCGGCCCAGTCTTAATCTTCCTAATGGAGGTCATAATTGCAACATAAGCCAGTGGCTATTACAAGATTTTCAAAGACAAATCGATCTCTCAAGATAAGTGTTCAAGCAAGCCGTTAAGTAGAAGTGACATAAAAGCAATACAGAGGACAACTACTAGAGCATAACTCCCCTTTCTAACGATTTAACCATAACGAGATTAGCCCCAAAATTTCATTAAAATAGATAACAAAACAAACATCACATTGTTTTGTTCACACAAGAGGAGGTCAACCATCACAGTTTAAAAACACTCTAGATTACATTAAGGTATCTCATTTTTCTCATGTCGCGCGTAAAGTTTGTGAAGTGAAGAGAATGTTCTACAAATTATCACTAGAACTGTCATGTCAACTACGACGTCAACCATAATCAAACTCATTTATTTGCCTAATAAAAATTGCCTATCGCCGATAACCGTGTATATTTTTGAGAATTAGAGTCTCACCTTTGTTGTCAGGTTTTCCTTAGTGCGACTTCTTTTTAGCTTGATGGATGGGGACCTCAGGAAATTTGTTATCCGATTTTTTATTGTAGTTCCATCTCCTGCCATAATTGGAACGATTCATTCAAATTAGCTCAAGAGACAACAATTAATTCTTATAGGCTATAGCATTAATTAAGGTTTAAAAACTACTCTTCGCAGATCCCGGAGGTAGACGACTGAATACATAAGAGAGCTGGCTGTACACTAGAATCCACATCCAGATGCAAGTGTTGGTTGGTTCATGCTGGCCTTGGCCTGATTACATTAATTCTATGGAGTCCTGCATCTGACATCGGATTGGCTGGCAGGCTTCTAGCTGCGCTCTTGGCGCTCTGACTACTCCACCTACCGCAGCAGAGGCGAACTCAGATTTAGCAATGTTTGCTGAGTGGTGTGCACGGGACAGTCGGTAGAACATGGGACAGTTGGTGAGGCGCGGGTCACCAGAAACACAGTAGGCCACAGTTTTTATCGTCATTTTTGGTTAATGATGAAGTCACAGTACGGCTTGTTAAATTAAGAATATGAGGTACATGGTGGAGAGAAAAGTGTCTCAGTAGATGTAGCCTAGGTGCAATAACACAAAACAATGTAATGCACAGGCATTGTCACATTATATGTAGCCTATCACTAAAATTCTTAAATTCATGATTTCTTTAATCTGTTATATAGATTAACACAAAGCAGAAGGGTGGCATAAATCAAAAGATATCAGATCAGATTTTGAAGGCTATAAAAGATAGCATAATATGTTTGTCATAACAAGGTTACCACGTGGCATTCTGTTTATTAGAAAAAAACAGACTGCAAGATGAACATTTAAACATTAGATGAAGATGAACATTAAAGCCTCTATGTGTAGGATCGTATCAGAATTCCCCATCTATCGGCGAAGTGGTATACTGCATACGTTTGAATAAAATGTATTAGCCCTCCCCTTCCCACAATCCTAATTTCTTGCTATGGACTCGGAGGCCGAACGCTCGCTCGCTCGCTCTTATCTCAGTTTCTGCTACTCAGTCTCTGAGCGGAAACGCGAAAGGCGGAGCTGAATATACGATACTGCTCTCCGATACAAGAACCCGTACTTTTGAAAATGGCGGCGCAAAATGGATATTCTTCTTTGGTCCCCAGCCATATCTATATATAAATGGAAATTACCAAGTTTACCGGAACACTACAATTTATTAATGGAGGTAATTACCATCGTTTTACATTATATTTTTAAAATAAAAAACATATTTTTGATAAAAGACGAAGATAAATAGAAGATAAATCCTACACATAGAGGCTTTAACACATGGAGACAAGTAGAAGGGCCATATTGTTGATTGATTGAGTGAGTGTGTGAGCTTGACTTTACCACTAGATGTACTGGTATTTTTTAAACAGACAAGGAAATAAACTCGTGTGAGGTTAACAATGAATAAGAGTCTAAAATCAACACCAGATGGCTTCAAAATGTGACCAAACATATGTCAATGGAGAGGTTTGTCATGGAGGCAGATATTATATAGGGAGCACCCAGAAACTCAGTGGAGAAATTAACTAGCCTTGGTATTAGTGTTCAATGTTCTGGCTATACCTTTGACACAAAAAATAACATAAGTTAAGAATAAACCAATATATATATTATTCTAGGCAGACTCAGGGATCAGTTAGGATCTACTGCATGTGCAAATACACCAATGACATGGTGGTATTAGCCCTTGATATTGCCATTTTAAAGGTTTCTTATGTGCCTATATAAAACAATAATGGTATAGCAACTTACAAGCTTAACATAGATCACAACCAAGACGAATACATGGGATTTTTTTTTCTTAATTCTTTCCTGAACATACATTTACGTTTTGGTATAGCTGCAGACATGCTGGGTAGGCCTCAGAGTGGTACATCAGAGCTAAAAAAACCTGTGGCTTAAGCCAACATCTGCTTTACCTATAGTAAACAAGGCACTTGTGCTATAAGGTGCAGAATGACTGAGCTGCAATTAAAAGTTTACAAAGAAGGCTTTTTACCAATGATGGTATCAGACCTTACTTCACCACACCCCCTGCCCACTTCTACACAATGCCAAGCAAACAAAAGCTAAGGAAACGGCCGTGCTCAGTTTGTGTAAACAAGAGAAGTAATGAAAATTCAATGTATATGCCTATGTTTGAGGTAGTAGAACTAAATCCCGGTCCATGCCTGGTCACCCTAATGGATAGGATATAATGTTTAATTCTGCTTATAGTTAAGACTTCTTCTTGCTATTCTCTATCTCTCCCCCCCCCCCCATCTCTCTCTCTCTCCCTCTCTTTCACTCTCTCTCTCTCTGCCCCCACCCCCCACACACACATTTAATTATTAATATTAATTATGACCTCAACATAGGAGAATGATACATATGAAAATATTGATGCGGTTGCATTTTAGATTATTGTCACCAAGCACAGAGCATTCAGAGCTATTCAAACCTGCATATAATAGGAGAGACTCAGCAGTACTGTGCTGCACTTTTTGCATTTGGGGTACCTCTAGTGCACACAACTGCAGTCAGTCCACACAAATAACTCACACACACAAAATCAAAGGCTGATAAACAGGCGCAAACTCAGTGAAGAGATAATTTATTCTTCTCGCTTCCTCTTTCAGGGGATGTACAAAAATAGCCAATAGTTTAAGCACATCCCTTTTTTTAAGCCAGTTACTCAAGTACTCAAGTTACCCAAAAACTGCAGCCTCATCTTGACTGTAGAATAAAATACCATCTCATAACAGACACATAACATGATGACATGAAATTTAATCACACCATATCACAAATCCTCTGGTCCGCAATGGATAGACAATGGATGTAAAACCGACATTTTGCCTAATTCTGGCACAAGTACATGTTAAATGGAAATGTGCATTGTCCACATCAAATTAATCTAATAAATTGAAAATAAATTATCACACATGCACACACATTGTGACAATATACATGTTTTAATGGTTCAATGCTTCTGGGTCTGTTCTCTGAGTTGTGTTTTGCTTAAGAAGGATGACTCCCAAATGGCAGATGAAGCTTTTTTTACCCTGCATATGGGTCAACAACATACACAACTGTGAGTAAAGTTGCGTGGAGTCCAGCCTGCAGCATGGAGAGTTCTTTCCTGCTTATAGCTATACTGGACAACCTTACTAAACTTAATCTCAGTACAAAGTATTACATGACTACGTAGTAATATGTGATGTGTTAATAAAATAAACAAACTTAAATTCCAGAAGGGAGAAATGTGTTATCAAACATGAATAGTGTGTGTGTGTGAATGCCATGGAAAATACTTATAATTCTAATTCTTATCTAAATGCAAATTCTGGCTCCTGTGATCATATAATGTAGTTCACAAATACATAACAATATACAGATAGTAAAATATTCAAATAGATATCAATTTTGTCAGGTAGCATAAAAGAAAACACTGCCTCATCATTTCCAATGTCCAAAATGCGCAACCAGTGCTCATTCGAAAGTAAACTAAAGATTTTACACTACAAATCTGATTGGTTACCTGCATATGGGTCAACAACAACACACACAACTGTGGGTAAGGTTGCGTGGAGTCCAGTCTCACCAAAATAAATGTTGAATTACCAGTTGCACTTTCCAATATAAATCTGGTTCAAGGTCAATCGAAAATAGAAAACGAAATAAAAGCAACAATACAGTGTCAAACATCGCAAAAATGCGATTTATAAGTGACCTCTTATATTATGGTGAACTAAGGACATGGCTTATGCAAGATACAGCCTACCTGCAGCATGGAGAGTTCTTTCCTGCTGCTTACAGTTTTTCTCAGTTGCTTTGGTGCGCTTCTCAGATACTATTAGTTCAACCTTCATAACATTTAGTCATTTGTGCACATCATAGTAGCAATTTCTCCTCCTCTGAACAAACTGCAAATGCTTTTGGATATGTATCAGTTGGTTTCATACAATTCTCTGCTGTTTTTTAACATTTCCATTTGCTTATGTCATGTCATTCAAAATTAATTATACTTATGGATGCTGAATAGTCGTTCTCAATAAAACGTATAATCTTACTTTCATTGCTTTAGTCATTACATACAAAATAGTTGAACTTGTTATCAAATCTCAATTATTAGCTGTCTGTCAAGCCATTTCTATACCTTTTTTTATCATTTTTTTTCCTAGAAATGTCTCCTAAGTTGAACAGTGTCTCAGGGGAACTTTAGCTTTCCCTCGCGGGGAGGTGTATGAAGTATTACTGTAGTTGTAACCAAAGACAAGCCACTTGTTCACAGTCAGTCATGGATGAATGAACTCTCAATTGGCAAGTACAGTATACAGGATATGAACTGAGCAGGACATACTGTGTAACATTTCTAAAATTTTGTAACACAGATATGGAGGTTCAACATCGTGGAAGAGGGGTGAGGATGCAGGGGGGAACGGAAAGGCGATTCCTAATGATTTTTTACCCCTTGTAGTCACTTACTCCCCTAACTACAGCAATGTCTAACTTTACTGTAAATTTCAAATGGCTTTACAAGTATAGTTCTGTGTTGAGCATTTTATGTGTTTTTATGTGTCTTTGAGTTCTGACCTTTTTATGCATTGGAAACACTGAGAGAATAAACTGTCATAATGAAAACATGACAAAGCCATTCGACTATCTTGTCAATAAAGATGGTGTCAAGACTTTTCATTTTGATGGCACTGACAGTTTTATTGACATGAATACTTACTTTTGAGGAATGGTGTATCAATTTTGAGCAAATGACATGCTTTTGCAGGCTATCCACTAGGTTTTGCAGTTTGCACTAATTGTTTTGAGAAATGCACTAACTGCTGTGCAAATGTTAATAGTGATGTGAGAAATGCACCAAAGCGACTGAGAAAAACTGTAAATGAAAAGTAAATACAAAACAAAACTGAACTGAACCCATGTGCACCTAGGTTAGTCCAAGAAAAAAACAATGCATAAAGCACATCATACTTAAAGAAAAAAAGTGTGGTGGGGTTCACACTGTCACAGGCCCACATAAAACAGAAAATCAAACTTCTAGTGTCTACATATATGTAGACATGTATATATGTAAAACATTCTTTGCATGGTATTATGGTGTTTGTAGACAATGGGCATTTTATGATCTTATACACCCTTACACCCATATGAGTTTTACTGCACAAACAGATATTATATACATGTAGTCTTGGTAATTCTTTATTTTATTTCCTCTACTTTCTCTCTTTTTTGCATTATTCAACATTTACAGCATTTTTATTTGCCCTGTCCTAATTTTTTTGAAACACGTCGCACATATCCGATTTCAAATGAAACCACAACCTCTTGTATTTGTATGTGTGTGCGAGTGTGTTTGTGCTTGTAAGAGTGCCTTTGCATTTCAATTCAATTCAATTCAATTTTATTTATATAGCGCATTTTTACAAAAGGCATGTCACAAAGCGCTTAACACAAGAGGCCCAATGAGCAACATGAGCATTTGTCTTAATTCTGTGTCTTGTTATTTTTCTGAACCGTGGCATGAAGAGGTTCCACCAATGGTCTGCTGCTGCTGTTGGTCTGCCACTGGTCCTCATCACCACATCCTGGCATCACGTAACTGATGGTGCTATAGGTCACAGTGTTCTCAAGCTGACTCAAACAAACACAGAGACAAACAAATGAAGGTAATTATCTATTTCAAGATTACTCCATTTCGAAATCACAACATTTTTGAGAGACTTTCAAGAGTTGGTGACTCACTGCAGAGGCTCCAGTTTGGCTTGGGTTGATATGCCGAAAGGATGCATAGTGCAAATCATCTCCCTTCTCCTCCTCCTGTACCGAAGAAAAATACATCACTCCTCAGGTTAAGAAAGGAACTGTAAAGCGACCAATGAAGAATAAATGAAGAATTTTGGAGGAAATAATTTAATATAACTCACAATGTGTTAGCATGATTCTACTACCGTGGCTTACCAAATGCTGCCCAGATGCAGCTGTTGCACTAGTTATTAAACTCAGATAGAGCTGTAGTTCACGTAAGCCCATTTTAGAAATGAAATTATTAAAAAAATATCCCACAAAGCTTACAGTTGGCTGAAGAAAGTTTTCAGTGATGTAAATGACTAATTTATGAATGTATTAATAATTTGGAATCTAAAAGAATTTGACTGTATACCAGAGTATGTTGAACTAGTATTGTGTTCTTACATTAGCTGAACAGTTTGATGGCGGAACAGACCGGACAGTTATAGCCTTTTTAGTTCTGTTAGCACTAGTTCTACTTGGATTCTGTAAAAAAATGTTTCATGTTAGTCAATTTGCCACTACATGTATATGTTTTTAGACCCAAGCCATGGACATAAGGGCGGTGGTGGCGCAGGTGGTAGAGGAGCTGTTCGGTGACAGCAAGGTTGCAGGTTCGAGCCCCATTCTACCTGACCCCATCAAAGTGTCCTTGAGCAAGACACTGAACCCCAAATTGCTCCTGGTGGCAGGCTGGTAATCATGGTAATCCCCTCCACTGGTGTGTGATTGGGTGAATACCATAGCAGGCGGTGCGTGCAGACGCAGCAGCCTCTGGCTCTCCTGACCGTGCGCATCACTGTAGGATAGCTAGAAACATAATTATGATTCCTCTGTATGTCCATTATATGTAGAGAATTGACTATAAAAGAGACTTAACATGCCATATATCTTTTATATAAAGATTTACATATATTGTCTCTGTGTTTGTCCCAATCATGAATTAGTGAAACGCATACAGCACACAATGAACAAGTAATATGAAGCACATACTAACCAGGCACAATGGGCTGCCTACAAGAGTAAGAGGGTAGGTACCACTAAGCAACCCTTCGGTTTTAAGCCTGAAGCAATTACAAGTATCCTCAGCTGCCCCATCGAAACAGAAGCTGTAGAATGACTATTTCATTGAAAATAAATTTTTACTCACTGCCATGTGTTCGGGATTTCTGCCAGCATCTGAAACATAAGCAAGATTAAATTGCTGAATTACCAGTGCTCAGCATATGGATGTTAGCGGTTGAAAGTCAAAACAAGCAACAGTTCTGCTACTGCTATCAATCACAGAAAAAGGTCATGATCCTTCACAAGCATTAACTTTTCAATGTCCATATACGTCAGAGAAGTGTGAGCATCAAGATGTGTTTGAAACAATTCTTTATGGTAAAAGAAAAACATTGTGGTAGGAGTGTTATTGGTGACACTCACTTTTTTTCTTCCATATCAATAGAATTACCAGAAGCAATACAACAGCAACAACACAGCCAACAGAGGCACCAACCACTGCAGTCAGGGTACAATCTGGGAACACAGGAGAGACATCAGGATAGAGTTACTAATTGAGAAGAGGAAGAAAAAAGCATACACAGTGTACAGTACATACCGCAGTACAAGATTCAGTGACAAATAAATGACTGGGTACTAATGTGTGAATTAAAATGAATGAGGGAAATTGTGAATCTCATTTTGTATTCCTGTATTAAATTCCTGTATGCAAACAGAATGGTATGTGTGATTTGTGTGAATGTGGCAAATTTATAAAAAATTAAGTATATTTTCTTGGAGGATGTTGATGAATAAAACTGAAACTGAATGAAACTGGTTGCTACATTTATAAACTATCCGTGTTATCAGTACCACCCACCTGGAACCTCAACAAAGGTGGTACAAGGTAGAATGGTACCAGGTACCTGATTTTATAGTAATGGAAAAGCAAAAAAGTAGAGATCAGTGAAGTCGGGCCAATACCAGTGAGCCATGACACTGATGTTATCACCAGAAAGTTACAGTAAGATAGTTAAGATAGAGTTATCACCTCACCTGTCACAGTTATTGTGTAAGTTGCAGAGGCCACAACGTTTCCTCCTGTAGTCAACTGGCATCCATATTTCCTCTGAGTAAATCCTCTGAGCTGCACAGCTAGTTTGATAGAACAGGTGGAATCTCTACATATCTGCTGATTGGTGGAGTTCTGTAGCTCAACACCTTCTTCATTGAACCAGCTCATCTTAACTTCTCCATAATATGCAGGTCTGTGTAGGACACAGCTGAGATTCACATGACCCCCTGCCACCACATCAGTCTCTCTGGGGGAAGCAAAGACTAAAAGAGAATTGATACTATCTTTAAAATACTCAAAACAACATCACACTTATCAGGTAATGAGTGGAGGGTCCCATACAGACAAAGCAAATTGCTCCTAACTCTGCATGTGTAATCTACATACTGATCCCTTGATACTGATACCCAGTTTGCAGTTTGCTGTGTGTATGGAAGAGCAATAGGGCCACGAAGTAATATATTTATTCTAAATCTGAGAAAAATTTAGAAATTTTTGAGAACATTTCTAACCACTAACCACAAGCGGAATGCGAGTGTGTCTCTCTGCCAATCTCACTGGTCGTCTCAGCCATTCACGTCTACTGTTCGCCGGTGAATGTCACTGCCGTGGAGGGCCGCTTTCTAAAGATTTCTGACTTTTTTCTCGAAAATGTAGACTTTTTTTTCTCAGCAATTAAGAATAAATATATTACTTTGTGGCCCTATTGCTCTTCCGTAGGCGTGAGCTTTACAATAGTTTAAAAAAATGTTCTGAATTGCTGTTTTAGTTAGATTCACAAAATGACATTTTTGCCTATACCTTTCCTTCATATTTTCCAGCTTGATGTTTGTGAGGCTTGTTTCCTGTTAAGAACAATTTATAATTATTGCTAAACTGGAGGTAATAAGAAGTAGCATCTGTGGTAGTTTTCTACACCCTGTCTCAAGAGGGCTGCTTCAAATGACAAACATGCACGGATGCGTAATATAATAAATGACACCAAAGTTGAATTAAATTGTTGTTATTGTTGCAGTGCAGACATACTGTAAACTATTTTTTATCATGGACATAAAACCCCTATGAGAGATTGGAACTTCAAATATTCAACACTGGTATTATTGGTCTTAATTTGATCCAAACAATCATGATAAATCTGATCCCAGCTAAACGGTGGATTTCAGAGCAGATTTCAAGAATAAAATGTGAGAAAACTGGTCAACTCTATTACATACTGTACCCTATATTTGGTTATACTATTACTATTATAGTGGTAAAGTTGTGCTAACTAGCTATCTTTTATTTGTTCATCACATGTCTAATACTGTACATTTAGAAGAAGTCTTTTTGTTTGAAACATACTCAAGTGAAATAATGGTAATTATTCAACATTAAGGGAATAGTGTCCATCAGGAAAAATGTAAGAAAGTACCACATTTTGACCGATATGAGATAAGAATGAATTTCTCTGAACAGTAATGAATTCAATTTAACTTCATGTAATGTAATTCAAATTCGAATTTATTCACTGAATTCAATTCAATTCTGAATTTTCGGTGCAACCCTGACCCTGACATAGGCATATCCATTTAGTTTAAGTAAAATATATGTAAACACAGTCTCTCAAGGAAATGGTTCAATTGTACATTTTCATCAAACATTAATAATAAATAAATAAATAAATAAATAAATAAAACATTATAATAATAATGTGCAAAACTTTGGGCCAAATTTTTGCACAGTGCGTTAATGGTTTTTTTTTTTTTTTTAAAAAAAGTGATAGAAAACACATTTTTTTTATCGGAAATTGTTCTTTGAGGCTCAATAATAGTGTACGCAAATGTGCGTCTGAAAGTGACCCAGGAGCACTGCTAGAGCGTCATTTACAGGCTCATTTAAAAGGGTTAAAACGAAACGATTCGTAATTTCCGCCTCCCCTGCTAAATTCATGAAGCAACAGGGGATTGGACCAGAGACGGTTCCAAAATATCTTTGATTGGACTACCGTATGTAAATGAAATCTTACTGCTGCCGATGTCAAGAGCCACCTTGTTTCAGATTGGCCTGTTTCAGCCTGGCCATTTCTAGCTTGTAATTTACATGTAGAACGAGGTGGTAGACGGTATTGAAGTTTTGCTGTGTTCCATTGGATACCTTAAGGTACCTAGATTCAACAATAACACAAGGAAAATGCGGTTTGACATTCTATGAGCCCTTTAATGTTGATTTTCAATTTTCAGATTAACATTTGAAAAATAGATATTCATAAAGTATTTACAAAGGCTGGATTATCTGAATAATGAAATCATCACATGGTAACTTTCATACAACATTTAGCACAGAGAACTTACCCTCAACAACAGACAAATCAACAGAGGCATCATTGTGCTCTCCATTAATATACTGCCGACAGATGTACCTTCCAGCATCCTCAATGGTGACATCAGTAATGTGGAGAGAACAGTAAGTACCCAACCCCAGGTTCCTCAGTGCATCAGGTGTGATTTTTCCAAGAGTAAACAGCTCTACAGAAAGACTGGAGCTGCCATTAAGCCATGTAGTAGATGAGCAGTTGGAATGAACCACATTATTGCAGGGCAGAGTGGCTTTGTCACCCACACTGGAGAACACCATGGATTTTTCACCATGGATACCTAAGAGAGGAATTAAAAGGCATCAGAAAGAGATCCTATCACACTCATAAAGTGTTAAATGAAATAGACTAATTTGTATTGAATTAAACACACAGATCCTCTCAGATTGGTAGCACTGTTGATTACTGCATTAACTCACCCATGAGGTCGCGAAAAGCTATCAGAGCAAAGGATATGAATATCATCTTCCTTCCACTGTTTGCGAAGACTACTGTTGACTAAACCTTCCAGTGTGTGTGTACAAAACTGAAGTCTGCCTAAAAAGGCTCATTGCCTTCGGTCTTCCTTCCTTGTGGGTTTTCTAAATGAAACCACATGATGTACTGTAAGGGTGTGTTTAAGTACTTGCAATACATGCAAGTGTGTCAGGCATGCGCAGAGAGAGTTTTTTTGGGGGGGCGGGGGGGCTGACATTTTGTTCATTGATGGCCCAAGTGCTCATTTTAGAGGACACGTATACTTACCACATATTTACCAAACAGAAGTCTTGTGAAACTTCATGACCTCACCTTTCCGGCAGTGATAGTTGCTGTGACACTGACAAACGGACAGTAAATAGCTTTCTCATGTAAGTAGTCAGTGCCCCCAAAATGCATTGGCATTATGATGACTTACTGTACACAATGAAATCCTGCTGATATGTTTTGGAGAGAGCAACCATTACACTGAAAAAATCAACTAATCAGTTTAGATCAGCAAGATCTATTTATTTGGAAAATGTGCTAAATGTGGGCTCATTGTGCTAACTGTAGCCTACTTAACCATTTGCAAACATGCATTGAGTCAATTGAGAAATGTACTAAGGCATTTGCAATTTGATGAAACCAATGAGAAATGACATTCTGTTGTGAACAATTGCAAGGTTGTCCATGTTATTTTGAGAATGTCATCTTGGTTTCAAGAAATGAACCAAACCAATCGAGAAAAACTGTAAAATAAGTTCAACAACATAAGGCAATTAACCATTAACAATTTTTTTTAACTAACCTTTGTGGTTTTGAAACCTGAAACATGGAAATGTTAAACGCTGGCTCATAATCTTTGGTTGAGTTTGCCAGTTCCCCAGTGTGCACAGACGGACTCGAGAACCAACTTAAAGGTCTCATTCCATCGTATTTTCATTAATTTTGTGGTGGTCTCTTGTCTAATATAATGTCATGAGAGTTGGTTTCGACAAAAAATATGCTGTGGTTGTCTTGTTTCAAGCTATTTTAGTTAGGTGAAAACGAGAGCAGGGATAGCTTGAGAGGATTCTTATGAATATTAAAGATATGCAAATGTTTCGCCTCTGATTGGCTAACAGCACTGTGAGCGCTCCCTCTAGTGGGTCTGTCTGCAGGCAGCCTAACGTTTCTTGAGGGCGGGTTAACTGCATAGCTAATGTTCAAATTGACGTACAATTGTACGCCTTTTCCGATTCGCTCGTTTTTCCCGGCAGTTTTCTATCACAGGCGAATACAGACTACAGGGGTAGGAGAGCATTTTGAAGTTGAGCATAGAAGTACAACTTGGGCTGACCTATGGTAATGTAAAAACATCAAGTCTTAAACTGTTTATTTTGGAAGGAGACCTTTAAATACCACCACCAATGAACCAATAATTAGACAATCAAGGACAGGTGCAAACAATGACAAGGACAGAGCAGGGAAGGGGGCGTGGCCAACACAGAAGCAACACACGTACAAAACATAGAAGCTGTCCACCAGAGGACCTCACGGCCGTGATTCCTGACAGTGAGTGCTTTGGACAGACAATGTGGCATTAAAAGACAAAAAATATTTGTGGAGAGAGATGTTTGGGACATGTATGCAGAAAACAAAGACAAACATATACATACTGGTATTTACATGTTTTATTTATTTATTTTAAGGAATAGTGGCATAACCAGTAGGTTATAGATTGGAATAACAGATCTACTGCTGTTCTGGTCACTGTGTCCCTAAAAGAGCAGTAACGGTCACAGATCAGTTTTAGTGAGTCACTGCAGTAAGCGGTGAGGGGTGGATGCTGAAAGGCGACATCATCCTTCTTCCTCATCCTGTACAGATAAGACACAACAGTCTTGTAACTTTTGATAGGGGAGGGGCTCTGAGTAATGGTCTGTGTGTCAGCTGTGTGTCACAATTCCTCTGAAACTATGACTAAATGTTATCCAAATGTAGGCTAATGGTTCATTAGTCCAGACAGACTATAATAGCAAATATTCAATAGATATATAAAATATACAGCACATTTATCCCTGTGTTTTCTAAATGGTATATGATTAGGTAAAGACTACTTGTTACTACACACCTACATTGATGCTGTACAGGCTGTAACCCTGTAACCCTGCCTTTTTTAAATACTTGGGTTATTATCTAACCTGCTTTCTTGTGATAATATAATTGTTTTTAGAATTGCTTGCCTTGTAATTACTTTGTAACAATGACAATATCACACATACATTTCCATTATCTGATGTTCTTACCTTACCTGTTCTTCACAAAATTGTTCATGGGCTGGGGGCTGATCTATCTCTATGTTACCTGTGTTTCTAACACAATTATCATACTTGGTCTGTTTCCCATGCTTTAGAGTTCTCCATTATAATGAATTAAATTATAACTGGGTGATTTAGAGCAGGTCATACGCACATCCTGTAAGCATGTAGAGCTTCGTTTCGACCAAGCGGTATGGAACACTTTGGTTTGGAACGTAACAGTTCGGTCCACTGTTTTAGATCACTGTTCTTATCTAATCATTTGCAGCAGTTACCATGTCTGAAATCATACCATAAACTGGTACCTTAACCAAGGGGGCCCTGGTTCAATTAAACTGAACTGTACTGTATAGCTTGAACGCTGTCCAACTGGAAACAAGGATTAGGAACAGGATGTAGCCTAATGCTTTGACAATTTAAAATGCACTGAAAATCCTTTGAAAATGCTTTTTTACTCACAGGTGGCGTTGGTTCATTGGCAGCATCTGAAACATAAATGTGATTGGTAACCCTTTATTTGCATGTGTCGACACAGGAGTGACACAAACCTTTAACATGACATGACAGGTATCATAGACACATGACAACTCATTAATGTTTATGACTGTTGTCATTCAACTTTTTTTTTAAAAAAGTTTAAAAGTTTCAACTTTCAACATCACAAAAAAGCAAGATACACTTAATGGAAATATCATAAAAATTTAGAAAGGGTCATTAATTTTTATGCCACGTGCCCGCTCTTATGTACACACACTGAAAAATGTTACCATTAGGTTTAGTGATTGAATGGTAAACTACCAAACTTGTTTTCAGTACATGTCTATGGGTGCCTGTTGCTTACTGTGTGACCACTACACACTCACTTCTCCTTATTCTGCATTTTACCACTATAGCTATAAATACAAAAGCCACGCAAACAATGGAGATTCCAGCTACACCAACCAGGGGAAATCCTGAAAAAGCAAAGGGGAAAAAAAACATTAATTAATATGACAGGGACTGATAAAGAATAATGGTAGAAGGGTTTCATTCAAAGGCCTCTGTGGAACGCCTCACTATAAATGGTCAAAATTAAACATTTCTCAGGTATCAGTCAGTAAGGGAACTTTCAAAACAAGAATTTATCTTTGATGCTGAAAGAACTGTGGTGGTGGTGTAGGCATTCTTGGCCAGCATTTTAGTAGCCTAGAAACAGTGGGTTAAATCCTCGCTACCACCATTGTGCCCTTGAGCACGGCACTTAACCCTAAGTTGCTCTAGTGGCCCTGAAGTAATTGATAGCTGACAAAATGTATGTCACTTTGGATAAAGGCGTCTGCTAAATGCATAAATGTAAATAGAACACACCAATAATAATGTGCACCCTAGTTCTTCTAGTTAAGTTCTTTTAAGAATCGCCCTTTACCCTTTAAGTGACTGATGTATTGAAGTCAAATGACTTTAGCATATTGCTTGTGAATGTGGTTATACCAGACATGCCTGTTGCCCTCGGGCCTTGCGGGGTAGATGGAAATTGAATTTCATCTCCTGTGTGAATTAACAAGTAGTTACTAGTCAGAACAATGATTGTTTTGTTTGCAACCTCCACAACATGAATTAAACATTAATTCAATTAATTAAAACATTATCATGAATTGCCATGTGTAATATCAAATGCATTGGTTGATAGTGGTATAATGTTTAATGTTTTGGTCTGGAGACATTTTGAATGCAGCTTTACATTATTTACTTGCATTGTATTTAATACAGCAGTCACACATGGTTGAACATTTACATTTACATTACTAAACTTGTTTCTTCACATTCCTTTGTTGTTTCTAGATCATTTGTAGATGTTTAAACTATATATATAGCTACTGTGATAGAAAAATCTGGAGTGAATGTTGACGTGTGATGTCAGTAGGTATGATACCAAGACAATTTGGTAACAACATAGATAGCAGTCTATCTAACTGATGTTAATTTAATTTTTTTTAGTTAATTTATATTTTCAGTGTTCCTATCCTTTAGAATTAGTTGCTGTTTTGTAAATTTGCTCCATGTTGTACCAATGTTTTGTCCTCATACCTACCAGCAAATGCACACAGGTCAATTCACTCTGAACAATCTGTTTTGAAAGACATCTAGGTTTAAATGCCTGAGAGTTAAACTATCATAAGGAAATTCACAATTCTTTATATGTGTAGGCCTACTCAAAATACCTTATGCACATTCAGTAAAGCAGTCATGTAGCCGTGGCAGTATTCATCAGGTTTATCACTATTTATAGTGTTGTAGTGTTGTAGATTACCAAACAATGCGCCACCTACCCTGATGGACAGAGAGATGAACAGCAGCATCATGAGCGATCTTGTCTCCACCTTCTCTCTGGTACTGCTGACACGCATAGTGTCCAACATCCTCACTGGTGACGTTTGTGATATACAGAGAACAGCTACAGCACAGACTCAGTCTCTGAGATCGTTTGCATTCGTCTAGTTGGGACGGGTTTTCACATTCATAAGATGTGACCTTCCCAAGCTTAACCACCTCGACTGTCAGTGCTGATCTCCCACCACTGTATATCCATGTAGTGGTGGAGCAGTCTGGTTTGATCACATTGCTGCAGGGCAATTTGACATTTTGCCCCACTCTAGAGGTTATAGTGGGGGTTTCTCCTCTGATACCTGTCAAGAGAATTATCAAGTCAGAAATGCGATATGATGAGGGACATGGCGGTTTACATTTTTTGACTTTTTTTTTTGAGAACAGTCACCAATATTTTTCACTGAATGTTCTTAAGTTTGTTATAGAAAAATATACAAAAGTGTCGACTGTCAATTTTGATCAACTTTGATCAAGTGTCTCCCCCCCCCTCTCTCTCTCTCTCACACACACACACACACACACATAGATCCAAGGTCACATATTGTTTTTATAACATATAGTTGAAATAAAATTGATCAAATAAAAATACATTTTAGGAACTCACTTTCACCAGTAGCAGCCTCTTAACCAAGGTAACATTAGTGAACAAAAGCAAGCCAAAGTTTACATTAGTAACTCACCTATGTGGTCCAGGCTGATGAGCAATGTTATCAGAGCAAAGGGACTGTAAACCATGGTCTTATCCTGAATACTTTTTGCTGCTTTTCCCTACTTTGTACTCTGCAGACACACAGAGTCTCAAACCTTCTTTTTCAAAATGCAACTGTCCGTATGTGCAGGTGACAAGGCTTAATGTTCATTTCTCCTGTTGTATTTATGGTTCTACAAAGGTCTTATGGGTAGGGTTTAAAACATATAAAGGTCCTGGCACAAACTTGCAACCCCTGGCACCAGGCCTGGTAATGGGTGTGGACCCTTATCAGAAAGCAACACTGGTGCTGTGCAAGGCCACAGCAGATTAGATGGGGATGGGGTCAAGATGCTTGAGGTGTTGAGTCAGTTTGGTTTTGGTAAATGATCCCTTCAAGTTCACAGACAAAGCTACTTTACAAAATGCACCAAATGGAGATTCTTCTGCCTGGTTTGTGTTTCTGGTTTCAGTATATTTATGCACAGTGTATAGCCCTGGATAATGGCACACACAGAGGAGAACAGTGGATGATGAGTAGTGGACATGTCACTGATTCAGTTTAAAGATAAGTATAAAAAAGGCTCCCTCTGTCCTACCCCAGAACTGCATTGAAAGGAAGAAAAACACATGACTGTTACTCTCTGGTTAAATGGCAAGAGTAAACTTTGTTAAAGCTGTCTTAAAAGTATTTTTAGTCATCTGCATGAGCTCTCACCTCACTAGTTTATCATCAGTCTTTTCTTTGCTATGACATACAAAATCAAAACATGTATCTGAATGAATGCATATTTTCTACACTTGAGATTAATTATCATATTTCATACATATATGTCATATAAAACCTGCCTCAAGACAAATATAGCAATAATGTACTTATTTGTCTCTGTAGTCTCAGCCTCTTTTCGACATTGTAAACTGCAAACACAATGTGTTTTGGCGCCATCTATTGGTAGCATCCATACACAGCAGGTACTACATTAGGTAGTTCTAACCTCAGAATCAGAATCCGGTTTTATTGAACAAGTATACTTGCATATATGAGGAATTTGCCTTTGGTATTGGTGGGTGCTTTTTAGACAAACAACAGAGACATGCAGTGGTACACATGCAGCAGGAAGTACTGATGTGCAACAAGACATATATATATATATTTCAAGGGACAACGCTAAAGATATGAAACTGGTAGAATGTAAAGTAATCAGTGTACAGTTTGTATAATGGTGTAAAGTTGATGTCCCCTCAAAATAACTCAACACACAGCCATTAATGTCTGAACTGCTGGCATCAAAAGTGAGTACACCCCTAAATGAAAATGTTCAAACCACGTAACTCAATTTTTGGCCTTTGTTTTTTTTTTTCATAAATCGATACTATTGGTCAGTCTCCACGTGGGTCTGTAAGTTTATAAATGATTAACCAATGAAAAGTCTTGAAAATAGCTTGTGGTTAAAACTCGTAACTCCATTGGGCACTTTAACTGTCACCAAAACCACGTAACTCCACCTCCTTGTCATCCAGACCAGCTGTGTTAAAGCACAAGAAGTTACATCTTTCGGACTGAGGTAATTTAGAGGAGTCGTGCAGCTGAGAGCAACAAACTTCAACATCTTTTTTGTCAGAGATTTTCAACTTCGTTGAAATCATTAACAAGGTTCAAAGTTACTCCACACTTCACAGGTAGACTTCTGAGGGCCCTGACATTTAAAACGAGACAATGAGAACTTTGAAAGTGCACAGGTACTTTATTAAAAAGACAGTTTATAAAGACAGTACCTTCTCAGAATTTCCCAGTCGCCACCATCTTGAAATTAAATCATGATAAGTCGATCGACGAGCTACAACCTTATAAATGTCTTTGGTAAAACTCTTTTAAGTTTCATCATTTGTTGGTGCTTTAGACAGTCATCGTATTTTCATTTGAAATCCAAGCACTTCTACAGAATATAATTTTCAATCTGTTCCCCTGTCCTATCTGTTCGTCAATCGACTTATCGTGATTTAATTTCAAGATGGCGGTAACCACAAAGTTCCGTGAAGGTACTGTCTGTATTTACAGTCTTTTTAATAAAGTACCTGTTTACTTTCAAAGTTGTCATTGTCTCGTTTTAAATGTCAGGGCCCTCAGAAGTCTACCAATGAAGTGTGGAGTTACTTTAAACCTTGTTAATGATGTAAAAATAGCGATTTATCTGCACAGGCTAAGTTGTGCCCCAATAGCTAGCAGTGTAAGGTTAATGAAAGCTTCGGCTAAAAACGGTTTAATGCGGAATGCTGGGGGTGAACAGAGGTGAGCGTTGGACATATTTTTGTACTCAGTAACATCTTCCAGTACAGTCCAGGTCCAAGTCACACCGGATTTCTCCTTTAATCACCATATTTATGATATATCAATATCAGTTTTGATGTAAAGACAAATTGAATTGATGGGCTATCTTATCGCGCTAGTCACTAATCTCGTCTAGTGAAGCGCTTTATGTTTCAATGTATGTTAGCACCACAGTGTCGTCAAATTAAAAGTATGACATGTTGCAGGATTTTAGCGTGATTTCATTTTTATCTCAAATCGTAGGCATCTCCCCTTGGCAAGCCATCGGCTTGCTCTCTGCCCCCCTGATTGCACTACGAAAATGTATGACTGTGTGATGACTGGTCTCCATTCCCAAACCACCAACTACGGCACGCCACTTCAGATGGAACTGAAGCAAACTGACCGGACCTGTAGCAAAGGAACAGAGAACAGTCAACACAGTTCTGTAGGGTGAACACAGTTCACAGTTGAACACAGTTCTGTAGGGTGTCAGTTCAGCAGCTTGGGCCAAATTTGGGAAGGCTTGGGAGGGCTTGGGTGTGTCACCCAAGTCAAACGACACAATAAAGAAACACACTGTCCTACAACAGCAAAAAAAAATGGAAGTTTAGTTAGTTCTAAGACTGATGCAGTTATGTTCATAAATGTCCACACACATATTTGGCTTTTGAAATTGTTGAGCGTAAACCTGAGGGGGTCTGTTGTGGGTCTAATGTTTTGTACCTCCTCTCTCTCTCTGATCCTTCTCCGTTCTCTTCCTCTGTCGCATCTTTTTTAAATCATCCCAGAGATAAGTAGTATTAGTAATAATGCAATCTTGTCTGCTTTGAACAATAGAATACAGAATTACTCACTATATCAGTATACATTTCAAATTGCCTACTTTCTACAGCCAAAACATTCTCTTCCTCCTCTCTCTCTGATCCTTCGCCATCTCTTTCTGAGATCTCAGATATTAAAATTATATAAAAATGTTTGTGTGTCTTATAGTTGTTGTTATCTCCTACTTGTACATTAGTTGTAATATGTATTATAAAGTTAATTTAATATTTATTTAATTGATTTACTGTATTAATAAAACAATATTTATTGTTGTATTCATTTAAGACAAACTGCTGTTTTTAGGCCTACTCCTTTAAGGAAGAGAGCACTATTGAGCCAGTTAGTAGCAAGATGTTGCTGTGATGCTGTGTATTTAGAAATTATTAAGGAAAGTATAGCGACAACAACTGAATACGTTTTTAAGTGTTTTGATATTGGTCTTAAATGTGAGGACGAGTAAACGGGTGAGTTTGCAGGTGAAATGTTTCCCTCTTAAAACAGGAAATCGGGCTTCTGTTACATTTATGTCAGCTAACTAGTAACTAGCAGGGATCTGTAGCGCCTGCCAGAGGGGAGGAGGATGAAGAGAGAGTGCATATGGGTGTGTGAGGTCTTTGATGATGTTCACTGCCCACTTCCTGGACTGACCAGAAGCCAAGTCCTGTGGGGATGGTAGGGAGGAACGAATGTTTCTTATTATTCTTGTTATTCTTTTCTGCTGACCTGACCCGACAATGTAGTTTGCATTTGTCCAAATTTATAGCTGTTCCTAACCAGATAGTGATGGATAAGCAGAGGACGGATTCAATGGTGGTAGTGTATAAGATGGCTAATGGCTCTTGTGGTTGGCCATGATTACATTGTTTCTGTAAGATACAACCTCTTCTGGCCGTTTCAAGGGTGTTGATGTTTCTCTCCCACTTCTGGGAAATGATGGATTCCAAAAACTTGAATGAGCTCATATTTGACACTGGGCTGGATATTGTTAGGGAATATGGCAGCACTGCTACTGTAGGTGCTTCCTTAAGTCCACACTCATCTCCAGTCTTTGGAGTGTTAAGGACTAGGTTGTATTGACTACACCAGAGCACCAGCCTCCTCCTGCCGATATGTAGACTCATCACTGTTCGGGAAGAGCCAGATGCCAGTGGTGTTGTCTGCAAATTTCAAGAGTCTAACAGCTGAGTTTTTGGAGGGTGAAGAGCAGTGGGGAAAGGACACACCTCTTGCAGTGCACCAGTGTTGGTTATCCTTGTTCCAGATTTAAAGGAGTCATAGAACACATTTCCTGACCATCAGAAATTGTTCTTTGAGGCTCAATAATACCGTATTCGTTATAAGACGAGGTTTTCGTTCTAAAAATAGCGCTTAAAATAGGGGGGTCGTCTTATATTCGGGGACTAGATAAAATAGTGGAATTTAGAATTATGTTAGTGAACTCGGGCGAATACTCGAATAGCTCTCACGCAACCAGACAATATGGGGTCACTGGGTGCAATGTTTGTCGTTAACGAGCTGAACGGCTTAAAAATGGTAATAGTCAAAGAAAGTTTTGCCGCGTGTGTACCGTGAGACAGCGTCAATGCGGCCGCTTCCAAGAAATTGACAGCTGAGTCTGTAGGTATGTCATAGTAAAACGTGAAGATGGAATGCTCATAACCAGAGCCATATTACAGCTAAAAGCTTTGGAGATTAGGAGAACTGAATGTAGCCTACCCACAAATAGATTCAAAGCTAGTCTCCGGTGGTGTAAAAGAATGATACGGCGCAATGGACTCGCTTTGTCGCAGACCAATCATTGCCTGGTCGTTAGAGAGGAAGATGACGTCTGTGAAGAGTAGCCCAGGTTAGGCCTATGCCACGCAGCAGAAGAGCTCAATGTGCACCACTGTTTTCTTTTATGTCAGTGCTTTCATGTTGTAAACTAGACTGATGCAAATATATAGGTACTATGTTTAATGCATAGCTGCGAAATTCAATGTAGCGTCACAGGAAGTATGGGCGGGCCCAGGCTAGTTCTTCATATGATTTTTTAACTTTAATGAAAAAAAAGATTCCATAGGCTGTGGAAAGATGCTTACAGGTTTCAATTTAGACAGCTTAAGGCTGCCTGCAGTTTATCCTATTTTTATTATATTTAAATACAAAAAGCAAAAGCACCTTGAATGTTTTCTTTCAATAAATTATATCCAGCATTATCAAATAAATACATTTTCTGTATAAAACAAAACCTGGTCTTCAAAAAACTTTTTTTTCCCAAAAATGACCTGGGAAAAGGGAGGGGGGTCGTCTTATATTCAAGGTCGTCTTATATTCGGGCGAATACGGTAGTGTATGCAAATTTGTGCATCTGTAAGTGACACAGGAGCACGGCTAGAGCGTCATATACATGCTTATTTAAGAGGGTTAGAACGAAACAATTCGTAATTCCCGCTTCCCCTGGCAAATTTATGAAGCAACAGGGGATTGGACCAGAGACAGTTCCAAACAATCTTTGATTAGACCATGCAAATGTAGGAGGTGTATCCTATTGATCTTATGTAACTGCGAGCCTCTGTTCAGATTCGCCCGTTTCAGCGTGGTCATCTCTAGTTTGAAATTTACATGTAAGAGGCAGGAGACGGTGTTGAAGTTTTGGTATGGTCCATTGAATACCTTAAGATACCTAAATTCAACAATAATGAAGTAAATGCGGTTTGACATTTTATGACTCCTTTAACATTTCTCAGCCACACATGCTAGTGTCTGTTTGTCAGGAAGCTGGATATTAACACAGCTAAAGTCCACAAACAGTATCCTGGCATAAGTCACTGTCTGGTCAAAATGTTGCCCCATGTTTACTGCATCATCCACTGACCTGTTGGCTAAATGCAGGGTGTCCAGCTGGGCTGGGAGCTTTTGAAGTGCCAGGCATTCGAAGAACTTCATGGTGACGGTAGTCAATGCCACATGTCTGTAGTCATTTAGTCCAGTGATGGAGGATTTAATGGGGACTAGAATGATCGTGTTTTTTGAGTATCTTTTGTATTTTTTTGTCATATTCTGTCTTTTGTCATCTTATCATATTCCTGAACTAGCAGGGTGTAGTTGCTATCACCCTATATGCCCATATTTTATAACATATTGGTGGAGGCTCTTATTGATATTATTATTTTGGGGAGTTTTTTTACAAAGTGAAAAGAGGGCAGGGAACAGGCAGAGAAGGGACACTTTGGTTTGGTTCAAACCCATTTAAAACATTTAAAACATTTACCGATATTATTTTTCTATTGAACAACAGTTTGATGTTTAATTGGGTGATATATTGTGCTCTTTCTATCTGACCAACTGTAGACTGTTAAAGCCAACCTAAAAACCCAGCTGACTGACATAATAATCATGTACATGCAACCGGTACATGCTAAAAAGAATGATAAATTATAAAAAAAAATGTGTGTGTGTGTGTGTGTGTGTGTGTGTGTGTGTTTGTAAAACAAACAAGATAAAAGCATTGTGTGTTCTGAATAAGAAACACAGGCCTAATTGTCTATGTGAAAAAATCATGCTGCAACTGATGGGGTAGCTGCAGCCACTGATGTGTTTGAGAAAGATAGTTTCACTACAGTGGTCAAGGAGACTGTGGGTTGAGCACCAAAAAACAATACATGCATGGACTGCATTTACATATCACTTCTCTTTACAAGCACCCACACTCTGGTACAGCTGGTACAGAACTAGTACTGCTAGTATTTGGAAAGTGGTCAATAGCTCCATAGTAAATCATCTTTGTCATCTTTGTCAGGCAGATCCGCAACACTGGCTGGACAGCATCTTCCTCTCTGGTAAACTTGTCACTGTTTGCATGTGTGAGAGAAGGATATTTGAGAATATGTGTGTGAGTGTGTAAGGATGTAGTAACTGAATTTGAATCAGTTCTAGGGCCAGAAGAATTTGTAGGCCTATGCCATGTTCTACTCAAACTTTGGTATTGAACTTGGTTGTAAAATGTGAGCATGCACCTCCACGCAAGCTCTGACCCATGCGTACGCACATCAAGGGTAAAACATAAACAGAACAGAAGGAAACGAGGAGAACAATCTAAAATTGGTTCAGTAATCGAAATGTAACACAAACATAACATCGCACAGACAAACACACACAAATCTTGACTCAGTAGATCCTACCTGATTTAGGCTGGCAGGGCGGAGCCTACCCTGGACGGAGAACAGGGACCCAACTGCTGGGGAAGGAGGTGGGGATTCCATTTTCTGAAGCATCAAGAGCATGCTTCTTAAAGACAGAGAAAAACAGTTATACACCATCTACTTCAGCATATCAGTAAATTAATCCGGGAGATGTTTTGGTGAATATAAGTGAACAAGTGATTTTAAGTGAAGTTTAGGCTTCGTAAATAAAAAAGATGGGTGAGAAAAGGATCTGAAATATGGAAGAAACACAGAAAAGAAACTGAAGTGTACTCACAAGTGTATTCACAACAACTACATTTTTTAAACAGTCTGCTCCTGCTACTATATGTTGAGATTAGGAATGGAATGTAAAATGGAAACGTTATGGGAACGTAATAATAATCAAACTACATACCACATATATTATGTGTTTACGCAGTTTGACAAGTCCACCACTGGTCTGGCTCAGTAAGACTGTGGGACACAGAAGCCTGAAGCGTACCTCCCTTTTTTAAAGCTTGCATCTCCAAGTCCTGTCAGTATGAGTGGGGTCAGTATGATAGACAAGATAAACAAGTTGTTACATGTACTACTGTGTAACGACCCACATTCTACAGTGGAACGAAGACAATGAAGACCTTTGACTGAAGTTTGGTCTGTATATGGACCAAAGTGATATAATAATGGTATGTGGGTAGATCTTTTCGCTACTCATATGTTGCCTCTGTTAAGAAAAGCAATCTTTACCTTGTTCTCTGTTGACCTATGAAACTTAAATAAGATGATGAAAATAAGATTTTACAAGCACAACAGCAACCCTATGCAGTGTTGGGGAGTAACTAGTTACATGTAACAAAATTACGTAGTTTAATTACAAAATAAAAGTAACAGTAATCTGTTACAGTTACATTGAAAAACTGTGTAATTAAATTACAGTTACATTAAGGAAATTCTCAGGATTACATTTCAAGTTACATATCTTCTGCAGTGAAACATTTGTCGTCATGTTTGAATTGGCAACTCCACCCACCCACAAGCAGTCTGCACTTGCGATGATGATTGCAATGTCAGATAGAAACTCACTGTTGGAACACACACACACAAACAAAAACTTCAATATGAATGCAAGAGCCGCAAGAGACCAAGCAAAGAGCCACATGCTGTCCAGGACCGCCGGTTGGCCATCCCTGGTCTAGCCCATTGCAAGTAAAAATGAGCTATCACACAAAATAGATAACTTCTAGTTAATGCACTGAAGTCTAAGGAGTTTGTAGGGATCTTTACAGCAGTCAGTGTAAAAGGGTAATCCACGGTGTTAAAAACTGGAAATGATTGAACGCTGACAAAATTCATTCATAATGTGGGAAAGTAATCAAATGTAATTAGTTACATTACTTTGTTAAAGTAATTGAAAGAGTTACACTACTATTACATTTTAGATATTTAGGTTTTTTTTTTCTTCTTCTTCTTTTCTTTGCCTTTCTCCATCTTTTCTCTTGAATACAATTTCACTACATGTTTTACTCAATGTATGTGACAAATAAACTCTTTGAACTTTGAACTTTGAACTTAGATAGAGTAACTTGTAACTGTAACACATTACATTTCCCAAGTAACTTTCCCAACACTGACCCTATGTTAGCCTTGTACATGTGCCTTGTAGGGTTTGCGGATATAGAGATGAGTCATAAATTCTCCACAATACTATCCCATAAATGATCACTGAAAAGAAGTTGTATTCCTGTATATTCCCTCTGTCTTAAGTAGGCCTACTTTCAGATCTGTAACAGGTGACTCCAGTAATATGCACTAAAAATAGGCCTAGTTGCAAGTGTGCAATAGGCCTAGTTGCAAGTGTGCAAATGCATGATTATATATATATATGTGTGTGTGTGTGTGTGTGTGTGTATTTTTGTGTGTCTTAGGGCGTGCATATCTGTGTTTTGTATCATTGACAAGGTCTGTTAAAGACAATAATTAGGCCCTGATAGACCTCATAACTGCTTTTGAGAGATATTCCAGATGATTCCTTCTCTGTTCATAACATAGTTGCCAAATTTAACTTCCTATTAATCTGGTGCTGCAACATGAGTGTATTTTCCAAAATGGTGACATATCCCATTCATGTCCAAATTTGGGACGAAGTACTATATATGTGGGTAACCACATACATTCAAAATATTAAATTTACCAGTCACATGAGCACAAAATATTGCATTAGGCAATACCAGTCTTACCAGTCACATGTGCACAAAATATTGCATTAGGCAATTGCAGTATTTCTGTAGATGGTTTTGCATTACAGTGATGAGTCTGAAATAGCAGTGGCAGTGATACTGTAGTTTTTGTAGTGTATTACTACAGTAATGTAGTATTACTACAGTAATAGATACTGTTCAGTCCTGTTCAATGTAGGTTTTTTTCGTATACGTTAGAGTATCCAGCATACCACACAAAAATGAAAATCTGTCTACCTGAATAATCTGACCTTTTCCACTCTGTGTGTGCTCCCATGGTGCTATCAGCCTAAGCTACTTGTTTAGGTCAAACACGTGCAAATATTTGCCAAACCAGGCGACTCAACCACAACGTTTTACGAAGATGAACCCTATGTGTTCTGTAAGACAGGAGTAGCGCACGAGTTCTGCCACTTAACGAATGCAAAAGTTCTTATGCCCTTGCGATTGTAAAGTCATCGCAATAACGTAGGAACGTAGGCTGGACACGTTTGAAATGTGTGCGTGTGTAAAACCCTCACACTTTTTAAGGACCAAAGGGAGTCGATGGCCAATGGTCATGCCACTAATGGTGTAGTACGAACCACCTCTGGAGGGAGCCTGCGTATTGTTCGAAAAGCCGCCATGGTGCTTCTTACGTCACTCCTTGAAAGCACGGATGTGTGTGTACTAAATGTGTGTGTGCGCGAGGAAGAGTGGTGTGAGTATGACCCACTGGTGAGAAGCACGGCTATAAGGCTGGGAGACAAGAATTAACGATGTGAACTTCCAACAACTCGATCCCCACGACAGTTTAATCGGTAAGATAACGCACGTTCGTGTGCATCGAATTTTTGTGGACTTTAGAGTGTGCTCGAGTGGAGCTCCTTAGTAGTAAGTGTGACCACCACGGGATAGACTCGCGCTCCCATTGCGCTACTGCAGGAAACACGCGCCATTGAGGTTGATGTGCATGCGCTCTGACTGGCCTTTCCACCCTAAACACAATCTGCGAGAATGGGCCTCCATTACTGAGTTCGAGGTGTTCGTCGAAGAACAGAAGTCAGAGACCTTTAAGCGTAAAAACAATGTGCAACAGTCCGATTGGTTAATGCATAGTGTAACGTGTTAAGAGAGTCAGGGTTATTGAAGGCGAAGCGAAATAGTATTTTAAACTAAGAAGTTTGAGCGCACCTGGCTAGCTACATGGCGTGCTTGGCAACGAGCTAACTTACACGACCAAATACGCGGTCAGTGGGGTTGTCTATGAGAAATATAACTTGATATCGATCAGATATGTGTTAACCATAGTCTACTCCTGAAATCGGTGTGAAGGACTTAAAAGAGTAGCTTCTCATGTTGGCGGCACTGAGTTTGACCTTGCGTCTGTCAATTTTAGGCCTAACGCGTGGGCAGGCTTGTCATGACGGTCAAATAGGAAGTGAAGGGGATCACTTAAACCAAGTTTTGGCAACTTATATAACAAATACATTGTCGGTAATTGCAAATGTGCTATTTTGTTCCACGCAGTTAGGGACTTGCGCTCAGTTAAAGTTTTTTTGATTTCAAAATTAATATAATTACAGTACAAAACGTCACTTTTAGGCTAAAGATATTTAATTAAAAGATAAAAACGTATACCTACCTGTAGTTTCATTTAGCAAGCATTAGCCTACCTGTTTTTATTAAGAATGCCAATAGTAGCCTAATTTGTAAGTTTCTTTTAGAACACTAAAGGTAAGGATAAACTACCGCTGTCTTGTTTTGTGTTGCTCCTTGATCCAAATGCAAATAAAATCAAGTTAGACAAAACAATGCTTTGTACACCATCCCTAATTTTTTTTTATGTGGCTTTATACAAACAACACTGGCACTACACAGATAGTTACATACCTTATGAATTACAAGCTTGCATAGTCATTTTGTGTAAACAATGTTTTGTAAAACAAAAGTTGATCTATGTTTTTCTTTTTCCCGATCCAGAATGAGTCACCAGCACTTCTTGTTTGGACCTCAAACTGGATGTTCAGAGCTAAAGCTGCAGGCAAAGTTAAAACGCCACTGAATACATTATATCCAACCTTCTTCAGTCACAGACTCTCATATTCTGTAATATGGCTGCTTCAGGTGATGAGGAAGAGGAAATGGACACAAGGCCCCCATTCTGTTCCTCTCCCCCAGCTGCCATTTCTACATCACCGGTGACAACGCGGTACTGTAATGATCAAGCAGGTTCTTCTGCTACCAAAACTAAAATGGCTGACATACTGCGTTCTAAACCTGACATGGACACTAAAATCCACGTCACTCTGGTCAATGACTCTGTTTGGCAAGAGTTCCACAGAATTGGGACAGAGATGCTCCTGACGAGACAGGGCAGGCGCATGTTTCCTTTTTGTCGCTACAAAATTACTGGTATGAACCCTCACCAGCTGTACTTGCTCCTCATGGACTTTCACCTCATGGACGAATACAGGTACCGTTGGACTGTCGAGGGCCGGTTGTCGGGCGGACTAGGCGAGGTGCACGAGTCTCATTGCCAAGTCTACACACACCCATCATCACCACGCCAGGGCGCAGCTTGGATGGACGCTCCAGTGGTGTTTGGTGCAGTGAAGCTGACAAGCAATTTGATGAATGATGAAGGGCTTGTTGCGCTGCAGACGAACCACCGGTACATACCGCGACTCCACATAGTGCCTTTTGACCCCAACGGGAAAGATACGGGCAACCTTAACAACCCTGACACACAGACATTTACGTTCCCACAGACAGAGTTCTTTGCTGTCTCATCCTACCAGAATCCCATGCTCATCAAGTTGAAAATCAAGCACAATCCGTTTGCTAGTCAGTTTCGAGATGAAGCTCTGCTGCAAGCATGCAGAAATATAACATTGCGTGATGATTCCAGTGTTTCTTTCTCCTCTAAATTCAAGCACAGCAAAACCTGGTAAGGGTCAACAGGGCATACACATGCATGGTTCCCATATGTGGTGATGGGGTTGGGGTGAGCTTCAGAGAGGCTTAAAGCACTATGGCTTTATTGTCATGAGCAGTGTCCATTTAAGAAGAATGAAGAAAGGACTTCAGCATCCCTTCTTGTATATCTATTTACACAGACCTTGATGTAATATTTTGGTGTTGGCCAAATATAGTATATTTTTTGTTTCGTGGCAGGTAACTAAAACAAACATATTATCCGCTTCACTAATGAGAGTGAATAGTTTAAGATCACTGAATTACTGGTACATAAAATTCCTCGTACATAATAGTTTAAGTAAGAGGTGATAATAGTCACAGCGTGTATATTGGTGAATATTGCATGTTAGAGGTGGTCCTTAGGTCCTGATGGGAATGCAGAGTGCAATTTAGTTTTTATTTATTTGTTGTTAAGCATCATTCCTAAGAATTTCCATCTTTCTTCTTTCTTGTATCGTGTATCATGGCCATTTCTTATACTCCTAAATGCATAGCATAAGACTTAAATTCCATTTTGTTTGACTGTTCATTTAAACGTCACAGCAAGTTGGGCAAATTGAACTGTAACACAACCAAAACGATGGAAGCACTTCATAGCTGCATTTATCTAAAAAAAATATGCATGTTCTAAACAGGGAATGACAGTAGGAAATTTGATTAAGCATGATTTGTATAACTTGGGTCTCTTTGTTTACCTCAGGGCTAAAAAGCGTTCATCACTCCGTGCGACTGTGGAGGTTGAGGTGTCACCAGTTCTCAAAAAGCGAATGAATTCTTCAGGGGTGTCATTGCGAGACAACTCCTTAAGTCTCACAGGAGGCCTCACCTGCGCTGAGAAAATGTTCTCCACAGACGAGGACAGTGGCAGCAATAGTGAATCCGGGGAACAGACTGCAAGAGCAAGATTTTCCACGCCCTGTTTAAAGAAGCAAGTCCCTGCTAAACAGAAGCTGAAAACTACCAACGCTACTAAATCTTCTGCACGTGCCTTTCCGTCAGCTCCTCAGGTAACAAAAAGGCCTGTACAGATCCCATCAAAAACACCAAAGAGACCCCTCCACAAGAGCAGTGCTGGGAGAAATAGCAAGAGTGCTTGTGCTGTAATGGAAACCCCCTCAGAACCCAATGAAGAGACACCCGAGCTATCTGTGGATGATGTAGAGGGCTTGCTGTTTGTCTCATTTCCCAGCAAGGTAATGAATGAAACTCTGTCTGGTCTAGTCCTGAGGATGAAAAGAAATGTAGTCATGTTTTTGGGATTTAAAAGCATTCTATTGTGGATAGTAGTACTTTATGGTGTAATATTATCTTTACTTACATCTTTTACCTGAAATACTGTGTCTATTTTTTGCACAGTATTGTACTTATCTTATACAATAACCGATATCCCTAGACCTTCATTGTTCCAGTTTTTTGTTTTACTCTTCTCTCTGGCTCATCCATGTTGAAATATGGGGTGTATCTCTATAGGAATCTCATGATAATCACGTGCCTTTGAAAAGGCAACAGCTTCCATTGCCTCCGCCTCCACCACCCCCTCCTCCTCCGCCTCTGCCGAAGTGCCCCGCTGCCCTTCAGGTCCAGGAGGTTATCAGGGCAACAGACTGTGAGAAAACCACTAAAGGTATATCAGTGCCTGGGTCTTTGTAACCTTTCACCTCAGTATTTATTATCATTTAAAATGTGTTTATTGCTTGTTCAACATCCCTTTTGATATCCATCACACCTGTTTACCGCCCAGCTCTCTCTCTCTTTCTCTCTCTCTCTCTCTCTCTCTCTCTCTCTGTCTCTGTCTCTGTCTCTGTCTGTCTGTCTAACCCTCTAAAAACTGGTTGTGGTAATGGGGTGCTGCTGGACATTTACTATATTATTTGTAATATTTAGTAGGTGATGGTTGAATATAATATTACATTTGGTATTTAGTGGTTGGTAAATAACACAAACATACTATTTTCTTTACTTCTGTACATCTTTTTGCATGTAGTAGGTCCAGAGGTGCTGCAGGACAGCATTGTGCAATTGGAGAAGGAGTTGTTGTTGGATATGGGGTCTCTCAAACACAGACAGGTTGTCCATCCTGCTCTGCAACAAGGTGAGCTGGTCTCATTGCTCATGCACTCACAGCCACCACTCGGGTGGTGCAGAATAATCCATAGAGTGGCAGGGTCATGGCCGGGAGAAAATGCTTTTGTGCACACAAACTCACGGACACACACACAGCCCCTAAAGTCCTTGATTCACGCTTCTTAAATGGACAATACTCATGACAATAAAGCCGTAGTGCTTTAACCTTCCCTCAAATTAAGCAAAATTACTTTTCCTTTTTTAGTTAGGCCTCAGGCTACACCTGATATTTAGCTGAAACATTCAATTCATACTGTATAACTTCAACATTCATTTAGAAGATTGGTCAAATTTGTATATGTGAGTATATGATTGATACTGTGATTGTGCACAGCACTGTCATGCCTGGTGTAGCCAGTTCGTCATGAAGGCTAATTGTTGTGGCATACTTCCTCCTGGAAGGCCAAAATGTCACCATTTTCAAAGCAAAACATTGTTTCAGCAGCATTGAAGGCCACAAGTTAATTAAAAGGATTATTTTATTCAGTTGGTAGATATTTGACACAATGTGGTTTGTACATAAGTTTGTACTTAAGGCCACACCAATAAAATTAGTTGGTTCTCGGATTTTTCCAGGAAAAATATGGAGCGAGCGAGTGAAATAAGAATAAAAATAAAAAAATGTTCTGAAGGTAAATTAGCACATTCACAGTTAATGTTCATTAAAGACATTTACTCATGTGTTAAGGAAAAACTAAATGTGGCCTAATTTATAAACATAACTTTCACACCTCACAGCACACTTTTTGTCATGCAAGTTTTAGGCAATGTACAAATTCACAATTCTGTCATTCGTGTTATGTAAAGGTTTGACGGTTTGTAATTTATTTAAGAGTTTGAGAATCTAAGCACCACCAAGCTTAGGCTATGGAATTGAGGTATGACATATAATGTTGACTACGTCTAGGCTGCTGTAGCCTACGTTAAAACTAATTTTGTCACAGTTCATCACAGGGCATTAAAACGTCAAAATCGCATTGATTCACCAGCAATTAGACAGTGACTAAAACTTCGTGATCCGGAGATGAATATCCATCAACGTGCAGTCACGTGAATCTAGAAAAGAGACAATTTTTTTGCATGAAAAAGAGAAGCGTGTGTGTGTTTGTGTGTGCGCGCGCGAGGATGTGAGTGTGTAGGCACATGCTATTCATTTATTTATTGATTGATTTTGATGGCGAAACACTGTGAATGGGTTTTTTTTCGCCTCTCAATCAATGAAATATCAAACTCACCTCCACAGAGTTGCACAAGCTGACTGCTCTCGGCACCGTGAGTACAACTGCGCAAAGTTCTCATCCTCTTTCATTTCAATGCACTTGTCAAATGTTTTTCTCTTCTGATCAAATATTTTAATAATTGCAAACACTGGCCTAGCAGGATCCACCGGCATCTTAACTCATATCGTGTCTCTTGTCTCTTGCGCTCTTAAGTGAAAGGCGCGATTTGATTGGTTTTCGACGTCACGTGAACGCAGCATGCTTTCAGTATTATCAGCCACTGTGTTTTTTATGTTCGTGTGAATTCGAATTCAATTTTATTTTTATTTCATTTTGCATTTTTTTCAAGCGGCGAATCCGAGAACCAACTAATTTTATTGGTGCGGCCTAAGTTATCTATTTTAAAACAATTTCAACGCTGATCACACAACGACATGCTTGATGTTTGAGAATAATTCAAGAGGCGATGACTGAGTCCTGCTGTGTCATTCTTCTTCCCCTATAAGTTGGCCTGAAGTTGAATCTTGTGGACCCCGAAGTGCCCATTGATCTGCAGTACCTGGGAGTCACCCTGCCCTTGCCTCCCATTTCCCAATTAAGTGCAGGTGAGGACATGTACACACCTCCTTGTTTGGCTGAGTGTAGTGTACTTTTTTAATAGTCTGTATTGAATTGTCTTAAGTATTTGTCTTAAAGGATTTATCTGGAGTAAAATACACTTTAGATCAATTTACATATGATTGGGAGTACATATGTTGAGTTGACATCAAAATCATGTCATTCAGATGTGTTTTGAGAGTTATATTTTACCGTTTTGAGCCAAAGCTCGTTAGCCTGGAAGTGACCCGGGCATATCACTTCCACCGCTGTAAAACGCTATTTTTATACCTCCAAACAACATTACACTTATGTGGTAGTGAGTAGAGGGTCCCTAAAGCCAAACCGAAGTATCCCGAGGTCTTCATGTGGTCGGATAGAGTCTCGAGAATGAATTTTAACGAGCCAGTACCTTGCCGGAAATGGTGCTGCTTTAGTTGCCATCTTTAGCTACTTCACGCGAGATATCACATCATGTGACATTTCAAAATTCCAAACTGTTAGTAAGCTAGGCTGTGCTGATGCATACAACTTCATTTCAATTTCGAAAGAAATACTGGACTTTTTTTTTGTTTTTAAACTGCGAAAATTGTGAATTTCCAGAGCGTGTTACTCCACACTCGGCAATCGACTCGTCCTTCCCCTAAAGATGGCAGCTAAAGTAACAACATTTTCAGACAGGTACTGGCTCGTTAAAATTCATTCTAGACTCTCTATCCGACCACATGAAGACCTCGGGATACTTCGGTTTGGCTTTAGGGACCCTCTACTGTCTGTAAGTGTAATGTTGTTTGGAACTGTAGAAGAGGTATAAAAATAGAGTTTTATAGCGGTGGAAATGATATGCCCGATGATTTTTATGTCAACTTAACGTATGTACTCCCAATCATCTGTAAATTGATCTAAAGTGTATTTTACTCCGGATAATCGCTTTAAGTATTTGTCTTAAAAAAAATGTTCAGAAGAAAGTATAATATTTTCATGGTGCGAAAGATAATATATTATATGTATATACAAAAAAACATGAATAGTTTGTTTATAATATGTAATAATCAGTCATATTGTTCGAGATGGCTCTTTTTTTAAATATGTATGTTTGGTCATGCTAAAAATAGATCACCACTGTTGGAATTCTGCAGGGGTGACTGAACGGGAGTGGACTGTTGGCTTTAGTGTGCTTTTTAGTCCACTCAATATGTTTCAGACTGGTGAGCTGACAGATATTTTCTGTCACTATTTGCAGACTCCTTCAGACAAACACCTACAGGATCTGTTGTATGTGTTTATCTTGTGCTACTAGGCCTAAAACTGTTTAACGCAATGTGAGGGTAAATGATTGATTGACTGATTGATTGATTAATGGAATGGTTGCTTCTCTATGCAGATGGGACTATTCAATTTGTGTCACGCACAGGGAAGACCAACGACGTCACTAAGATAAAAGGCTGGAGAGAAAAGTACAGCTGCTCCTCAGACCTTCCACATGGTGAACCACATTTTGTATTTTTTAAAATTATTTATTTATTTTTATATATATTAATAGGAAATGCTATATGAGTGCAAACACACCGTTACACAGATTGTCCTCCCTAGTTGACTGAGTGTGTGCTTCATGTGTGAGGCACCAGAGGGAGCTATCTGGATTAAACATACTGCATACTGCATTAAACATACTGTGTGTGTGTGTGTGTGTGTGTGTGTGTGTGATTCTAGAGAGAGCAGTGAAGGTGTCCTCTGCCTTCAGTAGTGAGCTTCTGGATGAGTATCTGGAGACTGAAGCCCAGAGCATCACTGAGCGGGCCGAGACCTTCTCCACCTGTGGCTCCGTTGACCTGGCCTCCGCCTCTACCGCCGCTGGAGGGACTGGCGTAGCCTACAGCCTCCCCTCGAGGAGCAGCAGCTACGTGCGCACCTTAGACAGCGTGCTCAAGAGACAGACTACAGCTACCACCAGCATCAATGGGCAATCTGTGTCCAGTGCTAATGGTGCCCACGGCAGTCCATCTCTGAAAAGTGGCAAACCCAGAGAGGTCTCTGCCAGCCGGACATGCACACCTGGTGCGCAGCTTAGTCCTACAACTCAGCCAGTGCATATATACCCACACAAACACACTCCCAGGCCTGGTGTTATGTCCCCTGTAGTGCCGCAAATAAAAATCACTGCGCCGCCTGGACCCATACTGCCCTCTAGTGGTAAGATGCAGCTGAAGCGGGACAGTCGGGGTGTGGGCGTCACCACTCCCCAGCGCCACCTGGAGGCCATGGAGAGGCATGCCTTCTGTCGGGGCCACGCGAACACATGCGTCACCACACAGAGGGTCACCATTGCTCTGAGCGTGCTGCACACCGCAGAGGTAAGTCATCAAGTTCTGGCATAGTCAGACCCATTTAGGTAAATATTGAATTTAAACGTGGTGGTTTGAAAACAAATTGTGGATATCTTTGACCATATACTGATTTATTAAGGTAATGAAGTCCCTCACATAGAATTCTGCTATGCTACAGTATTAGTGTTGGTTTTAGATTAGTAAGGTACCTCCCTTAAATGTGCAGCCAGAACTTTGAAATTTGACAGATATCTCTGTGAACTTCAGGGTTCCTTCAAGGCAGACTGTGTCCAGTGGACTCCCGAGGACGTGTTAGGCCCATGCCAGAAGGACTTCTGCAGGCTCGGGTGTGTGTGTCCTAGCCTGGAGCGCAAGCTTCGGGGCCCTACACACTGCCATAGACCACAGTGCATGTTTGAGTGTGTGTGCTTCAGGCACCGGGTTCTGCTTGTGAGGCCACATCTTGACGCCAATGCCAACAGCAGAGGCCGGAAGGCACGAAAGGAACATGTGGAAGAGACCACAAATGAGGACCTGAAGCTAATGGCTTACCGTAAGTCTGTTGAATGTGCATATGTGCATATTTTAGCCAATAAACAAACTGCAGTACACATTAACTTATCACCAGTATACTGCCATTGTTGTTATGCATCATTTATGATAATGTGCTTTGCAGCCAAGATAAACTTGAACTATTGTTATTGTCCTTCATCATTATCAACATTTACATGTTGTCTTCAGTAAAACGCCTCAAACGTAGCAAGTTGTCAAGTTGTAGGCATCAAAGATTCTAGTGCTGCCTGTTCACCAGAAGGCAGTGTATGAGTCCGTTACTACGGTTACATGAACGTCAAATTCGGTAGGCCTGTAAGATCAGTATCCTGGTTAAAACGGTTTTAAAAAGATCCTGAATAATAGCCTACATGTGTGGAAGAGTATTGGAAGTGCATACCAGAATATTCCTATAGCCTATGTTATTATATTCCGGTTAGATCAACGTCGCCTACAAAGTTGTATTGTGCCATCATTCCATTTTAAAGTGGAATATTCCCTGCATTTAAAATGAGTCGGGGTCAATGGACTATAGACGGACTAAAGGTTTAGTATGCGGCTGTTAAAATTATTGAGCAAACAAGCTATTTATTCAGTGTTGGAGTGAAGGAATAGCCTACAGAATCAACTGAAGTCGGGACGCAATACGACCACGCAGTTCACATACCAAGAGTTTGCATGATCTTACAGAAGCGCAGCTGACCAAGAATAGCCTTGCTAGTGAGCTCGAGATTAACAAATAAAAAAAAACCCGGAATGAGTTTAAAAGCAAACGCATTAGCAAAAAAATACCCATAACTATATACCAAACTATATACTAAATTATATTTGAATACCGAAGTTCGGTGTCAAAGCCCAAGTTCAGGAAGGTTCATCATCAATTAACCTACATTAAGCAACAGAGACAACGCAGAAAACGTTAGCAGAAACTATTCCGGCAATCAATAAAGGGCTGCGTAAAATTGATAAGGCCTGGGCTTTGGGTAGCCTATTCTAAGTAAATAAAAGCCCGGTCCATATAATTTCAGGAAATGCTGTAACGTTAGGCTAGCTATTGAGATTCACTCACTTCAATCTTGGACATATGAGATAATAGACACAAAAATAAATACATGGAAACAATAGTAGCATAGGCCTACCTGAACTAAAGACACTGTAGCCTACTTGATACAGGAGTAGTAGGGCTGATACAAGACCACTGCATCCATTCCAACAGCTTCTTACGCGGTTGCATTTTACATTTCTTGACTCCGGTCACATAAATGTTACTCTTGCGTTATGCATTTTGTGCGGGTTTTCTTTTAAATTATTGCTTATAATCAATTATGCGCATGCGTGGCTCATAGGAATTGCCAACCCAAAGGGTCGAATTTTTATGCCGGAAAATCTGGAAGAATTACATCCCTGGCGAGATTCGACCATTTGGATTGGCTAATAGGTTTGTCACTCAAATGTCAGAGGCGGGGGGAAAAACCTCAGACTCCTGAGGTTAGGTTATTGCGGGAGTTCAAACCGCAATTTCGATGCGATAAAGGTTAATCGTGCATCCCTAACGAGAACTTTGATTTGATTCAACTTTAATTGCTGTTATAATTAATAATCCATTGACACTCAACACCAGTACAAGTACTAGAGCAAGCGAAGTACTTGTTCCATGCGAACTTCTGTCCGTGTCTTTAAAGACAAGCCAGTAAACTCTCTTTCCTTTTCTCCCTCCCTCTTTGCCTTTTGATCTCTTCCTCTCCTGTACAGCTATCTCTGATGCTAGTAAGGGCCCCAGACCCGCCCCAGCCCAGCGTGTGCATCTGCTGTGGGGAGGCAGTGCTGATGACGGAGACCCTGAGCCCATGCTTAGACCCAAGCAGAAGTGCATTTATGAGCTCAGAGCCTCTCTCTTGGCCACTTCCAAAATGCCCACCAAACCACAGCCCAAGGTAAAGGTCTCTTAATATGACATAGAAGTTTCTGTAAGTTGTCTCTCTTTGTTTCACTCACTCTCCGTCTGCACTCCAATAGCACTCACCACCGGCAAGGTATCACCAAAGGGGCAGTGGTGATGAAAAATCTGTTTCTGTGTTAAATCCTCACACAGGTTCCTGGCCGTAGAGCAGAGGAAGTGCAGAAAGATAGCCCAGTGTACATGTATTTTGACAGCATGATGACCTGCGCTCGCGTACGCCCCATCAATAGCCTGCCCCCGCCACAGGTGCATCTTCTACCTCCTCGGGTATCCAGGAAAGTTAAGGTGAGACTGCATGCCCATTTGTACCAGAACTCCAATGCTATCCGTTGTCCACTAATATACCTTGTATATGTGTGTGTTTTGTGTAATAAAATGAAATTACCAGGTTTTGCTTGCCATGTACTCTCACCAATGTAATAATTATAATGCACTGTGCATATATATATATATATATATGTGCGTGTGTGTGTATGCATATATTGTTAGTGACAAATTTTCTATACCTTCATCTAGGATAACAAGAAAACGTCTCCTGAGATTCCCTTGACTCCTGTAAGCAAGTTAAATGCTGCGCCCTCACAGAAAGACATTCCAGGTGAGTGAGTGTGTGGGTGAATGTAAGTGTTTCACACACAAATTTGTGGTGGTGGAGGTTTTTTTTTTTTTTTAAACGCTATTTTAAAAATGCATCGTATTCATTAAGCTGCGTTTCCTTTCACTGCTCTCCCTGCACCACTCTATCACTCACGCGTCTCTCTCACATAGCCTGCACCAGCGTTTCTCAAAGTGTGGAGCGCTCAGAGGTACTGCAGGAGGGGCGCGAGGAATCGGAATAAAACGAGCATTTTTTGTCTGTCTACTCAACAAAAGAACACCCACTCACAATGGATTCATAATTAGCACGTAAACACCTTAAAACACATTAAAAGATAGAAAACCAGAAAAATTAAGCCTGCCTGAAACCATATTGAGACAAATAATAAATATGTTGGCATAAATTGCGACATAGGCTACATAACGGCTACACAATGTGTGTACCGGTATTACGTTTAATGGTTAAAAATGGACAAATTTGAAACACTGAATGTTTATTGTTTGTAACAAGTGAATGAATAGAACTGTCCCAAACCAGCATGATTGTGTTTTTGTAGTGTCTCAGAAGCCGGTGGAGATGAATGAGGTTCAGACGACCAGGATGCTGGAGATTGTCTCCGAGTGCAACTGGGAGCCTCACCGGGACCTGATCCTGGGCGCGCTCCAGAGGCGGTTAAAACTAAACCTGCTGGTGCCCTCGTTTGCGCTGGGATACTACCAAGTGCGTCTGCTCTCCGTCAACCAGCAGAAGGACCGGAACCAGACTACAGTCACCTACAAGCTAAGCATCTCTCGCAACGAGAGTGACAAAGATGGCAACTCCGTTAGTGGCGACGCAGCTACCGTTACAGTGCCAGTGCTAGGTGATGGTGAAAAGGAGAAGCGCCATAAGAAGGTCCCAGCCCATCCCCCTGGCTACCTCAAAGCCCGCAAGTTGGGGTGCGGTGTTTCCCCCAGAAGGCTGATCGAGGTATTTGCTGAATTCTATGTTTCCTTTGCTTACCAGAAGAGCTGGTGAAGCAGAGCTATTAGCAACACTCATTCCTAATACTAAAACTACTAGCAACATTTCTCATTTAATTAATCCGTTTCATACTGTTTAGGATGCTAAAATGAGTCACTACACGGCGAACGAACGGTGTAGAATGCGCCACTGTGGCCTATAGTGGTAGATACAGTACTTGCAATATTCAGCAGCGCGGACCGCCTCCAATAGAATGCAGTGCAATACAATGCAATACAGCGGTCTTTAGAGGGAGCTTGTGAGAGAAAAAAACTGAGCGTTGCTTAGCCCTTCTTTAAATACTATTTCAGAATTAGTATGAATAGGAATAAATGACTAATGCTAGCACAATACTTGTGTTATAATAATTCTAAATAATTGGTCACAGTCAGTTAAATGATGCTCAGCTCCTGGTTTGTGAGAGGCAGACTGACTTGCATTCAAATGTCATGCTGCTGTCTTGTGTGTTTCAGGTGAACGGGAAGGAGTATGCAAAAGCCAAAGTAATGCTGGGTCGTGTAGGGGCTTTGCAGCCGGCCAGTCGGCTCGCTGCCTTTCTCACAGGCCGCCACATAACCTTACCTCAGATAGAGGTTGGAGTGAGGTTCAAGGACGTCATCAACAAGACCTCAAAGGCCACGAACATTGCTCCCCCTGAGGGCAACAAGAACTCCACTGTAGCGACCTCCCAAACGCCAGAGTCCTCCGTGGTGGAGAGTGCAGTCCCAGGGCCACGGGGTGAGTGCCTGGGTGGCTCCAGAGGGATTAGAGACAGGAGCAAGCCACCAAAGTAAAACATAAATGGTCAAACAATGGACAATGTGTTATGCATTATCACTGGAAAACAATTATTCCAGCTTTATTCAGGTTTGAACACTGTATGGATTTGATCATGTTTCCCAGAATATTGATTGCCAAGATGTCTAAAGGGGAAAGGGCATGAGTTTGTATTACGCAAACGTTTTTCAGCAACAGAGACCTGGCTCTGTTTTTGTTTAGACTTGTTAAAGTATGTTTTAGATTTTGCTGATTTAGATGTTGGAACATACTGGAGCAGTTTCACAGAAATTTAGTACAGGGTTGTTCATTAGGTGGTGATTTCAATTAATTTTGAACGGAACAGGTTCAAGAAACAAACGGTTCTCAGGGGGTTTCATAGTCATAAATGAGGATATTATCTCTTCTGAAAAAAGTTATAACATCTCATTTTTGAAATAATTTCATTTTTTATATGTTGTAGCTGCTTCTCAGCTTCTCTACATCCCCATTGGTTCCCCTGACGGAGCCACACCTCCAGTTCCCGTGAGCCTTAACTCTGCCTCCCAAGTCATGCTGAAGCCCGTGGCCAGCACCCAGGAAGGTGCTCTCTACCGCCAGCCTAACGGGCAGCTGGTGCAGCTGGTCCCCTTGAAGACCATCATGCCTAAGCCTACCCCTGGTTCTGCTTCAGGTCAGTATAGTAGGACACCGTTAGCCAAACTACTTGCCTGGCTTTGCATTGAACTTAAATGAATTGCATACATAAGTTAAGCTTGAACTGAATTGAATTTAACTGGCATGTTCAGAATTGCATTGCCTATAATTGCACAGTTTTGAAGTGAGATGTACAATACTCTCACTTCAAAATAATGGTTACAAGAGATAGTTAGTGATACAATAATTACACATATCTACAATATCTGTAATAGTAGAAAATGTCCTAGTATCATCTTGTGTAAAACCAAAAAAACAGTTTATGTAAAAGAAATGCTGTAATGCTTTTGCAAAAGTCAAATTTCCAAAAGTCAGTGAAAAGTCTTGGAAAAGAATTGGTTATAATATATCCAGACCCTGAATGTCACTGCAGTTTTGCAATGCTAGAACTGTGGTGGTAGTTTGGTATAATATTGTTTACTTCTGGTATTAAACATCAGTGGATACGGTGTAAGATATTTATATAATGGCATATGTTTTTGTTTTTGTTGTTTGTTTTAATCAGGCGCTGAGAGTTCTCTCTCTAGTCCCTCTGGTCTTTGCCCAGAAAACAGTGCTGCATCTTCCTCTGCCTGCCAGGAAGGGATCACAGATACTCCTGATTTGTCAGCTCCTGTGGCCAAACCGTTCTCGCTGTCAGGCAAGAGCACCATGTGCATTTCTCAAGGCACCACGGCTGTCCGGAGCCTACCAGGAATGGGAATCGTCTCCTTCAGGATCTGCCCTCCCACAGAAACGCTAAAAAAACTGGGTCAAGATTTGCAGTCAGACAAGGGCAATCAGAACCCCTCCCAAAAAAACCCGCTTTCCCTGCCAGGGGGTTTCACACTGATTCAGCTGCCCCAGGTTGTCAGTGAGCAGGGGAAGGCATCCGGGGTTAGTGCTCAGAGAGGGGGGGCAGGGGTTAGTGCTCAGAGAGGGGGGGCAGCAGCATTACCTCTGATATCTGACCAGTCCCAGGGAACTCTGGGCACACAGGATTTGCAAACTGCTGGAAATGCTGGAAGCTCTAATTGTGGAACTGAAATTGACAGGACATTAGTGAAAGATAAGAAAATTATTGCTCCTGTGGTGACTCCACCAGTGGTCTTTGGGCCACCTCTGTTTAGACGTTCATCACTTAGAACATTCCAACAGGATTCTGGAATGTCTGTGGCTAGTGACACATCATCTCCAACATCCCAAAAAGGTTCAGAAGAGGCTCAGGCTAGCATGACATCACGCAAAACATCCCCAAAACAATCTGGAGCATCTCTGGCTAGTAATGCATCACATAGAACATTCCAGCAGGGTTTTGGCAAACCCAAGACAAATGCAAAAATATTCAGAGATCTGCACAGAATTCAGAATCTAAAGACGTCGCCTCCGTCTGGTTTATCTAAAAACAGTGTTAAAGAACGGCATCAACGTGCTGTCCTTGACACAGGCTTCAGGAAGCTGAAAGATGTGCTGCACATGAGCAACCTTAAGGTCACCCAGCTTGAAATCCTGGACCAGGTAGGATGGCTCTCCTACCTAATCTTGACAGCCTTCACCACAGCTTCCAAAAGCTCATATCATAGGCCGAAAAACAAGGCACTTTGGGCTATTTCAATAAACTGCATAGGGTCTTTTTGGACCGTTTGCAGCTCAAATAAATATTGCGTGCATAATGTGAATTGTGAAAAAACATTTTGTGGTGATCTCCTGCTGTTTATCTCAGGCCCAACTCATCATCCACGCGTTGCAGAGCAGAGAGAAGAACCTGCAGGCGAAGAAAGCAGCCATTAGTGACACACAGTCGAGCTACATCAAGACTGTGTCCCAGTTGTCTGGTAAGGACACTAGCTACATGCTTACTGCAACCAGTGAATCCTTTTTTATGAGTGCGCAGGGAACACATAAGGCCCTGTTATACAGGGTAATGGCCTTGAGATGTCCTGGTATACGTGCGCTTGATGCCTGTATCTGCTGTCTTGCCCTCATACACGTCTTTTTAGGGAAAACAGAGTATGTGATTCGGAAGAAGCTGAATGAGACCAGCAAGCGCCAGCGCATGCTGGAGCAGTACCGTCAGCGCAAGCCGGACCAGGTGGAGCTTGTGCCCAAGGAGTGTGACTGGCTCACAGAGCGTTTGGCCATCTGGAAGCGCCACAAGAGAAAGAGCCGTAGGAAACAGCTGGCCCTGGATAGTGAAGATGAGTCCCCTGAGGAGACCCCCAAATCCAGCAGGCACACAGGCAGGTTTTCCAGAGGGAACCTTCCAATAATCAGGGTTTAGGCTATTTCCATATCAGACCGCTTTAGGGCTCTGTCAGCTGTTTTGAAGTGTTTATTAGTCTTTGTTAACTTGGGTTGACGCTAAACCGACGCTCAGGAGTCTTGGGCTGAATTGCATTTAAGTTCTGTAGCCCTACCCCTTTTCCAATCCCTTAACCCCTAAAACTCCCTAAATATTATCTTAAGAAATTAAATTGGTGGTCAGTTCACTACTCCAGATAATACCCTGCCTTCAATCTGACTGTCATTTCATCAGGTCAGGCCAGGTAGCCCATTTAGCATTTAGCTTTTTTTTGTTACTTCACATTCTCTTTAATCATTTCTTTTAAACCTCCCTAGCTTTAAGTACATCATAAAGCACACAACTAAAAGTGTGACTGTAATTTTACAGATGGAAAAGCCAAGGACTCTCCTGAACTCAGAGCTGCTCTTCTTACTCCAGGTACATTTACATTTACATTTACATTTATGCATTTAGCAGACGCTTTTATCCATAACAATAAAGCTACATAGCAGAAACCTTAAGGAGCATAGTGCTAGGGGATAGTGCTTCAGTTCATTTTAGTGCTAGGATAGAAGATGTTCTCTGAATAGCTGGGTCTTTAAGAGCTTTTTGAAGGCCTCCAGAGGTAACTACTGTAATCAAATCTTTACAGTTAAAGGTGTACATAAATTCGCTTATCAAGTACACCTTTAATCATATTCAGTGACCTACTCTTGGTGTTGAATGAATGAATGAATGAATTAATTAATAAATTAATAATTAATTAAGTTAAATAGATTGTTTTGGTGTATAGATATTGCTGAATTTCCTCATATTTAAAGTTAATACATTGGATAAGGCTATGCCTTATAATGCCTTATTCTATTTTCCATGTCACTTTTTCACGAAATTATAACGTGAACCATAACCATATCGTACATAACTATAATATTTGATTCAATTATCAATTAAATATACAATGGGTTTACATATAAATTTCAAGACAATGCTTTTGTTTTCATTCCGTTATGTCTTGTATAATATTTGTTTGGTAGCAGAATTGAATAAATCCACTACTACTGAATATGATCTGCAAGTGAACTCTAGTGTACAGTTTGGGGATTGTCATTTCATTTTTCAGCAGCACAAGGAAGAAGTTCGGGCCAAACTCAGAGTGTCCCACCACTGGGATTAGGTGAGATTAATAACCAGCCTCTTTTGGCTGAGTAATGTCTAGCTATGGGCAGTTGTACCATGACAGTAGGTCTGAAATAACTGACTGAGTGATCAATGAATTAATTGACAGCTTTGACATAAATAGACAGCTATTGTGTTGATTATCTAGTTTGTGTGTACTATTTTCAAAGGAAAATAACAAACACTTTAACCATACTGCTTCTTTTTGACTTAAATAATGACAATTGTAATATGTGAACTGAATAAGGCATTTGAAGATATAATCTTTTTTTACATTTCTATATCTCATTCTACAGATATAGATAAGGTACTGTCACTGCTTAAAATGAAAACTCTGCCCCCTCATGATAGCCTGTCAGGTAATTGCTTTTCTTTTGTAAACTGAGTGCTTTGCTATACTGTCTATTGATGATGTAAACTGTAGTTGCTTATGCCTATCCTAAGAAAGTGAAGTTGTTGGTGATATTTGTCATCCTGTCATTCTAGCTGTGAAAAAGAATGTATAATAAATACAGGCTTTAGTTTGTTTGTATATTAATATTTATAATTTTTGTTGTTCAGGGGAACCTGTAAAACTGCTACGCATCCCAGACTTGAAAAAAGTTGACCGACCTTCAGAAAACACCCACCAAGGCCATAGCTTGAATGTGATTGGCTCAGATGACCATTCTGAGTCACAGGTAGATGACGCTGGGAACATCTCCCCTAGTGGGCCTGTAAACGCCTCAAGCTCACAGCACAGTAATGACTGTCAACCCTACCCAGAAAGTCACCTTCCTACTGAAGGGGGAGAGAATGCTTCGGAATCAGCTCCGGAATCAGCTCTAGAACTAAAACCAGAACCAGAAGCAGTTGCAGAACATCAGTCTGGGGATGAGAAGGCATCTGCAGATTCAACCTCTCCTTCTAGGAAATCCAGTATGGAAACAAGGAAGAGAAATGTGCCATCTCCTCCTGTGGTGGAGATTGTGCCCCCAAAGCGCAAACGAGGCAGGCCACCCAAGCATGCCAAGCAGGTGGCTGCCCCCCAGCCTAAAGCCAAGACTGCACCACCAGTGCCGCATAACGTCAAACAGTCTACTAGACTCCAGACTCGTCAGCTACGGAGCCACTTGCCGGTGACCAAGCAGACACGCCCAATGAGAGGGAAGCGGGGGGAAAGGAGATAGGTGTGGATGTGGATGGACTTTTGATGAGTGCATGCACTAAGCTAGAAAAGACGGACATGATCAAGAAAAACAAGTCTTCTGCCGAATCTTTGTATTAATGACACAGAGAAAACTATGGTGAGGGAGGAAGGGTTTTCCCAGACAGCTTGGCGTGTGTAACATAGTAAATGACCTCCAGCCTTTTTATCTCCCTCTGCTCCCTCCTGGCTAAATCTTAACACTACACAACAAACACTCAGGAATATTTCACACTGAAAGCACCTCTAAACGAATGTGTTTATTGTGTTGATGGCATTTTTGTTTTCTTCTGAAAATAATTAACAGATGTCTTCATTGCATTAATGCATTTTGTTTTCTGGTGACTTACAAAGTAGATTATTACAGCAAGCAAATGCCGCAAAACAAGCCTCGTAAATATTTCTCCTAAGCATTAAATTAATGTGTTGTAGAGCATGGGTTATTTTTGTTGAGCACAGACATGTAACTTGCCCCACATTGGGGACTTCCATCTTGCTGTCATTTCCTTTTTCTACTTACAGAAGTGTATATTTAAGTGCCTGAACAATGAATCATCATGATACTGATTTCTTCATTAGACACTGGAAATAATCAATTGTTTTGTATTGAAAACCACACATGTTTCTGATTATGCCTTGTCACCTGTGCTCTGTTCAATAAAACTAACTGTGATCGGTTGGTGGGTGTGAGTGGGCAGTACGAAGCTACAGGCTTCAGTTGTTAGTTCGTAGTATGATTCTCTTTAAAGGAGTCATAGAATGTTAAATCGCATTTACCTTGTTATTGTTGAATTTGGGTATCTTAAGGTATCTGTGGGAATAAATTTGAACCGTTGCTGTGATCCGAAAACATAAACCGCACGAAGACCGTCGGAATGCTATGAAACTGATGAGAACATTTTATTAGTTAGTTGCAACATGTTACATGGAAAAATGACGGACTACGGGAGAAGTCCGGAGGACACAGCGTCAAGGTTCCACCTAAGTGGTTACCTCTGAACTGGCCTCTCGAGCTGTGACACAGAAGCGTATTTGAGGCTAACCTCCCTTTCATCATTGCTGTCGGTGTGCATTGTCTTTAATCAACAAACTCGTCTCTCAGACCAAATGGTCTTCAATGGTCTTCGCACATCCTTGTGCTCAAACAGTGGTCACATGAATGTTAAGTGGTCGTCAACACTTCAGGCTAGTCTTTCTCAGACGGCTTAATCTCATTACAGATCATGTGGAACCTTACTAAAGATATCAGTCATAATACCACGAATAACAATACTCACATACAACCAATATGTAATATCATAAATTTGTACTACATCTCCAATTGACCATACCAAAACTTTAACACCATCTCCCGCCTCCTTCTACATGTAAATTTCAAAGTAGTTTTCACCACTCTGAAACGGCCCAATCTGAAAAGAGGTGCTAGGATACTCCCGTTGCTTCATGAATTTGCGCGGGGGGGGGGGGGGGGGGGGTTTTTTAAATGAGCCTGTAAGTGACGGTCTTGCAGTGGTCCTGGGTCACTTTTAGATGCACAAATTTGCATACACTATTATTGAGTATATTTCTGATGGTCAAAAAATGTGTTCTATGACTCCTTTAAAATGATGCAATCACAAAGATTCTTTATGATGTGCATCTGTTTGTTAGAACTGTGGCTTAGTAGACCTTTACACTTGAGTCAATTCATTGTTGGCCCGTTCAAAAGTCCAGCATGCATACCACATTACCTTTCTGGTTCTGGTTAAAAAGGATGTTTATTTTTGGTGTTGCACCATGGCCTGACAAACTCAACCACATCCGTAGCCATAGTCAGTATCACAGCCCCAAACCATATTACAACACTGTGTCCGTCTGTCCGAATATCTACGTCAAAAATGATCAACCGATGACATAAAGGCTTACACTGTGTTGTGATTTAGCCGACAGTGAGCCTAAACAGATTGTATGGGTTGCAGAAAAATTTCATCAGAATCTTCACGGACTGTAAATGTAGTGGAATCAACAGGCAGGGCTTATTTACTTCCCAAATCTGATGTTGGAAAGAGGAGAAAATGTGCATGCCGAACAAAGACCATAGTGCAGTTGTCAGTATGCAGCACTTGTCACAGGAGGAAATGATGTGAGTCTTACTCGTCATCCCATATGAGGCTCAGAGCAGACACACAGCAGCCCATACAGCGAAGGAAATGGCAACACTTCACAAGACCACAGTGAGACCACTGACGGCCACTCTTCTGCTACTACTGCAAGGTGAGAGCACGATATGGGAGCAGCATGTGAAAATAATTTAAAATGTCTGAGAGAATGTAATCTTCCTCATTGATCAGCCAATCTCACTGGCGCAAGAAAATGATTCAATTTTGATCCTCACGCGGGTATCAGAGGAGACATCACGGTGTTCTCCAGTGAAGGAGGAGTTGCCACTCTGCCTTGTAATAATGCAATGGCCCAGTCCCCAAACTGTTCCTCAACTACATGGGCCTACAACAGTGGAAAAGGTACTGTGGAGGTAGTCAGGCTTGGAAAGGCCCAATACCACAGACTGGGTCTGCTTCCTAACTGCTCTCTCCAAATCCTTGATGTCTCCCCTGAGGATGCTGGACTCTACACCTGTCAGCAGTACGTGAAAGGAAACAAAAGCAGAGGATGTTATGGTCTTTCTCTCGGTTCTGCACAGTAAGTGTGCATTAAATAGCAGTGTTGGAAAAGTTACTTTTCATACAAATTAGTTGTAGGTACTTCTCTGAAAAAGTAACTGTTAATAGCTGTGTTATAGTATTTTAAAAGTACTTATTACTAAGGAAAGTAAACAAAGTAACAGTTAAGGATCCTCATTCAATTATTTGAAATAAAGCAATTTATACATTTGTATGTACATCATATCAATGACTTTTTCATTCTTGGACTACTCACCACAGACATCTTATTAGATATTATTTTATTTAGGTAGATTCATGATGGTGTTATACTGCTATCACCTGGCAATTTGCTTAAATGTACTTATGCAAATATTTCTAGTTACCGAAAGTGTGAAAGAAAGCGTTGTGACCCTCTACTGCCACCTGCATAGCCACACAGACCAGCAATGTTTGGCCTATAAGGCAGACAAACGTCTGTAATGGTTGGACGAGCAAGGGTTTGAACTACAGAGCAGCAAAAACCTACAGATCAGCCTTGAGTCACCGTTGTACACCACACTGACCATGAAGCTCAGAGCTTCAAATCTTTCTCCTGCTCAGAGGCTGTGGAAATGCCAGCTGACTGCAAAAGGACATCTCCAGTGCTCTGCCACTTACACCATTGATGACCCAGGTCAGTGAGAAAGTTAAGTGTATGTGGGATATACAAACTTAGAAGGACAATTTGTATGCACTGGACGGTTGAGGTCAATTCAGAGTAGCCTAGTAATTGAGAGTCCCAGAGCAGTTCACAAAGCAAAATGAAGAAGCAGACCAACCAGCTAACTTCACTTGTACTTTGTAATACTCTCTACTCGGTAACACTGTCTATTGTGTATTCTGTAGATTGAGAATTAATAACACATCAATAAAAGAATACCATTATTATTAACTATCCTTAAAGTCTTATAATTATTTACATAGGGGTGAAAAACCATTCATAAAGCGTCACCATGACATTGTGAAGTGTTACAAAGTACTTTGATATCAGGCTGGGCTAATGCTTGTTACATCATAACTCACTCTTAAGAATTTGCTTATAATATAATGTTTCTTTGCTCTAGAGCTGGATCTAGTACATTCACATGAATTGAGATGTTCTGACACAGATATAATTGCATTCTCAAGCCTATTTGAATTCTACACAGATTGGCCCTCCAAACAAATGTCAGGTACTCATGTATGTTAGGGCGATAAACTCCATCGTCACCAGTGACAAAACAGCCAGCCCCAGCACCATCACAAAAAGCACCAGAAACACCACCACACCGCATGTCACCACTACCTGTAGCAACCCGATTAACACTTTCACTTTTTACAATGGCAGAAGACACACCACCACCACCGGTAACATCAGGAACAGTCCCAACCCCTGTGTGTGTGGGGATGTTTTCTGTAGAGAATTGCATCAGACTCTGCATTTTATCCCTGGTCCTTATCGTGCCTCATTGCAATCGGTCACATAGTGAGAAAGAGAACACAGGCATGTAGAGGTGAGACACACACACAGTAATGTTTTGAGTCCCTAAGCCTGGACACCCTCTCATGAATTATGTCATTATTCTACAGGTGGTTTTGAAAGCACTCCATTTGATAATGTTAGATATGTTTTTATTCTTTTAATAACTTCTCATGTCCCATTACAGTGCTGAATTAAGGTGACACAATCAAGATTACTTGTGTAGTCACTGTATCCTGTCTATCATATTGCCTTCAAACAATCTTGAATGTAGAACACTTCACTATTGGATCTATGTTGTATCTTTTTTTGTTGTTTTGTTCTTTTTCCTATGTGATAGTGCTCAGTGACCAACAGGTATGGCTTCACACCGAACTTCTCCTTTAAGTTTTACCAAGAAGTACAGATGTGAGTCTGTGTGAACAAATAATGTGAGCTAACACAGCTTTTTTTACATTTTGTTTATCAGCATGTTTGTTTACACATATCCTTTTATCATACAAGTATGAAGAGACTTGTTTATATTGACAATTCCACTGGGTTCATTTAAGTAGAGAAGAGAATGAGAGCTTCAGGCTCTTACACCTCTTGGTTAACTAAGCCAGGCAGCTTGCCACTTAACCTTGTTGAAATACCCTCAGGAGGACATTTCAATCAAACTAGAGAGCATCTTTTTTTTTTTAAATCAAACATTTTTAAAACATTAGACCTAAAGGAATTATCCGGAGTGAAACAACACGTAGCTCTGTTGATTCACGTTGCTAAGTGCTATCCATAGGTATAAGATTGACAGATTTTCATGCACGGTAGACCGAGTAACGAAACGGCAGCCAGCGCTAACTGATTAGGGCATGTCAGTTTCGTTTCCATATGCCCAATATGCTTAGCGTTAGCGGCCAGTTCGTGAATTCAGTCTACGTTGTACCTACTGGTGTCATTCTGATACCTATAGACACCATTCGACAGCCTCAGTCAACAGAGCTACGGGTTGATTCACTTCGGATAATCCCTTTAATAATTATGTAAATATACTACTATACATTTTGAAATGTTTCAAACTTTTACATTTTTATTTTATTTAAAATTTCTGATTCTTTCTGAACACACTCATCCCTATTTCTAACTCCCTGTCCTTTTCTGATTACAAATATGTCTAAAACAAAAGACTTGACTGAGTATAATTCATGTCTCCTCTCACTTCACAGGGGATCCCCAAGCCATTGAACTACAAGTGCCGAGTTAAGATGAAGCATTTGGGATAACTTACATCCATTCTTTTCTTACTATGTAATGAATTGTGTAACTTTTAATTTCTCATTATGAATTGTAAATTCATTTTTATCCCAAATCGTAGGCTGCTCCCCTTGATCGGCTAGCTTTCACTGCAGGACATGAAACCCTGATTGAGTAAATACACAAGAAAAAAAAAAAAAAAAAAACACTGCAGGACATGAAATATGAAACCCTGATTGAGCAAATACTGCTCTACCACAAAGACTAACATGATCCGTATTTTTTTTTTTTGTAATGTTCCTCTCCGATACACTATGAAAAACCCCGGTCTCGAACAACACAGGGGCTGTAATACTCAAACGAACACTCACAACAAACCTAAACACAATATGTTACGTTTATGTTTAAGTTCGGATCCCCCTATACACCACTCAGTTTTGAGTTATTACAGCCCCTGTGTTGTTCGAAAACGGATTTTTTTCAAAGTGTATTCAGGGGGCAGAAAGCTAGCTAACCGATCAAGGGGAGCTGCCTACGATTTGAGATCAAAATGAAATTGTGATTAAATCCTGCAACGTCTCATAGAGCACCTTTAAATATATAGCTGTATAAAGAACAATAAGTTTCTTTTTCTATGCCCATGTCCATCTTCTCAGACATACTGATCTGCTATAATAGTGAATAATCTTACTCTCCTTGCTCTGCCATCATCTGATTGGTTGTAGGCATATTCAATGCTTTTAGAAACACTTTGATCCATGTCTGGTAATTACACCTCATTGAAGCTGGAGATGATGAAATTGGCCAGACTAAGATGCATAGCAGATCAGTTGTATGAGAACAAGGCTATTTTTTCATAAGCATTTAAATTACTCTGCAATGCAAAATAACTACTAGTACAATAGCAACTTCACTTTACTTCTCAACAACTCCTATACCTACAGACTGCACTCTATGTAGTGACTAGGTGAATAACACACATGAATACACAAAAATATACATGAATTGTGGTCACTTCTACAATTAGGGCCCACCATGGTAAAGGTGAGAAAAAAATATATATATCTATACATCTTGTTGCTTTCTTATGTCTAATCTTTACACTAATAAAAAAGAAAAAATTAAAACTGTGGAAAAAATAAATCATGCAACATCTCATGCTGTGTATTCCATCACTGCATTCATTCAATGTTTTTTGTTTAATAAAAAAAAACTTAATGAATCCTCAATTAATTATGTAAGAAACATGCTCTCAGCTGGTCAGGTATTTTCAAAGTGTTTCAAAGAGCGGGAAGCCTCTTCTTGTTTGAATCACAGAGATCGGCCTTGTCCTGGTGCTTTCTTTGATGTTTGTTACGATTGCCAGCTTGGGTGAAGCCTTTTCCACAGTAACGACACAGATGGGGCTTCTCCCCTGTATGCGTTACCTGATGCAGTTTGACATGTGCGATGTGCTTGAACCTCATTCCGCATGTTGCGCACACATAAGGCCTTTCTCCCGTATGGGTTCTCTCGTGACCCCTCAGGTGGGCTTTTGTGCCAAACCCCTTCCCGCACACGGAGCATTTATACCGACCCTCCCCAGTGTGTTGGACCTGATGGGCAGCAAGCTCTGATCTGCTCCGGAATGTCATCCCACATGCCTCACATGAATGTGGCTTCTGCCCAGAGTGAATCCACTGGTGTCTCCGGAGGCCGGTACTGCGAACAAAGGTTGCACCACACTGATAACACTGAAATCGTTTCTCTCCCGTGTGCCTGACCATGTGGACAGCGAGAGACAGGTGGCTCCTGAATTTTTCCCCACATGTGCCACACTGATTTTTGCCATGAGTGAGCCGATGTTTGCCCAGGTCCCCGCTGCACGCAAAGCTTTTCCCACAAGTGCACTGGTACGGTTTTTCCCCTGTGTGGGTCCTCTCGTGCCTCTTGAGGTTGGCTGCCTGACTAAAGGTCTTTTCACAGTATGAGCATTTATGAGGCTTTTCTCCAGTGTGCGTAAGCTGATGCAGGACAACATGTGATTCTCTTTTAAAAGTCTTACCACATAGACAACACTGAAAAGGCTTTCTTCCTGAGTGTATTTGTTGATGAGCTTTAAGAGCAGAGGGTTTTGCAAAGTCTTTGTGACACTGGGGACATTCATATTGTTTGATCTTTGTGTCAAATTGTGGCTCTGATTGGTTGCCTAATGTATTCAGTCGCAGGGAGCGTCTGAGAGGAGTCCTGATGCTCCTTTTTGACTGGGTGTTCCCTCTCTTGCCAGTGAAGATCTTTTCAAAATTCCCTGCAATACAACACAATTATTATTTAAGACATTTCTGAAACAGAATTTCAACACTGGCAAGTTAGATCTATTTAGACGTTTACCTGCGCCCTCACAAGTTATAACGTTAGTGTGACAGGATATTACAACTACACATGTTGCTCCCTATTATTGTACTTTATACTTGAGTAACTTGTGATCACTGGTATAAATGACACATTTCCGCGATGTTTTGAACGGTTGATGCGAAAACAATATCAGGCCTAGCCTTAACGTTACAGTTCTACAGGTAGGCTAGGCTATAGCCTACATGGGGTTGATCAAATTCAATTGCTTAGGGCCACTAGCCAACATGTGCTAGTCAAGGCTATGCGTTGCGCAATTCGGATTCGTCTTTCTGCGGTAGCTTGGGCGCGTAGGAAATACGGGGGTCGGGACCCCCCCAATGTTGACCCCCTACCCCACCAAAAAAAAAAAAAACCCTACCCAAAAAGCAGCTTTCATTTTTTCAACTTTCCTCGCAAACTTCACGTCGCTACCAAGAGAATAAGCCTACGCCCCCTCCACCTCTTCCCATGCAAACTTCACATAACAACCCCCCTCCCCCACCACCCATGCAACGCTCCTTGCGAGATCAACTAACGTAACCAGCCATCATAGACTTCCACCGGTAAAAAAAAAAAAGTGAGATATTCGCTCCTTTTTTGTCAATAATGTAAGTGCATGAAAAACTATCAGTAGCTTTGGACCATCGGAAACCTTAATTTGCTGCCGTTTCTTAGAGCTTACAGATAGCATCAACGTTACAGTATGCAGGCAAGGAAACAAGTGTGAAGCTACGTTAATTGTGTGGCCGGAGAGAAAATTGCTTTTATGGTGAAACAATGCTCTGATAAAACAATGCACACAGTGAATGACGATGTTAGTTATAAGTCTAACGGTTTTACAGAATGTTAAGTCAAAGGGACTTAATTACTTAGGCTATGTGCTGCATTCAAAACCAGCTTTGTCAACAGGAGCCCAACGAGGAGTGAGTCAGTGGCAGTTATCAACAACGTTGAGACGGCATAATTTTGATTTGGTTTCTTAAACTAGTCTACTGATAGATCTGACTTAATGTTCAGTCGCTGCCAATCTCGTTCCAGATACAGCCATGATTTGAAAACAGATTAGCCTTGTTGGATCTTGTCCACATACACACAATCATAATCCAAAAAGACGATCAAAAACATCAAATATATGTGCACCTTTTAAGATGGGGTGTCACGTACTCTTTGAATAGGGCATTGGAACTAACTGGATATTCAGGCTGCTAAATTAGTAGCCTACCAACATGAGTTTGCTGAGATGAGGAGTTCACATCAGAATAGGTAAACGCTGGTTTATTTTATTATTGCAACTGGTTGGCTTAACAGGTTTTGTTTAAATAGTAGGGTAACGTTCAATTATTATCTATGTGCCGTCATCAGCCATGCAGTGGCCTTTTTCGTGTATACTATGGTCGACGTTTTGTAATCCAGGGATGAAGTTACCTGTCTACCACCTAATGGCAAAAAACAAAATTAGGCTTCTCATTCATTCCATTGGGCTGTTGTTTAGAAGACGCGCCCTTGTTGAGTGTAGGCCTACTCGACAATGGCGCTTTTAATCTTGCATTTCAGTGAATATGGACTATTAGCCTGTAGGCTAACTTTAACTCACACATGTCTAGCCAAAATGTGTGCTATAAGAATCGCAGAACAATATTTTTAATGAGAGAAAATTAAGATGCATATGTATACCCTGCAACAAGAGATGTAACGTTATACGCGTGAGCAAAGTTCTGCCGTGAATTTTCCGCTCCATAGCGCCACCGAACTCGTGCAGATTCGGTCCCCCTCAATGTCAAACTGCTTCCTACGCGCCTGGCCAAACCATGATACATTTCTGAATTCTCTGTTTTATAGTTGTAGACTACAGGACCACAGCAAGTAAACATGGCAGATTAAACAAAATAAACAACGATTTCAAAGTCATCTTACATCATCTCAACGCCACTATAGCCTACTTTATTCAGCAACTTACTTTCAGAGCAGTCTCCATGTTCAAACTTCAAATCAGACTGCTCTTCTTTGGTTTTCACAGGTTCTTGCTTGCAAGAAAAGGTTGGTGGTATGCACATTTCTGTCTCGCCATCATGATTTAACCCAGACGTTATCGTCTCAGATCTTAAGAGATACTCTTGTAAAAAATCATCAAAATCTTCTTGCTTTAACTTCGTAACTGACTTGAGTTCTAGTGATTCGGAAAATCCTGACATTGTTTTGATGTTTTCCAGTTCGGCAAAATGTAGCAAACTTGCTTTCCTTTTGGAAGATATTTTTACGACATGTACAAAACAAATCAGCTGTAGTAGGCCGATATTTCTAGTTCATTTTACCTTTACTGATAATAAATAACCTAATAAATTGCTTGCAGGTGTAGACCATCTCCAATCAAGCCCCCAGTGCTCAAGAGTAGACCACTTAGCGTGCCTCTGTCGTCAGTTCACTCTGTAGCTTCATGGATTCCACCTCAGCCAATCAGCTGCAAGAGATCCCGAAACGCAAACGCGGGGAGCGTTCGCGGCTATACAGTGGCATGAGAGAAATGCGCATTGCACTGTCACTTTTGTAGGCCACTGTAGGATAGGTAGCTAATTTTATTGGCTTGGAGATAAACAAGTAAATCACAATGGACCTTTTTCACAGAGCCATATTTCCAAGAAGTTGCAAGGTGTTATAATGACGTCTAATAGGGATATGGTTTTGATTCACTAAATCAGAATCAAAATCACTGTCATTAAAGCGCCATCAAAGACTAGTTAGAAGCAGAATAGTCTAATACTGCTGTCATAAATAATTTCGCGTCGTCATGCTGTTGTAGCGTTTGCCATAAAGCCAAAGTAGTTGTAACGTTAGTTTTCATTTCAACCACAGATCTGCTATCCGATCCAAATAATCTGGCAAAGTTTAGTGCGGCTACAGCCGATAGATGTTGCTGACCTTAGTTATATGTATGAAAAACACCAGGGGGACGTTAGTTTCAGGATGGTCGATCTTTCCAGCAAATGTCTGTTTTAAAACCCCTTAAGGCACACCGTTTTTTTATGGTTATGCTTGTGTCATTCAATGCCAGAAGGAGTAACTTCAAATCAAGGAAACAGACATGAGAGCACAGGGTCTTAGCTTTCATTTGAAACCAATTTTATGTTTCTAGGTAAAGGGGGTTTCAAGTTATAAACTTTTGAATGTCTGTAGGCCCTTTTATTTACAAAAAAGTCCCTATGGGAGTTTACATAGGGGCCCCAAGCAAAACGCATAGACATATCTTTACAAAAATGTATATTCAAAAATCACAGTTTTGGTCTTTTGACTTCAACTTTTTTGTATAACAAGCTGAGAGATGAATTTAGGGCTTAGATTTTTTTTATTTGGGGGTATCATAAGGAATGTACCTTCATATCTTAGTTAGTTCATAGACATTTGAAATGAGCGGGAAAAAAACTTAGTTCCAACCTCTGTAACTCTGTGTCTATATGTCACAGAAACATACATATTCTTCTAGAAAAAACTTCAGGGTGTCACCTTTCCAATGGTATGAGGCACATCCCTAAATGTCTAAAACTATGTAGGAACTGTCAAGCTTTTAATTTGGGTATGCTGTTTTTTTTTTTTTTTTAAATAGGAAAAATAGGGGCGTGCCTTAACAGGTTTTAAGCACAGTACAATCAACAGGAAATGTCCCAAAAAGGAATCCAGCAAAAAGTGGTTCCGAGACACAAAACAGGGCTAGGCCTACTCTCTTGCAGGGTGAAGGTGGCGAAGACCCCACCATGGAGCAGACAGAAGGTGAGGATCTTTCAGGCCTGGATGCAACGGAACCAGAAAATGCAGAGCCTGACGTGGTTCTATGGAGATCATCAAGAGTTCAAAAATACCTGCTTGTTTAGATTCGCTGTCAGGGAGGGAGTATAGGCTAATAAAGCCTGTTTAGAAAACTGTTGGAAATGTTTCAGGTAGTTTTAGTAGCATATTAAAAGAAAAGTCTCCCCCAGTGCAATTCACAGTTAAAAGCCTGGTTCAATGGCACAGTGGCAGCTGAGATTCAAACACGCAATATTCAAGCATGCCAGCCATAGTTTTAGCTAGCAACATTAATCAGGACCTCTTTTTCAAGGTTAGTTTTATTGAATACAGTAGCTGTTTACAATCATATTGATTTATAACATGGTAAAACAGTGGTCATACTTTTTTCATTCTAAGTACAATGAGTGTGTCCAGTTTTTAAAGACAGCTTTAGGCTATCAACAAAAATTGTGAGGTAGTACTGTAAATACACAGCAAGAGGCAAGAGTTAAAAAAGGATTAAAAAAAACTCTGCAGAAACATGAAAAATATACAAAACTGCAAAACCCAATTAAAAAATGTTGCTAAATGTTGTTAAATTCTGCATTCTTTAGGTAAATCAGTAGTGGTGGTAGTAGAGACTGGTGTTATCTATGTGCACTCTTCTTCCTCCTCTCCACACACTCTTCTACATGGTGCCACATGTGCAACCCTGAGTTTTAGTATAGCAAGAACCTAAGGGGTAGAGGAAGATGAATCAAGTTATGGTGCACTGATCCCTGGATATTGACCAGGTTGAGATCCTGTAAAAAAATAGCACACACACACACACACAGAGACCTCACCAACAACTCCTATAGCTAATACATAGACAGAGTGTGTCATCTGTGCTTACAGCATGACCTTGGGGGGGATACAGAAAGCAAGTAAGAACACCTGACAGCCATGAGATGGTCCTGTATTTTTACTGTGGCATAGAGGGTGATGCTGAGATTGTGAGTGATGATGAGATGGTTCTGCTTTATCTCTTGTCTTGTGAGAAGGAGATGTAGGTTGTATACTATGTTGTCTGGGCGAATCCTCATATTGTAAAACCGGTGGGATCTGATTGAGTTTGATGTATCTGATGAGCTGTTTGCAAGGCGCAATTTTGGAACACCTCCAGGTTGACTGGGACGTCTGCCTTCTCCACCTCCTCCTTTAGCAGTGGAGCCTTGATCTGCGGCTGCTCACCCAAAGCCTTATTCTCTAGCCCTTCTTTTTGCCATCTTGCTTTCATCAGTGGCTGCTGTTCTAATGCCTTCTTTTCCAGGGCCAGACTATCATGTCCGGGTCTGTTTAATCATCTTTTCCTTTCATCAGTCTTCAAGTTCTGCAGGGGTTCATTGGGTGCCGACAGAGAGACCCTTGTTCCTTGTTCCTGTTCTGGTTCTACACTAGGATCTCAGGGTCCATCCTGTCCACACTGGCTGGTTTAAGGGGCAATGAGAGGTAGGCTCCATCTTGGCTAACATGCTGTTTCTCAGGTCTCCATTGGTGTTCAGGGTTTGCCGCATTCTCTCCATTGCTCAAAAGCATACGCTGGGCTGTGGGTGGCCTGGGGCCCTTATCTAGGTCAGAGATAGGAAGGGAGTCTGTGTGTGTGTGTGTGTGTGTGCAGGAGAAAGGTGGGAGAGAACAGAAGAGGAGCCACCCTATGTAACCTGGCAAAATACATAGGGTGGCTATAGGTACCATGTTACAAGAAGTGTCTATACCTTTTTTCTCTGGGGCTATGACTGCACTCCTCTTCTTACAGTTAGAGGAAACAGCTCTGAATCCTGATGGACTGGTTTCTGGGCAAGAACCTGCATCAATTTATGCATGTACAAAAGTCATTAATTCACATAAAGACTCACACATACACTCACACACACACATACGATCAGGGTAATAGCATGTATTATCACTAAATAATTTCTTACGACATCTATTCTGCACATGTATGCATGTATGTTTCATCACACAAGCTACTAGATATTTTACCATTATGCTATTTAAGGAGGTCTGGTAAACTGACCAGGAGCATGAGAGGGAGTGGACTGGTGTGCATAACCCAGGGCTGGTTTAAGTTGTGCCTGGTGCGTAGACAGGGGTACCAGGCAAATCCGTTGGCCATTGAGCTGGACGTATACAGTGCCCTTCTGACTACTGCCTGCTGTAGCGTTCTGCACCAGGAACATTTGGTAGAGCTGAGTATTGCGTCGGCAGTAGAGAAACTCCTTCTGAGTTACCTTGTCCACTAGTAGTAGCGCAACCGTGGAGGCTCCAGCGAGAGTATTGACGGGAATGTGGAGAAGTTGAGAGGCAACCAGACGCAGGGTGGGAGGAGCTTAAATAAAATAGCAATGTGATGAAACCACACAGCGAGATTGATACAATGCACCCACGACTTAAACACGGAAACCTAGAAAATATACTTGTTAATAATTTTTTGAACTGTTTTAAAGATTGAAGAAAGTAATGTTAGAGGTAACTTTCACAAGCCCCTGTGCATGTGGGAGGAGCATAAATACTCAATTTATAGTTTGGACCCTCCACTTTATGAATGTATTTACTATTAATGTGTCTCAATAATAAATTACTATGACTACAGTGGAACTAAAATATACACACACACACACACAAAATGTGTATTAACCAAAGATTAATATTTGAGAAGATCTCTCTTCCTTTCTCTTTCTCACTCACTCACTCACAAACTCTCTCACATGCACACACACTACATGTTATGTAGTTCTCTACTACACCAGGGTCCTATTCCAGAAAGCAGGTTATGTGACATACCAGGGTAAGTTTAAGGGTAAGTTAGTGGATAACCTCTCTTTCGGTTCCAAAAACGGAGGTAACTTTCTCGGTATGGTTATGATTTACCAAATGGTAAGTTAACCGAGCTTTCTGAAATACCCCCCTGGACTGGATTGTGGGAATGAAGACAGAGGGATGGTGACGCCCAGATACTGCAGATCAATGATCTCCTCACAATCCACAAGATTTAACTTCAGAACGGCTGAAACATAATTGAATGTCAAACGAACGTCAGAACGTCAAAAACAGCATTGTGTCTGGATTAAAAAAAAAAACGCACAATGCACACACATGTACTCTTATTCAGTAAAAAAATCACGACAGTCCCCAAAGTACCTACAAAACAGCTATCAAAGCAGTTCCCACACATCTAAATAAAAGCCTTATGTCAAGGACAGTATGTGAAGAAATCATTAAATGTGATAGTTATTAGCTATTTTATTATTAAATGTGATGATTTGTTCTTTGCTTGATTATTTGCACAGGAATGTAAGAGGACCTAAGCAGATAAAAAAACTGCTGTTGACTCACCTTGTCTCAGAGCCGGATGGACTACCTGTTTGTGTTTGAGAGACCCCAGATACATTAACAAAACCTTCTCCAATTGCATTATGCTGTTCTGAAGGACCTCTCTACCTATTACATACACACACAAGAAAACATTAGGAACAACATTATTTAAGATAAAACACACGCTCACTCACACACACACACACACACAGCTGTGTGTGTAGTTTACTACATCACCAGGAGAGAGCAGAGGATGCCCTCACCTGCACTGGATTGTGGGTAGGGAGACAGAGGCAGGGTGACACCCAGATACTGCAGATCAATGGCCTCTTTGGGGTTCACAAGATTTAACTTCAAGCCAACTGGAAATAAGATACCATCAACTACAAAAAAAATCTGAATATTATTGAATAAAATAGTAGCTAGACAAAGCTTTTGATCCAAAATATAAAGTGTTATTAATTGATGATTGTAACAAGGACTCTCCTTTTTACAATCATCAATTAATAACACTTTATTAATTAAGTAAATAAACTTTTTTAATTTACTTACTTATTAATTAAGTAAATTAAGTGTTATTAATTGATGAGGAGAGTACAAAGGGCGTTCTATTTGATTATTCACTGACTGATCCTATTGGCTGATGCTTTAGTACCCTAGAGGAACATAGAGTTACAGTAAGAGCCTTTGCTCACCTTGTTGCAGAGCAGGATGGATGACCTGTCTATGTTTTAGAGACCCAAAATCTAACAGTAACGCCTTCTCCAGCAGCACAATGCTGTTTGCTAGGACCTCTGGGCCTACCATTAAACAAACACACACACACACACACACCATTGTATGTATAGCCTGATATTCTGAGATCCAAAGAATACATACATGTTTTACCTTCAGTTACTTTCACAGGTGACCTGGTTCCCTCCTGGTACTGCAAGAGAAGAAGTGTTAAGTAACAGGTGGTAACGGGTAACTACTTTGCCAAGAGCACACCTGATATGGCAGCATCATATCAGGCATGTGTGAACTACTCAGGAAACACACAACCACTGTGAGAAAAAAAAAACTAGAATAATTGTATAGGGAAACGTCACAAAAAAAGTCAGTTAAAGGAATTATCCGGAGTGAAACAACACGTAGCTCTGTTGATTCACATTGCTATGTGCTATCTATAGGTATAAGAACGACAGATTTTCATGCACGGTAGACCGAGTAATGAAACGGCAGCCACCGCTAACTGATTAGGGCATGTCCGTTTCGTTTTCATATGCCCAATATGCTTAGCATTAGCGGCCAGTTCGTGAATTCGGTCTACGTTGTACCTACTGCTGTCATTCTGATGCCTATAGACACCATTCAACAGCCTCAGTCAACAGAGCTACGGGTTGATTCACTCCGGATAATCCCTTTAACATCAATGCCAAGGGTGCTCATAAACAAATACCTCTATCAGCCAAGTCCTCTTATTTTGTTGTAGATTTTTTGTGTCACTGTTCCATATTAACCTAATTTACTCATTCAAAACTATGACACTCATTTTAATCCATCCAGCATTTGGGGCATCAACACAGAGAAGTTTTGACTTTTAAACACATAAAGAGGTAAGTCTATCTCATAGCATGAGAAATAACTTTCTTTCCTCACGGTACTGGTGACGGAGGCGAGCCGCACGCCCTCTACACTGCACACAGCCAGGTCACAAGGTGTTTCCATGAACATGGCAGAGTTGTCTTGTGATGAAAGCTCTGAGGGATCCATCTTCTTCTTGAGCACTGGAGCTGCATCCTTCCTGTGAACAGTGGCAGTGGTTGGACAATAATGTTTTTTAGCCCTGAAGAAGCTGGCACAGAGACAATGTTTAACCATACATGAAAAACAACTTGCATTAAGTTGAAGTTGCATCGATACACGGGAAACCACAGTGATGATGTTTATGTCTGTGCTGCTATAGTACAATATATTAGCATTGAAAAGAGAATTACAGCACAGACTTGGCCCAACATACCTATAAACCTTCCATATACAGTCCCATTTATTGAGATGTAAAACACTGTTTCAGAAACTTTCTGCAAAGCAAGAGTGAATACTAGTTTTATATGCAAGAAAGGTTGCCATTCCTCCTCGCTGATCCTCGCTGTTCTAACATTATTTTGCCAAAGCAGTACTATAATAGGATATTTGGCCTTATTTGCTTGAAAGCAGAAATTGTTGCTTTAATAGAGGTGTTCATGCCTTGATATATCACAACTTCCAAGAACCAGCAACTGAAGCAAACTAAATGTTGCACTTCTTACCACTTGTTGCCTTTGGTGTGATTGGAATCAGCCACTGGAGATGCACTGGGCTCATGTGCGCCCTCTGGTGGTAACACTAAATTCCTGCTTGTGTTCGTCTCCTCATGGCATAACTGACTGGCAAACGAGTTGTGCTTGAACTGCAGGTTGATGAGCTGGAAGTTGTGGTAGCGTGAGACGGCACAGAATTCGGTCTGCGAAAATGTGAACAATAGCGCCTCGGGGTCATCGAGGTTGATGTTTTTATTGTTGCAGGGGTGAAAGGAAACCACATGCAGCCGAGGTATGTACTGCTGGTTTGGGCACAGGAACACAAGAGTTTTATCACTCTGCGGGTCACTGGTCAGCTTCACTGTGTCAAATGACACTGGAGAACGCATCCATGTGGAACCCCTTGAAGGTGAACACGGGTGTGTGAAGAAGTGTCTGTTTGTCGCAGGCTTCTGACTTGGTCTTACACAGCCCTTGTCCACAACCTGGAAGTCCATGATGAGGAGATATAGCTTATCTGTGGAAAGACCTGTCAGGATGTAGGAACAGAAAGGGAACATGTAGCAGCCCTCTCGTGTCAGAAGTATCTCGGTCCCGATGCTATTGAACTCCAGCCACACTGAGTTGTTGTGTAGAATGGCAGAGGGGCAGAGAGTGCCACTGTCATTTAGCTTGGCCATCTTAGTTTAGATGCTTGGTGCTGTGGTGTTGTTAAAAGCCACTGTCTAAACCATCCATGTTAGTGAACCTAAATTCCTGTAAATAAAGCAAAAAGTTGAATGTTGCGTCTTGAGGGTGCTGATGACTCATTCTGTAAAAGGAAACATTAAAATAACATTCTACGCTTTGAATTTGGATAAAAAAAAAATGGATTAGGCTAACATAAAAATTGTTTAATGTTAGGGTACAATTGGCAGGGCTCTGCTCTGCTTTCAGGCTGTTATTCCTATGTAGGCTACTAAATGCAAGTTCAGTGTTTTGTCAAGTTCCTCAATTAAAAGCAAATAATTACTTGCAAAATCCAATTAGCAGGGACATTTCATAACACTATGCTTCCTATAGCCATCTTAATGGGCTATGCCTACATGGTAGCCTGATAAGCAATGACTTCTATGGTACTTTCAGGTCGTCTGTTTTGTTTGTTTGTTTGTTTGTTTGTGAGATCCATATTTTAACACAGCCTAACTGCACCTTTAGGCCAAACAGAGCGCGCGTAGGCTACATCAAGCCCTACTTGTCATGACTCAAAGCTCCAAAAGTCATTAAAAATATACAAACCGCGTGTTTTTTTTCTTCATTTAAATTTCGAAACTATAACGTCTGTAGCGCATGTCCGTAATTTGCCGCATTTCTCACTCAGCAGAAGTTGTTAAAACAATTCAACACATTGGCAGATTTCTCTTTAACAAAATAAAAAAAACGGCAATTTCCCACATCCGTACTTCAGGAGTGACGTAACACCATGGTGGCCTTAAACGCAATCCCCCCTCCCCAGAGGTGATCAGTTACCCATGCATCCACTCAAATCCCTATACAAAAACACTGCTTTGTGCGGCAGAAAAAAAGGCTTTTTTTGCAATATTGTAATATTTTTTGTCTAAAATGTACAATACCAAAATGTAAAATTCGGTGCAGTAGGCCGGAGTATTTTTATAAATAGGCTACAGTTTTGAGACCAAAATAGGCTATGCCTTATTGGTCCACAAACAAATGTGCATTTTAAATACAGGGGTGGATAGAAAATGCTAAAATAAACATTATATTTAATAATATTTACACATTCGGCACACACATAGGCTAATGGATTGGTATAGCACAGAATTAACCACTTCCGAGTAATCCAGTTTATAAATTACAGGACATTTCTGCAGTTTCAAATGCATGACACTAACTGTTTTTAAAAATAAAAAAGCATTCAAGCTGGAACTTATAGTGCTTTGATATTTGTTACCATTTTACAAGGCTTTTAAATATGTCTCAGCTTATTTTGATGTTATCACAACACGGAACATGATTTAATTTTTTACACCCGTAAATCTTAAAAATCCCATGACTCCTTGAACACGATCATGATCAATAGACCTATAACAGAGTGTATGATGAATTATTTTCGGCGCCTGCATTTCTGCAGCTGTAATTTCATTACATCTTGTATTCAGTGACAGTTATCTAATCTAATCTATTATTACCATGATTTTCTTTTTTACTTCCTAGGACTACATTTTGTCCGACATTACAGGCAAATAATTGAAAAAATTTACTGACTGACTGATTCATATCATAATGCATAAAAGGGGTGTAAGTGAGAATGAATAAGCTTGAACACCTCCAAGACCAAGGAGGTGGTGGTAATTCCACAGGAAGAAGAGTGACCTCGCCCCAGTCTACATCAAAGGAGACAAGGTAGAGAGGGTCACAGACTTCAGATTTCTCGGGACATACATTTCACAGGACCTCACATGCATGGGCAACCAACAGCCCTTGTGAAGAAAGCAGCAACGACTACTTCCTCAGGACATTCAACAAAATACACCTCCCCTAGGAGTTACTGTTATCATTCTGTTCTGTTCAAAGCATCAACTGTTTTGTTCAAAGCATCATCTCACATGACGTAAGGTTTGGTAATAGCACCACCGCTGACAGGAAAGCACTGGACAGGCAAACAGCACAAAACATACTCTGTCCCCTCACACTCCCCTCCCTTTATACATCACTCCAGATGCCTGCAGCAGGCCAAAAACATAATCAAGGACTGTGCACACCCAGGTCACAATCTTTTCACCCTCCTTCCATCTGGGAGGTGATACAGATCCTTCAAGGGTCATAACTTCAGACCCTTGAACAGTTTTTATCCTAAGGCAATCAAACTTTTGAACTCTTGACCCAGACCAACTGCATTGCATTTTATGGACATTTCTCCAGTTTTTACTAACCACTTATTTACTCATGTATTCATTTATTCACACTGCTAAGGTCCTTTTTAATCATGTTTTCATTGTGTTGTGTCAGTGTTGTCCCGTCATGTGTAAGCGATCAAGGGGAAGTGCAATTTGAATTTCGTTGTTTATGCAATAACAATAAAGGTCTAATTCAAATCTAATTAAAACAGAACATGAAGGTCATGTGTATAAACATATTCTAGGACCTGTTACCTGTTGCTGCACTTGGCAAATCATTTTGAACAGATAGGTGGAAAGGATGTGACATCCACAATGACTTGACATAAATGAGCCCGGAAACACCTTTTTGAAAATAACTGTTGGCTTGTTTGAGATAATCAATCGCAGAGATGTTATATAAAGAAAATAATTGTGAGAGCCATGCATGCCTACTCCACTGACATGATACTAATCCAACTTAAGGGGGTAGACAAAGCTCATAGGTATCAATTAAAATACTCCCACCACACATTCTTGTAATGAATCACCAGTGAGAACCAATCAGGTTTCTACAGGTCATGTATTATAATCTCAAAGACGTCAAGCAAGTGAGGCAGAAGGACGGAGAGAATGAGAAATAAAGAAGAGACCAGAGAGTCCCTTTTTTCTCCTTTTATTTCGCTCTGTGTGCAGTAGTGTATCATACAAGTGGGAAGTGCACTTTGTCTTTGTTAAGGTGGTGAATATAGATGGCTTTGCAGGTAGAGCTTCTGATACTCAGAGCGATTGTCTCTGTTGCTGGGATCTTGGGAAACTTGGTGCTGCTCACAGCCATCTTTAGGTTGCCACGGCTTAAGACATTTGAGATCTTTCTTTTGGGTCTTGCATCCTTTAATTTAGAGGAGATTTTGATCGTGGATGCCTATGATCTTGTCATGCTTATGTACCAGAGGCAGATCAGTGACTGGTTGTGCAGCACACTCAAGTTCCTCACAATTCTGGGGGAAATTGGCAGCATTGTGTTCACTGTCCTCATCAGCCTGTACCGCTACCAGAAGCTCCGAGATGCTGTGCAGAATATCAACAAGGCTATCATCATGGACAGCGCAAAAATGGTGTACACATTCTGTTGTGTGAGCCTGCTGCTCGTGCTTCTTCTCGCCATGCCCACCTACATGACCAACCTGGACGGGCACATGAACAACCTGACCTACAACAGCACTTGCCCACCAGACTTTTTCCAGTGCGCTGTGAACAACTGCCCCTTTTTCAACAAGCTGTACAAATACGTCTTCATCTTGCTGTGCAACATCCTGCCTCTACTCATTGTTACCTGGACTAGCTGTCTTATTGTGAGAGTCCTGGTGATTCAGCATAGGGCTGTGCAGGTCATGCAGATGCAGCAGCAGCCCAAGAGCTTCCAACTCAGAACCTCACGGTTTCGGCAGAGCACTGTGGCAATCCTAGTGGCTATGGCGGTGTTCCAGGTGGACTGGACACTTTACTTGGTGCTCCACCTGGCCTTCAGCCCCTACACGTTTAGCTCCTGGTCAGAGATGGAGTTCTTCATTACTACTTCCTACACCACCATCAGTCCATATGTATATGGGATCGGAAATAATCTCCTGTCCTGGAAGGCATTAAGCTGTGAAAGTTGAGAACGTACATGTAGGGCTTGGATAAGACAACTGCATAGTTAATTGGGATACAGGGTCCAGGTCCAGGTACATTTTTATTAATCATTAGTGTAAATCAATACTTACAGCATGCTTTATCAGTCATAAAATTGTAATCATAACATTTTCTGTCATCAATAAAGTAATGGAAGCAACTAAAGAGATGGATTTTTGTATCTTGACCATTACAGCTACAAAATGCATGTGTACTAGTAGTATAATCTAGCATTTATTTTCCAATTATGCTAACATTCTGAACTTTTATCAGGTCATGAACTTTAACCCAGGTCACAAATTCTCTGAAATTAGGGTGTCCTGTATCAGAAATTGGGAGTCTTACAGAGATAATGTCACTGTTAACCCCTAAAATTGGGCTTAGGTTTTACACATGCATTGTTATTCCGTAGCAAATCTATGGTTTAACAATTGCCTAAAATAAATGGCTCGGACTAGCCTAACATTTTTTGTCATTGATCCAAATCTTGAATAAAATGTAGTTGTCTTAGTTCATTTTCATTTAGTGATGAGTATGACACAGTGACATAATACTAGTCTTCTGGTGATTTCCAGTCACAACAAAATTGTTTAAATTAGCCCAAAGTACTAGGTTGAGATGATAGTATTATAGATCAGGGGTCTGATAAAAGTTTATTGGAATTGATGCACAGTAAGGTGCCAGCAAAGCCACGCCGTGGTTGCCAGATCTTGTAAAATCACTGTAAAATATCAAGAAGATCATTGATTTTGATGGCTCTGTTGTGGAGTGCAGATAATTCAGAATGCAAGTGGAACATTTTGTCTTTGCTCAAGAAAATGTCTTCGCTATTAGTTTCCTTTCATTGGCTATCTATTTTCACCGGATTTAAATGAAAATCTCTTACACTGGCATTCCTCAAATGGGTTGAGCTAAGCCACAAAATGATAATAAATGTAGGCTAAATTATTTGATTTTAAGAGAAAAAGTATTAGCGTAAAGCATAGATTTTGTGTTGCCATACCAACAGTCTGCATAATGGGACATGGGTATGACTGTGTCACCAAAGTATTTCTAATAGCATTCATGTATTATTTAAAAAAATAAAAACATTGTCATTGTTATTTCTTATAGTATGATTACTTGTAAGCAAACAGAAACACATTCTTAGGATTATCAACAATTATGAAAATGTTAAAAAGACAATAGTAATAATCATCAACTTTGGTCATAATCAACAGGAGGTTTACCATCACATTAATATTATTGGCTCCAGGTGGGGAGGCCTACCTTTCACCATCTGACTATTTGGTCGTGACATTGCTTTCAGCCCTCATACTGTGGACAAATCCCTTTCTCTGTTCTCTCTGCCCCTGACTGTCCTACATTTTTTTATAGAGTTCCAAATTTATTTATTAGATATTGAGTGGAAGCACTAGGTAGTGCTATACTGCCTGTCAGACACCATACTCCAGCACAACTTCTAGAAATGTTTAAAGTATGATTATATCAGCTATATTGGACCACTTTTTGGTAAATCGCTTGAGGAAATAACACAATACCATATATGCCTTTTCCATTTTTTTTTTAAACATAATTAATAATGACTGCTTCTGATAATTATCTGTTAAAACATTTAGGCCCTACAGCTCTTTCAACAACTTTTTTTGCATGAGCAGTTTCGGTCAAAATGGGCCATGCAGCTTATGAGGTAAAATGGGCTGCTTATCAGATGAGCCAGTGAAAAGGCAAAGGGGAAAGTCAGGCTAATTTATCATCAATTTCAACGACACAATTGCTATAACTTTTGAAATACATTATTTCATATTGCTATTAAACAACAGATGAGTGATGTAGACTTCTGAGTGTGAGTATGCGTGTGACAAATTCATTCAAACACAGTCCTGTTCTCTCGCTTTCTATCTCCTCTGCTTGTCTCCTCCCTCATCCACTCACTTCCTCTCTCTCTCCTTCTCCCTCTCTCCTCTCTTCATGTTTGCCATACTCACTTTAATTAAAATATCTACCATTATAATTGCTCTGAGGTCATGATGAGTGCATGTTTGTGTGCAAACGTGTGGGTGCGTGCTGGCAACAATGTTTGAGTGTATGGGTGTGTATGTACATCTGTATACACACACACTAACACATACTGTATGTACATATGCATTAGCTAAGATTTCACTGCAAAAGCTACCACCCAGTCACATGTAACAAACAAGTTATGCCTACACAGCAAAAGTAGTTCACTAAGCTATCCTACTTTGAGTTGTGCTAATTTCACACGAAAATCAGAATGTTTTAGTTGAACTATATGTTCATGTGTGTTTGTGAATGACACGGATGGCCATTTTTAGGTATTGCCATTATCGCGTACAAAGTTTTTGCTAGACTTCTCTGATGTTTGTTAGATTTTGGGGTGTTATGCAGTATTTGAAATGTGCCAGTTTGAAAAAAAAAATGCATTCTCTATCTAGATATGAGCTCTAATAAGGATGTAATAATAGGTGACTATTTGATTAATTTGTCACACCTAAAAAAAATGATTTATTTAGTCTCAAATTGTGTGTGTTTGTTAATAGGCCAGATTAGGAAAACTAGGCCTAGACTTTTTATTACCTATCAAAGCAGGTGGCACAAGTAGTGGCATTTATCATATCTAGGCTTCTCTGTATATTTACCAAAAATTCATTGTTTTCTACACTATCATGAAAGCATCAAATTCTACCAGTCAGGAACCGACACACACACACACACACACACACACACACACACACACTTAAACTGATTACCGTGAAGTGACTACCTCTCCTGGTGCCCTGGTTGAAAACACACTGCTAAAGTGACCTCTTGAGAAAAGAAGTGAACGATGTGTTCTATTGCATCATTTTTTCCAAACCTTTTAAAAGTTCCACTACTCACTCCTTTGGGCCTATGACAATAAAAACTCATTTCAGACATTTAGATAAGGCCACTATATGTGTGACACGATTCTGTCTCGTCCTAAATGATTAGCCTAAATTTTAAAAAGGAAAAAATGTAGGCCTATAGTTATACTACACAAAAACTAACTGTCTCCAAAATGACATATTGTGTGTGTGTGTGTGGTTTTATTTGTATAGCCTAACTTTTAACTTGGCAAAATTAGCAAAAGCCAATCATACTTCAGGGTTGGTCCCTAGAAGGGACCGTTGTTCACCCATTGTCATGTCCTTCAACACTGAGTGATCACGTGTTAAGCTAGACCTTGTCTAGTCATAGCCCATTCTTTAAATCGTATCTAAATTGCGATCTTTTTTATACCAAGACTTCACCAAAGTGCACCCGAGGGGTAGGTAAAGGTGACGTTCCACATAATGGGCACGAGTGCCCCTTTAAGATACTCCATGTTTTTCACACATGTGATCGGACTAAGAAACGAACGGGTGATGTTATGTAAAATGCACGGTAAAACAACCAGTCTGTCATTCTCTGAAAACAAAAAAGACAAGTTCGATCCATCGTATAGGCTAATGAAGCGCTGCGACGCGTCTCATAGGACAATAAGTTGCTGAGCCTGCTGCCTGCCTCTCTCGAGCACTTGCGGAGCGTGAGAGTCCCACTCTACGCGATTCTCAGGCAATGTGCGCAGTTGAAAGATGTTCGTTCTGTTACTCGTGAGGTTCGTATAACGATTTTTACCTGAGCGTAACATAGCCAGCAAACAGCCTTGCAATGCACTGAGGTCTGGTTCCTGGTTGTTGCACTCGAACAGCCTCCCATCAGAAGTACGGAGGCGTGTTAGGAGTTGTTTTCCTCGCACGTTGATTATTCGGGGCATCCTCGGATCGAGCCACAGGCGAAGGCAATCTCACAGCAGACACATCAGACATAGCGAAGGACATCATCGACGTATTTCACACTAAAACGGGTCTAACGAATCACATCTGGCTTAATATGAGTGTAAAATCTTGAAAAGAGCTGTACATTTCAGCATCGACAGAAAAAGATCGCATCGGCTTGCAGATATTAAGCAACAACGGTTTGCTTGGAAGTCGGTGAGTAACGCAAGGCTAGACAGTTTTCCTTTTCCATGTGTTTACGTCTGCTAACTTGGCCATATGCAGTAAGACGATGCAGATCAACATCATATTGGGTCAAACAGTTATCATATTCCATGTATTTTCGACTAGCATCAAATGAAGCCTTAGAACAGTAGGGAGTGGTACTTGGTTTCGTAGAAATGTGCGCTGTGGATAGTGGCGGTGGCAGCAGCAGCCCGACGATAGACGTAGACCACTGGTGTCCATCCAATTACTGAGTCTGACACATCTAATATAAATATAACAAATTGCTACACCAGATTAATACGTATGTTCTGCTAGTCAGTGTAGGTGACGTTAAATCAGATATTTAACGTTAGCTTATTAGCCATATGTGATCCTGAAAAAAAAAGCTGTTGGGAGCTCCGATAGCCTGTCAGCAAGCAGCCTGAGCTTGCTAGCGACACAAGTACTGAAAAGTTAGTGTTTCTAGCGCAGATGTTAACACCTTACTGTCGCGGTTCTACTGTTCTTGTTTCCTATATGTAGATAACATGTTTGTATTATTTGTGTCTTTTGGGTGTTGTAGTCGTGTAATAGATGAGTCATGTCATGTATGCTATCGTGTGCACACGGCACGTTACGGTTTGGAGAACGCAAGGAAGTGCATACCAACTTCTGTCGTATAGTCACTGCATTGATAATAAGAAGTGACCGAGAATTCATTTGACTACGTATTTTTGTTTATTTGTCTATTCCATATTGAAAGTAAGTGTATCCATTTCTAATAGTATATAATTCGGCGGAATCACATGCAGGTGCACGAACGATCACGACCTTGTGGGCTACTGCTTACGTCTCTCGTAGTGATGACATCACAGCTCGGACAGAGAAGCTAAATGACAGCCATGTGATGCTGTGTAGATGGGGTGGGGATATTCACAACCAAATAAATCATGAATCGAGATAAATTCTGGTTTAGAGAAGGAATCCGGCATGACTTAACTTTACTACCAGGGTAACTTGTGTCTGTGTCTGCTTGGTCTGGCTGACATGACATAGGTAAGTCCAGCTTGCCCTTGTAGACTCATCATATCGCGCCACTGTAGCTTAACTCAGAGGTAACTTAAATCTCCCGGTTGATCCCAACATATGTTTGGCCGTGTACATTGGATATAAAACGTTATATTGTTATTTAAACCTATTTTGTGTCTCCAATTTATTGAGTTATGCTCCTTGTGTCTGATAGGTTTGAAAAATAAATTTCTTCATTGATCATGCTGCCAATCATTGCGTTTTATAAGCAAACAAGTTATGCAAAGATCAAAAGTTTATTCATATCAGCATTAGACGTCGATTTGTGTTGTGTGGCTTGTCATTTCGAAAGTTGTTGCAGTTACTGGCTAACCTAGTAAGAAGGCTGAAGATCAAAAATGTGTTTCTATCAGTTTAGTGATGTGGGAAGTGAAAACAGGCCGGAAATGCTTGGGATGATTTGCACAGGAGCCTGTTAGTTGTCTTTGACTTGGGACTATTCTGTACGTGGTTAAGTGGCAAACCCAGGTACATTAAACCAGTCACCACTTTCTCTAACTTCGTTTGCCTAGAATTACTTGACCACCTTCTTGGGACCCCCTGGAAGCAAACATACTGTAACTGTTTATAGCAGTTTTGAATGTTGACAAGTTCAGTTTTTCCTGCATACTTTAATTTTGGTTATGTTTAGGTTTGTTCTACAACTTTGTCTAGCGGTTTCTCATTTTAAACATCTGTGAACAGTCTTGTGTGTGCTGTGGCATGTTTTGACACTCTTGTAGCTGAGATTTTTAATCTCATTGAATTTTACTTAAATGAAGGGTAAAACATAAAAGAAGGAACTGCTGAGGCTTTCATAAAGCTTCAAATTGTGATTGTGTTTCCATAAATTCAGTGGCCTGATTAGATGCCTGGCCTTTTTCTTATGCAATTCCACCTGCACATGAACTGGGTTAGTCTGTAGTCTTAAAATCACTGTAAAAGAGCCATTAAACATACTCATCAATCAGCCTTATCCACAAGTAGTCAAACTTTTTGTAAACAGAGTGTTAATTGACATAGTTTATCCATAACACATTGAAATTGTGTAACCAGTTTAGCATAGGCTAAGAGGCAGTTTATCTTTATAATGGCTGTGGACTGTGTGTTACCTTCCTTTCAAAATTGATGGTCATACCTAACCATCACACTTATCAGGGATTTTACTTCTTATTTTTCAAACTCAACTTGCATCATATTACCGTTAAGCAAGCACATGTATACAGTGTCTTGCATGTATAAATTGGCTCACTCTTAAAACTGCAGTTCATCGTTTTATTGCCACTAGGCTTCATATAGCACTGCCATTATTTTTAACTAGCATCATCCCTCGTGGTCCTTGACTGGCTCACCAACAGCAAAACACCACAAGATTGATCAGTGCCAGACTGTTATCTTGGTGACATGAAAAGAAACACAAGTCATGAAAAGAAATACAAGGTCGGCCAAGCCAGGCATTTTGTCTCATTCTGTCGTTTGAAAATGATTTTCAGTGTGCACATTTACATATTCTTTGCCTATCGTGTTCGTCTGTGAGGTATGATGCCACCTGTGTTAATGATACATTTCAGGAGCCTTTTTTTCACTCTCAGTGTACCTCTGGACTGGGTTAGCATTCGTGCAACCAGATAGTTACCTGAATGAAATGAAGGAATTACATATATTGTCAACATAACTAGTTTCTATTCTTTGGTTTGCAAACAAATGCACATTGGTGAGAATATACAATGTAATGTTTTTCATTAGGATAGCTTGATGTAATCACACACTTTTTCATTTAACTTGTTTAACACGGTGCAAAACAAATGAAACTGATCCATTGGCAGCTTCAACTAATCGTTACTTTAGTTTGTTAGGGTGTGTGTTATGTGCTGGAACACACCGTTTGAGTTCAATGTCATGGCTTTCAGACACATTGCTGATTGCTGCACATACCCCAGAGCCGGTGGAAACCTAAGCCTATAGACAGAACTCTTGACTCAGTGAGTATTAGAAATTGTGTGGAAACACTAGGTGGCATAAATCTCAGATAAAGTACACATCCAAGCCACTGATCTGCAATTAATCTACTTTTCAGAGTGTCTGACAGCAATGCATTGTTGGCAGAGAAAAAAAAACACATTTAGTTGTAGAAAATTAAACTATATGATATGAGTCTGAATTCATGTGCCTGGCATGTGGGAGACTTATTTTATAGGCATTAATGTACATTCAACAGTGCAGTGGCTTTGTGGGCTATAGTGTACCAAAACCCTGGGTTTGAGTCTGACCCGTGCTTGTTTCCTGATCCATTCATGTCTATCTTTCTTATTCACTTTCTGTTCCAACTGTGGCAAAAAAACCAAAGTATCATAAAGAACTAGGCAAACCAAGATATGATTACCGCATCAATATGCTGTGTGTTGGTGACATATTTGCATTAGAGAGAATAAAAAAACAAAATCATTTGTTTTGGCATTTATGAAATAAACACAAAACAGAAGTCATATACAGACTTTCTGTGCCAGTAAGACTTAAGACCAACATGACATTTTGACATATGTAAGCTACATTTCTGTCAAGGTAAAGCTTAAGAGTGGATCAGACATGTTAACTCTAAGGAGGAGACATGTTAACTGTAAACACTTCAGAACAACTAAGCGTTAAAAAAAGGCTTCATGTAACTGCTTTGTGCAATACCCAAACATCGACATATCCCAGCATGTCATTATTGCTGGTGGACTGATCACTGATTTTTATAAGAGGCATGAGTTCAGCTGGTGTAAGTCTAGAGCCATATTTTGTTGTTTTTTTTGTAATACACAGGCTGCTCACAGGTACATGCAGCTGAGGGGCTTTTTTTGTAAAAAAAAATATGTACACTATATTGTGAAATAATATCTGTCAGTAGGCTACTGATAATGTACCTTATATTTAAATACACTATCGATTCTTTCATATATTTGTTTTATGCAAGACTAAGCTAAAACTTTGGCTGGAATTTAAATCACATATTGTTCCAAATATTCTCGCCTATTCTCAATTTCTTTAACTGTTTTAATTGTGGTGTAAATGTGATGAAGTACACTAATATAAGTAGGATATTGCTGTTAAAATCTTGATGCAGTCTAACCAGACGCATATGTGGTAGCCTACACGATTATCTGGAATTGTTGGCACTCAACTCGCTTTCCTTGGAAAATCGACCCCGCCTTTACCTTTCTAGTTTCAGTCAGATGGGGATTATCTGATTTTACTACCCGCAGGCTGTTTCTAGAGCATGACATTCCTGAAACAGGTGGAATGACCAGAGTGCTATCGTAGATTGTGGTGACAATTTGAGGTTTGGTGGTTGAGATGGAATGGGAATGCGAGCCCCGCGTGCATCGACATTTGTGTAAATGCTGCTGCTGCTGCTGCTGCTGCCTATGGGGTAAAGCGGTCAAATTAAACAATCAGACTTGCAGGTTCAATATGCAACAATTTGAACAATTAGACATGCAAGTTCATATAAAAAAACATACAAGACAAATGATGAGCTGCCTTTACCTTATTGGAGGGTAGAAATGTCAAGCTCTCAGTATCTGGGTAGCAATTGGTTGGGATAATACATTGTAGGTCGCCAGAGCAGAACCAGGAAGAGGACGGTTTTCAAGGGAGCCTGCGTACCTCTTGCATCGAAAATTTTGGCGAGCTAAATTTAATCTGTCACCACGCTTGACCTGGATGACTTGTAATGTAAGTTACAAGGACGCCGATATCTTAATTGTTTTGGTTTTACGCTCTGTGTGCATGCTGGAGTTTAGATCAGAGAGCGAACCTTATTTTCGCTTTTGCAAGTCAGTGACACTAGCGAGGGGATTTAGCGGTGTGACAGACTAACGTTAAGTCGGCCGTTAGAACCGACAGTAAACGGGAAGGCCACCAAACCCTCACAAACAGATCTGCATACTTTAGAAGTTTATGTGTGCGTAACGTCTAAAATTATTGAATTATTTTCAGAAGCCTCTGGTATTCAACAGTTAACTTAAACGATTTGGATCTGAAATCTGTTATGGGCAAACGATAGAGACTCATTCAGATGGTAAAATTAGTCACTGTGTATGCCCGTCCGCTTTTATTTTTTATTCTTAATTTTGTAGAGTTTTCTTAGTTTTGCCCAAAAAAGTCTTTCAAAAGACACCTCACAAATTCTAAATGCAGACGGTCTTTTACTTAACGTTAACGTTAGTTGGTTGCGACTTCAAGGCGATGGTCTTTTAAACTCGTAATTAAACGCGCACTGGAGACATTTCACATCATAAAGGTAGTGTTATGGTTTGTGGTCACGATTTCTATGGGTCGCCTTCGATCAGGTGTAACCAACTGCGCAAGTGGAGAACATTAGGATTGTTCGTAGCAGTTGAAAAACATGACAAATTAGAGATCCCCCATGCCATTGATCAACCCCCGGAATGGTGTTTGGTTTAATGTATTAACGGGTATGTCTTTAAAGCCGTATTGTAAAAGTTAGGGTTAGGGTTTCACGTTAATGCTTTTCCAGTTAGGCTACACAGTGATTGGTTATTCAGATCAATCTGAAGAGCAAGATCACCTTAGTGTTGTAGCTTTACGTTACATATATTTTGTCTCTAACTACACAGTGACTTAGTCACTCAAGCCATACATTTTTCACAGGCATGGTCGATATCATGGAAGCACAGGCACTGTACCTAACTCCCTTCATAGGCTACGTGCTGTGCCTAATATGAATTCCCAATATGAATTCCCAATATAAGCTAGAGATAAATTGTAGCCTATATGCATGTCTTATTGGGAGCTGTTAATGTGAACAGTTTCATGAGCCTGTTTTACTGTAAGAGAAGTTGGACATTCAGTGAGTGAGAGAGAAGAATGTGTTCCTCCTCATTCTTACGTGACATAAGAACACATTATTGAAAACAATCATACAGCCTTTTGAGCTTATCTGCATGAAAACCTTACAGTGTCCTAAAGGTCACTATAAGGACTACTATTTTACTATTTACAAAACTTCTTGTAGACAAATAATGGATACTTTGTACCTGTACTGGTAATTCAACACCATTTCTAGTGGTGTCCGGCAGGAGACTTTGCACATTTACCAATTAAAACCTGCGGACCCCACCCCTACCTTTTCATTACCCTAATCAGTAAAAAAAAAAAAAGACCCCAGTTATTCCCAAAACACCAAGAGGCACTTTCAGCTAGCTGAGTCAGTGTTGGCATATCAAACTGGGGACATACCTCAGACATGCAAACTACTAGTGAGAAAGAGAAGCCCAGCTGTTAAGTAGACTGACTGGTATGTGGGTGTCTCATTTATGGTGAACCCATGGGTGTTTTCTAAATCATCTTTGATAGCATCCCATTGTCTAGTAATACTCAATCGTCTGTTAATGAAGAGGTATATTATTTTTTTAAATGTTCAGCTTGTAAATTATTATTCAGACATTCCATAATCTAGACATACATTAAGAGCATCACAAAGATTTTTCTTTACTCTGTGGTGTCTCACTTAACCTTCAGAAGGTTGTTTTTGAAAGCATGTTATAAGTCAAGCTACTGTTGTGGTGATGGCTACTCTGGTGGAGACATTTCTGACATTGGTGTTCTGTTTCTGTTTTTTTGTCCTGTCCCAAGTTGTGGTGTGTTTGTGTCTTATGCAATGACCCCGCAGGTGTGTTGCTGTTCAGTGGAGTGAGGGTTTTGTTTTTGTTTTGTTTGTTTTTGGCATAAAATGTTGTGACTCCATCCCTTTTCAGGTTTTCTGTGAGGTCTAAATGGATGCACCAGTGTGGTGTATTTTATGTTGAAAATGCCACTTGCTTGAACTCTGCTTTCCTGTGTTGTTGTGGTTGTCTTTGTTGTGGATGTTTGTGTACCCATTACTTCTTGTCTGACTGAAAAACTGCTGTGTATTACATTGAACATGTTGTTTTTCTTTATTGTACACATGCCTCTGCAGTGTGTGGTGGGTTTTAATCTATGGTGCAGCTGCTTTATTGCTGTGTTGCTCAGCATCTTTTGGATGGTAGTGGTGTTTTGTACTGATCTTATTGAGGTTTGCTGATGTCTCTAAATTTGTTAGAGACAATTACAGTAGGGGTGGGCAATATAGACGATATATACCGTATGCAATATGCATTTGGCCAGTGATAGAGATTTTGGGTCATATCGGCATACCGTGATAGGCTCATTGCGTCTCCACAACCATGTGAAAAAATGTTGACCTGTAGCTTCACCTTATTGATAGCACCTTTTCATTCTTACAACGGAACTGTGTAAGAGCCTATAAATTGAACAGCTACTGCCTAACACAAATGCAGCTTACCAGTTTACTTCTGCGTGAATTTGAGAGTCCAATATAAACACCTCTGAACGATGACTAAACAACTGTTGTACATATTGACTTTATGCTATGGTAACCATTAAGAAACTGTTATGCTGTAAGTTACATACCAAAGTATACCGTAATATATATATCATCTACCGTCTATGGTTCAAAATATATCGCAATATAAATTTTAGACTATATCGCCCACCCCTAATTTACAGTGTCTCTGTAAATGGATTCATTTACAGTGGCTACCTTAAAATCACTCCTAATGAAGCTTGTTAAACATTCCTCATCTCCTCTTCCCACAGTTTTATGGCATGTGCCAGTGTTATTGCCAGTAGAAAACAAAAATCACAAAAAAACATCAAAACTTTCCAGGGCTATTAATAATTTTAGGTTTAACTGTGTCTTCATGTTATTGTAGTAGGCCTATTTATGTCACACTTACTCCCAGGTAATGTGAATTAGATCATGTGATAGTGAGATTGTGTGATTTCTCTCTCTCTCTCTCTCTCTCTCGCTCTCGCTCTCTTTTTTCTTTCTTTCTTTCTCTCTCTTTCTGTCTTCTCTCTCTGTTTCCCCTCAGGCCCTGTGTAAAAGAATGCGATGACCCATGCCAGGCAGAAGGGTTCCCTGAGCCGGAGCCACAGTTTAGGACAGGACCAAAGTAGAGGCTGCCCGCGTAGTGAGACCATGGGCCGGGCTTGGTCTGAGCGCTTCACAAAAGAGGCAGGAACTAAGAAGGCTGTAGGAATGGCTGCGAAGGGCCAATCAAAGGAGCCAAAAGAGGTGAAAGGGGAGAGGAACAGGAAGCACTACCCATTGAGGGGACGAGGTGGCGCACTGGAGGATGAGGTGCTAAGGTGCCCCATGCAACATATTGAACCTCGAGGCAAAACTGGTGAGAAGCGTCGGAAAGAACAGAGCAGGCAGGCGTGCAGGGGGAAGTCTGCAGCAAAGGGCTCAAACAGCCAGCCATCAGGGAGTTCATCTAAAACCACATCAAAAGTACAAAGCCAGGGAATCCCTCCTGCATGGGAACCACGCAAGCGCAGGTTAGCTTCCCTCAATGCAGAAGCCGTCAACAGTCTGCTTCTGGAGAAAGCAGAGGTACCCCCAGCCACCAAAGTTGCCAAGAAGAACTTACAAGATGGGCCAGGAACCGGAGGTGAATGTAGTTCCACTACAGAACCTGCTGCTCAGGATTCCAACACTGGAAAGTCTCAAACGTGCCAAAGTCCCAAACAGCAGCAGCAGCAGCAACAAAAACAACAGCAGCCTAAAAAGCTTAAGCAGACAGAAAAGGATGATATTGACTACTGTAAAATCTTTGCGCCCACTCCAAGGCGCTTGGCGGGGCTCAACGCAGCCGCCTTACTCAAGCTCACCAGCTCTTCTGCAGCTAACAAGCAGCGTGTGAAACCCGAGATCAAGAGCCAGTGCTCCTCAGTGGTGAAGAGGGTCGCTGTTACCACAAAGACGTTCGCACCCTCACCCAAGAAGCAGCTGAAACCTGCCGGACCTTCAGCGCCGTCACCTGGGTCTGGCGGTTTCTCCTGCAAGAAGGGAGGCTTTGAGTCCAGCCCACACTGGAGGAGCACTGTGGAGGATGCGCACATGGCTAAAGTGGGGTACCAGTCGGCTAGCAAGCCTGAGTACCCATTGAAGCAAGTCAAAGAGGAGCAGGTGGAGGCAGAGCTTAGCCCATACTGCTGTTGTGCCCCACCCAACACGTCCCTTGACTACTGCTGCCACCGGTTGGAACTTTTCCTCAGGCAGCAGCCTGCCTACCCCGAGGCCGAGGAAGGACCCTTTGCACCGGTCAAGCAGGAATGTTTGGTACCACCGCCACACTCACTAGCGCACCCATCGCTAACATTAAGCACCCATCACCCCTGCCTCTGTTCAGACCACTGCTTCTCTAGCTACTATGTGCACATGGCCCACACAAGGACACCGCCATTGGCTGCCTTGGGGTCACGACCTTTGACCTATGGCCCCACTGCTCTCTGCCCCGGGCCAGTGTCTGGTTCTAAGCTAATTGCACCTGGCATTCCCCACTCCTCAGGGATCCCTCACCAGCCCTTCTGCACCTCAGTGCGGTCGCCATGCTACGCTGAATCCTGCAGGGTCCCCACTTATGCTTACAGACCATTGCAGCCCATGCCCACCAGGGGGTGCTCTTTCAGTACCGGTTGCTCCAGGTGCAGACAGGAAATCAAAACGGGTGAGTGGGGTGTATTGGCTCATAGGGTACCAAAAGCTTTTGCCAAATACTATTAGAAAATACTCATTTGTTTTAAATACTAATACTCATTTGTGTCAGTAATTTGTTTATATATTTCTTTTTGCATTTTTTTTGGATACCCCCTGCAGAAGGATACTCCTCACCACGGCGGGAGCACAGTCCTTCACTATTACAGGTACCCCCTGCAGTGCCCCACTCGGGGTGCCCCTTGCCCCAAAATACCACCCCAGCCGCCACAGTCCCGCATCTTCTGTCACCCCTGTCGGAAAGGAGACTGAGCGAGGCAGGTGTTGGGTCAGGCCGCAAGTGCCCACAGGGCAGCAAGCCATCTAACGGGTCTCTGACCGCCCGGCGAGCCAAACTCTCTCTCAAACAGCAGGCTCCTGTGGCCGCACCCAGTGGCAAACAGAAGAAGGTCATCCACAGACGTGCCACCAATGGATGGCGGCCCATCGGCGTGCCTGTCGAGAAGGAGGTGTTCGTAGTGGTGAGTCACAACAACAGAATGCTTATTTTAAACGGTTAAAGTTGCTTCAGATTAAAACATGTCCATTAGGGTAAACTATGGTTCTGTGTTGACTCATCGCAAATGGCCTTGTTTCCAGCCATGTTTCTATATCTGGGGCATATGTGCCACAGAGTCGCCCCAAAGTCTGGAACGTATGGGCCACAAATCCGCTACTAAACACTAGGGACGTTGAGTCGTTCTGCTTTGAGTGAGTCCATGTTCACATAGCACACCTCAATCAAATTGTTTTTCGTTAGCATCTACCCTTCGTCCACTCTGTTGAGTCTTAGGAATTCCTTTGTCATGCTTTCATTTATTAAACAGTGCTGTAAAAGCACTGTATTTTTTAACAACCTTGTCACTGAAAAAAATATATCGGAACTATTTGCCAATTTCCTGGGTAGCCAGTTCATGACCCGAGTCCGCCTGAAAGAGGTAGTCTGGGGTACGGTTCGCTAGAACGCTGAAGTAGGTTACTAAGCAAACATTCTAAAGAATGTAAAGAATCTTTTTATCTCTTTTTATCATCGTTTTGACGCGAGATATTCTGGAAGCTTGTGTCTGCTTATGACATAAAAGGACCAGGGTGCGGATACAAACGTGTAATGTGAACAGAGACCAACTGCGGTAGGGGTCTGGGGGAGTAACCGGACTCGGGTCCGGTCCAGTTAAACGGACCCCGTGTGAAAGCACCCTTAAATACAACTTTTCTCAAAAGGGTATTAATTGCAGAAGAGATTACTGTAATCAGTAATCAAATTATTTTTTTCTTAACATTGCTCTTAAGATGCAATTGTAAGGTCCTAAAGTACGTAAGCCCCTCTTGAAAACAGTTTCTTTGTCCTGCCTTGTTCTCAATATGCTCCCCTATTCATATCATGTCAAGCTTTTGCAGAAGTTACAAACTGTAACTTTTCAAATCTCCTCTCTTGGAATGCATCATTTACAAACAACTGATATTCTGTAGGGCTGTGGAATTGCTAGTCTCCAGTGAATAAAGTAGACTTTATTGCTGACCATTTTTCTCTGGCCTTCCTAGCTGTCACTGGCAACCTGGATTGAACCAGAGAACAGTGCCCCCACCTCTGCTTTTCCCATACTTTATGTCAATGTTGACCACAGGGTGGTACAGGCTGTTAATGTCCAACATATGAAAATATATTCAACTGGTATCATCAGTCAACCATTCCAAAATCCATTGGGTTAATATAGCACCACAATAGCCCCAGGATATAGTCCCCACTTAATTAAATCTATGGTGTTAATATAGCATCATAGTGTCTCATAGTAATCCCAAAATATAGTTGCACATAATTATGAACAGTCAAACTATATATTGTCACAAGACCTGGGCTGTGGAGTAGTAGTCTGACGTACGGCTAGAGTCAAAGGATGAGAAATCAAACTGTAGGGGAACATTTGGGGGGGTTCATGTAGAGCCAGAGAGAAGGGGTCAGTGGCACGTCAAGCTGGAAGCTGGGTCAATCCTGTCTGTGTCTTTTGTTTGTATTTGGTGATATGAACACCCACTTAGACGTCTTTGATTCACTCCTTATTTTTGTCTACTTCCGCTACAGTGGATCTACAGTCGTTTGACACCTTTGACTGAGATCAACACACTTCATCTCATTCTTGCCAGAAATTGTATCACAAATACTCTGACAGTTCCACCATTACACCTCTCTGGCCACTATTTTATTCGGTTAAATGTGCATGTCCCTCAGCAACCCTCTGCACCTGCTCCCCCCTTTTGTGGTTTCAGTTTCTCCTCCATCTAGTACTTTATCTTTTCCTTTGAGGCTGCTGATGCAGCAAAGTCACTCTGCTCTACACTTGCTTGTGTCCAGACTTGCTCGATCCACTCGGCCTTAATCATGCCTGAATGACCCTCTTTGCTTAAAGCCTCTATGTGTAGGGTTTATCTTCTATTTATCTTCGTCTTTTATTAAAAATATATTGTATATATATATATACAGTACATATTATATAATGTAAAACGATGGTAATTACCTCCATGAACAAATTGTAGTGTTCCCGTAAACTTGGTCATTTCCATTTATATATAGATATGGTTGGGTACCAAATGAGAATATCCATTTTGCGCCGCCATTTTCAAAATGAGGACCGTGGGAAGGGGAGGGGTGGGGGAAATTCTCATACGAAAAAAATAAAACTTACACATAGGGGGTTTCATGCAATAACTTCAGAACTGCTGAGAGGAAACGGCATAAAACTAATACACCTCAAGCACTCTTTGAGGGAGTCATGAAAGCATTAGGGATATTTTCTTGTGTGGAATAGGTTAACTCCCTGAAACCAGTCTGGTTTCTGTAGTCACGCTGAATGCTCTTTACTTAGCATTTTCTTGCCACCAGGAATTTATTCATATGAAGTCTGTGACCTGAGAAAGCCAACTCGCTTCCCTTATGGTTGCAGTATTGATAGAAGTCAGTTGGTTATTACAGATTTTGCACAACCCTGAAAAACTGACCTTAGTTACTAAGGTCAAAAGGTTAATGCATGCTCTTGCATTGCTAAACATATGGTTAAGAGGATCATAAGAGACGGTGATAACATTTCTATGCTTGTTGCTGGTGTTGATTTGGGTTGAAGAAAAGTATTTCAGGCAATTCATTGTGTTTTGACTTCATCTATTTTTGTCCTGCTGAAGATTTTGTTGATTGAACAAACTTTTACTTATGCTCAAAGTTAGGGGGGAAAAGTATTTCTAAAAGTATTTCTAACCTTTTAAAAGTTTTTTTTTTTTTATCTGAAAGCGTATGCCTGAAGAAAACCCTGGTGGGTCAAACATTGCTTGACTTCTTGTGCTGACTTCTTTTTTTATTTTTTTTTTCATTGGCAATGTGTTTTAGATTTTTCAGTATTATTTATTTATTTTTAATAAAAGATTTAATATTTCATCTTTTCTTTTGGGGTCTTCGCCTTACAAAGAGGAACTGCATTTTTTTTTCTGGGACTCCAAAGCACTTCAATGTATGTTTCAGCTGTCAAGGATTCTCTAGTATGATACTAGTAAACATACACCGAAGTTGCTAGATATTGCACCTTCAATCATTGTGATGAAAATAATTTGTTGCGGTTGTGTTGAGTGGCTTTAATGAGAGATTTACAATCTAGTGACAACTTTCGAGTCCTTGTGGCTTTCGATAACAGAGTCTCCTAAATACTGGTCAACTTTTGATACTGAATTAGTTTATTTCAGCAATTCACAAAAGGGAAAAGCTATAAAATATAAAGGAGAAAATTAGATTGAATAAAATTGCAGGTGTTGTTGATATTGTTTATTCAGATTGAGGATAAACATATCCCAGGTTCATTGTTTTGTATTGTGTATTTATAATAGATGAATTTGGCCACATTAAATGGTTTATACTGTATCGTGTGTGTGAGGATAGGGTGTTAGGGTGAGGATAGACGTGTCCTCACTGAGTGGTTTGAAGATTATGTTCATTGTTTGAAGATTATGTTCAACTGTCATGCATACTCTTCTCTGTGAATGTGACCACACTAAGTAGCCTCTGTTGTGTCTAGGGTGAGGATGAGCCTGCAATGAGGCAGTGTTTTGAAGGTGTCCAGCGTGATGGTGAGGAGATCCGGGTGCGAGACACAGTATTGCTGCGCTCTGGTCCTAGGAAGAAGTCCCTACCGTATGTTGCCAAGGTCTCAGCCCTCTGGGAAGACCCCAAAACAGGTCAGACAACTGCTTTTTTAATGGGTTCTGTCCAGTGCTGTAGGACATATGTGTGTATGTATGTGTACATATACATATGTGTGTATGTATGTATGTGTGTGTGTGTGTGTGTGTGTGTGTGTGTGTGTGTGTGTGTGTCTTACGTTAGTATGTTTGTGTGTTAGTTAAATAGTTAGACCTTAGTACCATTTTCAGTCTGTGAAATGCTTTGGGTAGTTCTATAAATTATATATCAATGTACTGTAAATGAACAATGTCAATGGTACAGTATGTGTCTTCCTAAATCCTGAATAAATATTGTTGAATGAATAAATATTATTACAGTATAGTGTGTGTGTGTGTGTGTGTATATATA